>CM053584.1:15792911-15832269 GCA_028627135.1 Pseudochirops cupreus
TGGTCAACCAAGCCGATGTGTTTATTGATCGCCCCACAATTCCTGCTCTCTTCCATGTCATGAAATCATACGGTGAGTACTTTGAATTTTGACAAAAATTTTCATCTTCAAGATACTCTGAAAGTCATCTTCTACTGCTGTTCTGCATTATTCTTGAAGGTTTCCAAAGCTTTTTAGAGATCATGTAGTTAGAAAAAAACATGATGAACTACAAGAAAGGAAAAAAAAACAAATGAGAGAAAAGAGAAAAGGAGAGAGAGAGAGAGAGACAGAGACAGAGACAGAGACAGAGACAGAGACAGAGAGACAGAGAGACAGAGAGTGTAGATAGTATGCTTCGATCTGTATTCAGATTCCATAGTTCTTTCTTTGGATGTGGATAGCATTTTCTGTCATAAGCCTTTTGAAGTTGTCTTAGAAACTTGCATTACTGAGAAGAGATGTCTATCAAAATTAGTCATTGCACAACTGACTGTAACTGTGTACAATGTTCTTCTGGTTCTAGTCATCTCACTTAGCATCACCATCAACTATGCATTTTCCAGGTTCTTCTGATGTCTGCCTATTCACCATTTCTTATAGCACAATAGTATTCCATTACATTCATATACCACAACTTGTTCAACCATTCCCCAATTCATGGGCATTCCCTCAATTTCCAATTGTTTGCCACAACAAAAAGAGCTGCTTTAAACATTTTTTGTACATGTGGGCCCCTTTCCCATTTTTATGATCTCTTTGGGATAGAGCCATGGAAATGGTATTGCTGGGTCAAGGTGTATGGCCATTTTTATATTCCTCGGGGCAAAATAGTTGGATCAATTCACAACTCCACCAACGATGCATTTATGTTTCGATTGCCCCACATTTTCTCCAGCATTTATAATTTTCCTCTTTTATCATGTCAGCCAGTCTTAGAGTTGTGATGTGGTATTTAAGAATTGTTTTGCTTTGCCTCTTTCTAGTCAATGGTGATTTAGAGCATTGTTTTTCATTTTAACATGTAACCCCTGATAAAATACTTTAATTTCTTCAGTGAAAAACCACTTGCTCATATTCTTTGAAGAGTTATCAATTGGGGAATGACTTGTATTCTTACAATTTGAATCAGTTCTATATATATTTTAGAAATGAGGCCTTTCTCAGAGATACTGGTTGTAAAAAAATTTTTATCAGTTTTCTGCTTCCATTCTAATCTGTTTTCCATTGACTTTGTGCAAAAGCCTTTCAGTTTAATGTAATCAAAATTATCCATTTAGCATTTCATAATGTTCTCTCTTGTTTTGTAATAAATTCTTCCATTCTCCACAATCCGACAGGTAAAGTATTCTTTTTTCTCCTAGGTTTCTTATAATATCAGTCTTTATGTCTGAATTGTGTACTCTTATTTACCTTATTTTGGTATATGGTGTGAGATATTAGTCCATGTCCAATTTCTACCATACTATTTTCCAGTTTTCCCACTAAGTTTTGTCAAATACTGAGTTATCCCAGAAGCTGAGGTCTTTGGGTTTATCAAACAGTAGATTATTGTAGTCATTGATTACTGGGTCTTGAGTACTTAACAAATTCCACAGATCCACCCCTCTATATTTTAGCTAGCACAAAGTAGTGCTGCTTCATACTATAATTTAATTTCTGGTGTGGCTAAGTCACCTTCCCCAATATTTCTTTTTGTTAATTCCCTTGATGTTCTGAACCTGCTCTTCTTCCAGATGAATTTTATTATTTTTTTTCTAGCTCTATAAATCAGTTTTTGATAATTTGATTGGTATGGCCCTGAATATGTAAATTAATTTAGGTAGAATTATCATTTTTATATCACTTTTCACCCTATGGTGACAAAATCCTGAATATATTTCAGTAAATCTTCTAACACTTACATGGCTCCAGGGCAGTTACTGGATGGTTAAAAATATGAGAAACCGGAAATGGCCTGAATTAGAAGAGGAGGAAAACCTGGACGTGTGCGTATGCACACACACACACACACACACACACACACACACACACACACACACACACACATAGACACACACAGAGACACACACAAACACACTCATGTACAAATCCACACAGAGACACACACATACACACACAAACACACACACAAATACACACACAAACACACACACATGCACGCATACATACACACAAACACACACACGCACAGAGAGAGAGAGAGAGAGAGAGAGAGAGAGAGAGAGTTTGCAATGTAACAGTCCCCTGAGCATGTAGAGTCCATGATAATGTCAGAAACATTCCAGAGTGAAATTGCAAAAAAAAAAAAGTGGTAACAGGAAGCAAGAGTGGCACAAGGACCATCAGGAAAATGGTATAAATGGTCACACTTGCAGCCCAGTACCTTGACTGAATTGTGGGTCAGGGCTGTCTTCAGTAAGGTGGCTAAGGTCTTACTGCCCTGCTGCAGGCAGTCTGTCCCAGGGCCTGAGATTATGTTGGCAGTTTTCCCAAGCCCCCGCCCTCTCAGTGTTAACTGGATCTCCAGTTGAGATCTCCTGGCTGGGAGCTCCATCAAGTGGAAGGAGGCAGTCAGATGATACATTGCATAGAGGGCTGGGGCAGGAAGGCCTCAGCTCAGATGTACCCTCAGACACTTATTACCTTTGTGACTCTCACTAAGTCACTAAACCTGTTTCCTCCCCTGTAAAATGGAAGTAATAACAGTGGTGCCTCCCAGGGCTATTGTGAGGATCAAAGGAGAAAACATTTGGAAAATGCTTGGCATTGTGTCTAGCACACAGTTGGTGCCTAATAAATGCCTATTCCCTTCCCTCCTATTTTCTTTGCCCATGTAGAGGCCTCTGTGGAAGGGCTATTGTCTTTTTTTTTCTGTGGTTGAGGTAGTTATACAGAAAGAGTGTGACCTTGCCCCTTGTTATGGGAATCTGAAGATCTTCCCTGCCCCTAGGCCTTTTGTTAAGTTGCTTAAGGGGCTCTGAGAACCTTCCTTGATTTGAAAGTATACTCTGCCCCCTAATAGGCTGAATGTGGTCACGTGGAGTCTGTGGCGGGAGGCTTACTTTCCAGGAATGCCCATGCCTTGTTGCTTTGTGATTGGGCAGTGGGTCAAAAGGGTTATGACATTCTCCAATCCAGGAGAAGGCTATATATATGCCCTGATGTGAGGTTTTGCTTTGGGGCTCACTTTGAGAAGAGTTGTGTGATTTGGCCAGACAAGACTCTGGGAAGCCGTTGAGCCCCTCCCTCCCCCCTTTGTAAACACAGATGTTGGTGTTTCCCTCTCTGTGGAGTGAATAGATATGGATGTAATGATCAGACGGTTGGAAGCCTGTCTGCTGATCTGTTTCTTTGTCTGCTTGTAACTTGTGTTTTGTATTCTGTTTGTATTCTCTGAAGTTCAGGGTGCTGACTTTTCCCCCTGAACTAGGTAAATGATATATGTTTGATTGATTAAAGTGAGACTGTTAACCCATTTTGAGTTTCTTTAATTTAGAAAAGTAGATCTAAGAACCTATGCTAGAAGCCACCCTGGGTATGCTAGGGTGCTTGCTGATATACCCTGTCATAACAAGCAACATATCCCTTGACAATTCCATCCTTGAGTACTTCCTAAAAACTCTATGCCTTTTTCCCCAAGCTCTGCATAGTAAAGATCTTTCCTTGGAAATGAGTATACCAGGGTCCCTTTTCTACCCACCCCCTGCCATTCCTGGGTAGAGAGAAACGAGGTTGACTGTTCAATACTGTACTATCAGCAAGGTGGAGAGGCTTTATTAGTTGCAGATGACATCAAGGAAAGATGCAACCATGAGCCTGCTTGTGGCATATGTAGCATCCATATGCCAAGGTATCAATGCCTAGCCTGGACCAAGACACTGATGAAATCAGGAAGGACCACATGAGATGGCTTAGACCATTCAAAGTGGATCTGGCCATCCAGATTAAGACTTGGGCTCCTCCCCCATCCATAACTGTCTACTCCAAAGTAGAAATTTGTCCAGCAGACAATTTTCTCTGACTGAGGAAATCAGAAGCTCATACTCATATACCCCAATGTACATGGCCTCCTTATAGACCCTGCAGACTTCTGAGCCTTGACATCTCCCTGTTTTGTCTTTTCTAGGTTTTTCCATGTGCCATATAGTTGAAGTTCTAGTAGTAATTCTCCAATAAGTGTGTCAGTTCCCTTGGAGAGGGAACTGTCTAGTCCCACAAAGTGTTTGGCACACAGTAGCTTTGTTAAGCGCCTGTTCAGTTGAGTTCCACTTGTCATAGAGAGAAAAACCAAATCAGGAAAATTACAGATATTTGGAAATATTGATATATATTACTTTATCATCATCATCATTTTATTATTATTATTGTTGTTATTATTATTATTATTACTACTATTTCGGCTTGATAATGTGCAATGGCCAAGCACGGAAACAGCAAAGAAGATTTGCCTTAATGACGCTAGGGAACTTTGGTTTGGGAAAAAAGACCCTAGAAGACCAGATCTGGGAAGAGGCCAGGTTTCTCATTGAGGCTGTCAGGGAAGAAAAAGGTGAGCACTGGACAGGCAGAGATATCTTTAATTGCTTATCTTTTCATATTATACTTTCCCCTTTTGGACAAATGATCAAATACAGAGAATCTGCAAGAGTGGGAGGGAGGAGCAGGGAAAGATGGGTCATCTCTGGACTAGAGACGGGCAAAATGTTACAGCCTCTTTAACTCTGGGAAGGTTTTCAAAGACCCAGTTGATTCTCTAGGAAGAAATATGACAGTATACAAAGAAAGGAACCCTTGATGTACCGTTTCCTTGAATGCCATTATAATTGTGTTCTGCTATGAATAGATAGATCCTTCATGCTTCCCTCATTAAAGTGTCATATGCATGACATTGCCTTGGCTGCCCACTCCAAGAAGGCTCTACATACACACAGACATACAAACACACACACACACACACACACACGTACACACACCCCTGCCACTGTTCTCTCCTGCTGCCTTTCTCCAACTCTTTTTCCCCACTCTTCATCCTTTCTTTCCACTTAGTGACTCATTGATTTTCTTTTCTCAGTGTCTTTCCTTTCATTTTTCTTTTCCTTCATATACACACACCTCTATACATGCTTACATACATACATACATACATACATATATGTATACATATTGCTATCTTCATTTTTTAAAACTTTCAATTATTTTTCAATTAGTCATTTATTTTCTTTCCTGCTTCTTCCTTCTCTCATTGGAAAAGCCACAACCCTAAGAAAAAATATACTTAGTCAAACAAAAGACATTTTTCCATTGGTCATGCCCAGAAATATATATCTCATTGTGTAACCTAAGTCTATCACCTGTCTGTCAGGAGGTAGGTGGCAAGTGGCATCGTTGGTCCTCTGGAATTGTGGTTGGTACTGCACTGATCATTCTTAAGTCTGCCCAAGCTATCTTTATTTTCAAAATGTTGTTATTGTAAACAGCCATTCTTCTATACTTCTTCCTCTTTTTATTCTTATTCTTTTTCCTTCTCCAAACATCACATCCTCATCCACTTCCCCTTTCTTCTTCTCTTGTATTTTCTTATTATGATAGATTTAAGGTGAAAATGAACCTTTTAGCCCATAAATCCAATCTCCCCCCCCCCCGCCACCATTTTGCAGAGGAGAAAACTGAGGAGTGGAGCAGTTAAGTGACTTATGCAAGGTCAATCAGTCAATAATTATTAATCAAATTCCTATTGCATTCCAGGCATGTGCTAAATCCCGGGAATATAAGGAAAGGAAAAAGAGAGTCGCTGTCCTCAAGTAGCTCCTAATCTAAGGGAGAAGACAACATTCAAACAACTATGTACAAACGCTGTGTAAATAGGAGAAACTGGAAATAATCAATAGTGGGAAGACAGTCTAACTAAGATCACCAAGCTACTCTGAGGTTGCATTTAGTAAATGTCTGAGGGAAGGCAGGTCTTCCTGGATTCAGTCCCAGTAACTCATTCAGTGCCTACTTCTGCCTCCCTTCTTTATTCATGTTCTTATAGCTTTTCTTTTCATTCCAGTATCTCCAGATGTAATTTCACCTCTACTGCTCACAGGCATGCAGTAGCTCCCAGGTGTAAATAGTCATGGGTATTTGTATATGCACTCATACATCTTTATGCACATGTGTTCCCAGGCCCATTACACAGATGGGCACATCTTTATAAACATATGCACATGATATGTCAGATACAGAATCATAGATAGAGGCTAGGAGGGCCCCAATCCCCTCATTTCACTGAAAAATACATGGTGGCAAAGACAGATAAAAGAGCATGCCCATAGTCCTATAATGCAGCTTTGCTGAAAAAATATGCCAATTAAATCATAATTCTTCACTGAAATATTAGAAAATGGGCATGTTTGTTTCTTTTTCTCACATCCATTTAAACAGTACTCGGTTATATAAAATAATAAACAGCTGATTGTACTGGCTGGGGCAAGAGAAAGGAGAGCAAGAAAAATGTTTAGGAGCAATTGAGAGAAAGTCCTGCTGGCCTCATTTAAAGAACATGAGTGAAACGAAGAGTGATCTGTCTCCTTTCTCTTCCACTCAATAGGACAGCCCTTTGACCCTCACTTTCAGATCAGCAATGTTGTTTCCAATATCATCTGCTCCATAACATTCGGGCATCGCTTTGATTACCATGATGCTCAGTTTCAGGAGGTGCTGAAAATTTTGGATGATATCTTACAGCTTGCAACCAGATGGGAATGTCAGGTAAGAGGCCATTCCTTCTGTGCAGGGAGGGCTCAGCCTCAGTTTGGCATGAACTTCCTCCAGGGGACGAGAAACTAGCATGGCTGTGAGAGGTTGGCAGGGCCTGAGTCAGGTTGTGAATGAATTCCTCTAAGCAGTATAAAGGACTCAAAAGGGCACAGGAAAGAAGCTAGATTTTTATAAACAGTGACATGAAAGAACATGCCTGGAGTACCCAATGCTTTTCCAGAACTCTGTGATATCCAAATAATGAGACGCAAATTTCCATATAGTTTTAAGTATTTTTAAGGTCTTTCCCAAGATTATCAATTTACAAAAATTTGGTAGGGACTTACTATGTGCCAAGTTGTGGGCTATGAATAGCTCTTCTAAAGCCATGGGTCACAATACCATATGGGGTTGCATAAGTGAATGTGGGGGTTGGTAAAAATTTGCAACACTTACAATTTTCTGAATATGCAGTGACCAAAAATTAATTCAAAATCAAATGAGTAATGAATCCGAGGTGTTTCATGCAGTGGTTGCCCATGTTGCACCATGCAACTTCACTGCAGCCTTGATCCTGAACACACAGCATGGGCACTTTGCTCTGTGCATGCCATGATGCCAGGCAACACCAATAAATACCACAGAAGCATCTCAGCTTGTATTCAAGATTATCATGTGTTATGAATTACATTGTTTTTACAGTGCATACAAAATAATTAAATGAGTTTTGCCTTCAGATTAGGATGAAATTTCCAACAATTTTCAAAAGACCCCTAAACATACTTCTGCCATTTTGTACCATGTATTTCTTTGAAGTGGCATTTTCAGTGTTGACGATTATGATGAAAATATTGACAAATTTGGAGAAATGTTGAAAGCGCTCTGCATTCTGCAGTATCAAGTATTTTACCAAGATTTAATGCTTTAGGAAAAAATAAAGAAGCACCTTCATCTATGCAAATTTTATTTCATTTTTAATATATGGTAAAACAATATTGTATCAAAGAATTGTTTTAAAATAATTTTTATGATTTATTGTCAGTAAATATGTGATATGTATACCTATTTTATGCAGCTATATAACCTGTTTTGCATAAAAATTTCTCAGGTGAAAAGTGGTCATGAGTAGAAAAAGTTTAGGAAACTCTGCGCTAGAATATGGGGATACAATGACAAAAATGAAACAGCGGCTGAACTTCTATAGTTTACATTCTGTTGGAGGGGACAATATGGCCTTAAATGAATGCATATGGAAACAAATAAAGGGAAAAGTCTTGGTAGGAAGAGCATTAGAAGCCAGGAGGGCCGGTAAAGGATTCATGGTGAAATTGCCTCTTGAACAGTGGTTAATGGAAACCAGGAATATTATATTCACCTCTGCATGGGAGAAAGAGAGAAAGGAGAGGAAGAAAGAAGAAGAAGAAGCAGAAGCAGAAGAAGAAGAAGAAGAAGAAGAAGAAGAAGAAGAAGCAGAAGAAGAAGCAGAAGCAGAAGCAGAAGCAGAAGAAGAAGAAGAAGAAGAAGAAGAAGAAGAAGAAGAAGAAGAAGAAGAAAGAGGAGGAGAACGAGGAGGAGAAGGAGGAGGAGGAGGAAGAGGAGAAGGAGAAGAAGAAGGAGAAGAAAAGAAGAAAAAGAAAGAGCACAGAGAGAAAGAAACAGGGAGAAAGAGACAGAGGGATGGAGAGACAGGTACATAGAGAGACAATAAGAGAGACCGAGAGAAAGAGAGACAGAGACAGATGTAGAAGGAGTGAAGACAGAAGGGAGGGAGGGAGGAAGGGAGGAAAGCTCAGAGACAGACATAGACTGCTACAGAAAAACAATGAGAAAACGAACACAATCAGAGTGACATGGCTAATTTAAGGTCTTACATTTTTGGTTTATAAACAGCTTTACATATAGAAGTTCCCACCTCAGAGCCTTTGCATTGGCTATCCCTTATGCCTGGAATGCCCTCCCTCCTCCCCTCTACCCCTTGGCTTCCTTCAAAATTCTGCTGAAATTTCACCTTCTGTTGCAGGATATCTTTCCTTCTCCCTACAGCTGCTAGTGATTTCCCCTCTGAGATTACCTTTCTATACTCTGCAGATGTCTTGTATGTACCATATTATTTCCATGGAGTCACTCTCACAGCAATGTAAGCTACTTGAATCAGAGACTGGCATTTTTCCACCTTCCTTTGCATTCCCAGCATTTAGCACAGTACCAGCACATGCTTCTTAAATGTTTGCTGATTGATTTTTACAGACCCTCACAATTCCCCCTTGAGGTAATTATAATTATTATCCAGATTTTACAATTAAGGAAACTGAGGCTGAGAGAACTTTATGACTAGCCTCTAGATTATAAGTGTCTGAAACAGAATTCTAACTCAAGTCTTCCTGAGTCTTACTCCATCACACCATCCACTCTGCCTCCTACCTGGGCAGTGAGTGAGGTTCACCAAAAGAGGCACCGACTCATGATTTCTCTTAATCCCTCAGGAGTCTAGCTATGGAAGATATTGAGGGAAAGTGGGGAATAAAGTAACTTTTGTCTTTCTAACATGAACAAAATTGCAATTCAAGAGAAGGGAAATCTATGGGGCTAAAAGTGAAACATGTGCCAACGCCAGCAAATACTCTAGAAGCAATCTGTCCCCTCCTTCTCTGCAGGTCTTCATGCTGCCTGGGTTGGTGACATCTTGGAAGAGTTATTTAGGTGAACCAGGATGTGGCAAAGGGGCTAAGGCATGAGATAAGAGATAGCAGAATGCCAACCTGGGTGTTAGGAAGAGTATGGAAGGATAGACAGCAATCTCAAGGAGGGTAAATTCCAGGAGGGATTAGACATGGAATTGTAAATTCTACAACATAAATGATAGTCAAGAACACTGGCCTGACTTAGGATGAGGAAGATGAAGAGACAGGGCAATGTAGCAGCACATGACACTCATCCCTCCTCTCCCTACCCCCTTTTATATTATTTAGCTCTTCAATGTGTTTCCTTGTGTAATGAAATTGCTGCCGGGATCTCACCAGAAGATGTTTGGACAATGGAAGAAGGTAGTGTCCTTTGTAGAAAGTATCATCAAACAGCATAAGGAAAATTTTAATCCAGAGGAGACCCTGGACTACATTGATGCTTACCTGAAGGAGCTGTCCAAGGTAATAACAGAAAGTGGTTAGTATGTGCTTAAAACTAAAAAAAAAAAGTGCAAATATTTTGGGGTTAAGTGTGTTAAAATATTCCAGACTTTATATCTAATTCATAAGGTAAATATGATTTCTCTATGACAATCCTTGAAGATAAAGAGTGTAAGTAATGGCACTTGCTAGTGAAGAACTCACAACTTTTATTTAGAAGTGGAAGGGACCACAGGGCTGAATGAGTTCAGCCACCTGAGTTTATATGGGAAGGGGCAGGGAACTGAGACACAGAGAGATTAATTTACTCACTCCACTAACACAGCTATTAGGAATCTGATCCTGGATTCAAAACCAGCTCTTTCTGTCTCCAAGTTCAATGTCTTTTTCATCAGAATCTATTTTGAGTGAGATTAAGTCTTGGCTCTGGTATTTCAACCCTTTCAGTTCATCCCTCTGCACCTCACTTTTCTCATTTATAACATTAAGATATTCTATCTGCCTCCTATTCTATGCAGAATTATTATGTGTATATTCTTGGCAAATCTCACAACATTATACAAACAAGTCAAATTTTCAACATTATATGTGCAATTAAAATATAACCACCTTAGAGAATTTGTGTAACAGTCAAACATATGGGCAGTATTTTAGTCTTTGTTACTCCTGCATACTAATAACTCAGAATAAAAATGTTCTTTAGAAATATGTAATCAAATAAATAATGAAGTATTAGCAAATACATAATATAAGTCAACATGTAGCCCCCAGGGATACTTCCATATGCTTTTGTGTTCCCATTTATTTTGAGTTTGACATCATTGAAGTTCTTTTCCAACTTCAATATTTTGTACCTATATCCTGTATAATTCAAGAATGTTGAACTTCTATTTTAATTCCTCATCCTGAACTCATCAGTTAAGTTTACCTGGAAACAAACCATTTTCTAAGTTTCAGTTTATTCATTTGAAAAACAGGTAAAATGTTATTGGACTAACTGCTTCATAAGATTATGGGGAAAGTAACTGATAAATTGTAAAGCATTTCAATACAGTTAGTTTGTGCATTATTAAAATAATGAATTAATAATAAAATAATGAATTAATGGGGTAAAATATCTATCCTTAATTAGAAAAATATTAATGCTAAAAAATGAAAAAAAAAATCTTCAACTTAGATGCACATGGCATGTTTGTTTTTTTTCCCCTCTGAGAAAGGCCATGAGATAGCTACCACATGTATTACATCCATTTCACAGATGAAGAAACTGAAACTAAAAGAGATTGAAGGATTTGTCGAACAAACCTGGAGCATTGATGTATGAACCCTGCTCTTTTGGCTGAGTGCTCTCTTTTAAGAACAAACCTCAGCAGCAAATCAGCAATCATGCTCCTGGCCTCTAGCACAAGAAGCTTGAGAAAATTCTCCCTGTGCCCCAGGAATAGATCTCAACTTTAAATAGTGACAATATAGTCTCGGAAATGATCAAAAATTAAAAAAAAAAAATTCTAATCATCGAAAACTACAATGGTACAGGGAAGATCAAAACACAAACTCAGAAAAGGACAACAATGTCAAGATACTGATTTGTGAAGCTTCAGAGGGAAATATGAATTGACATTAAGTCTAAAAAGTCTTTCTGGATGTGCTCACAAAGTATTTTAAAAATCAAGTAAGAGAGGTGGAAGAAAAATTATTAAAAGTAACAAGAGCTATGCATGAAAATCATGAAGATTCAACAGCTTGAAAAAAGAAAGCACACTATTTAACTGAAGAAAACAAGTTTCAAAAAAGTAAAATTGTCTGAATGGAAAAGGAGGCACAAAAGGTAACTGAAGAAAATAATTCCTTAAAAATTAGATTTGGGAAGTGTAAGCTAATGGTTCTTTGAGATATCAAGAGTGTCAAACAAAATCAAAAGGATGGAAAACAGAAGAAAATGCAAAATACTTCACTGAAAAAAAACAATTAACCATAGAATGAGGAGGAATAAGACATTCCAAGATGATGGTCGAGTAGGTCAAGAATGTCCAGGCTTTAATGATTTCCTCCACAAAGAGACAGAAAATCAACATGAAGTGAATGTAGAGCAGCAAAAGTAAATGGGTAAAGGATTTCTCCCTTTAAAGCATCTTAAGAGGACTTCAGAGAAGAATCCTGGAGCTGAAGGTTAGTCTGAGGGAATTATAAACACCTCTAAGTCAACTCCTCTGAATCCACAAACTGTCGACACTGAGAGAAGCAGACTAGGCCTCAAGAAATCTCACCTCAAGTTTTGTATTATTCATAATCTGAAGAAATTTAGTTCATGAACTTTTACCTGATAAATTTTCATCTAAAGAACAGCTGAGGCTAAGTGAGGGAAGACTGAAAATCTCCTGTTTTTTCCAGAAGTCAGGCCCAGCAGTGATAGCAAGACATGATCAATCCCTGACTGGCTGTGGGCAAGAAGGTTTGAGTACATGACAGGTTAGAGCAATACCACAAGCAATAACATCTTCCAGATAGCAGTGTTGAGACTTTAGGTGGGAAGGGAAGAGTCGCTGAGGTTGAACCAATAGACGGAATTCAGAAAACAATGTTAAGAAGGACCTGAGGTCTAGGAGAAAATTCCAGATTAAACTTGAACATAATATTAAGATATGAAGTATAAAATATATCACATTTAAAATAAAAATGAGTAAGCAAAAGAAAAACAAAACCCCAACCACTGATACCTACATTGTTATAAAAGATGACATGACTTCATATTCAGAGGAAGATAGTGAGGTTAAAAAAAAAAAGCCACTCCTACCCTATGGAGTAAGGTCAAATGGTCACAAATAAAAAACAAATTTTAAATGGAAATTTAAAAATAAGGAATCCAAAAATCCAATAAGAGAGTATGAGGAAAATTTAGAAAAAAAATTTAAACCTATGAAAATTATGGAGAGCTAATTAACTAGAAAAAGGCATATAAAATTTAAGGAATAAAATAACTCCTTTTAAACTTGAAATGGGCAAGTGGAATGAAACAACATGATAAGACAACAACATATAATAAAACTAGAAAAAATAGAGAGTCTGAAACATCTCATAAGAAAAAAAAACCTAATCTAGAGAATATATCAAGGAGAGGAACTGTATGAATTGTCCATCTGTCTGAACATTATGAGCAAAAAATATATGGACATAAAATTCTAAGAATTTTTTAAAATAATTTATTTATTTTCTTGTTTACATCATTTATTTCCATGAAATTTTGAGTTACAAATTGTCTCCCCATCTTTCCCCTACTCAACACCTCAAAACATCCATCCCACTGTATAACCCCTCCCCCAATCTGCTCTCTCCTATATCCTCACCTTCGCCCCTCTGACTTTCCAATAGATCAGGATGGATCTCCCTACCACAGTGCCTGTATATCTTAATTCCCAGTTGGATGTAGTATAATAATAATAATAATAATAATAATAATAATAATAATAATAATAAACAACATTTATATTTTTCACATTTGATTATAAAACTTTAAATTCTAGATTCTTTCCCTTCCTCCCTCATCACCCACCTCCACTGGGAGAACAAGCAATTAAATACAGGCTGTACATGTGTAATTACACAGAACACCTCCACAGTGGGCATATTGTGAGAGATTGATTATATGTCCCTCTTTCCTATCCCCTCCTTGGTTTTATTCTCTACCCTGTCACTGTCCCTGTCCCTTTACAGAAGTGTGTACTTCCAGCAATGCTCCCCCCCATCCTTCCTTCCCCTCCATCATCTCACCTCCCATCCCCATCCCTCTTACTTTCCTGTGTGGCAAGATACCCAGTTTAGAGTTTATGGCATTCATTCACTAAGCCAAATTTAATGAGAGTATGGTTGACCCTTTCCCTTTTCCCTTCCTGTTCTTCCCCTCCATTGTAACAATTATCCCTTCCCTCTTCCATATGAGATGATTAACCCAATTCTGTCTCTCTCTCTCTCTCCTCTCATTCTAATCCTCTCCCACATCAGAATTTCACCTTTTAAAGTGTCATCCTTTCCTTCTCAATTGATCCTGTGCCCTCCATGAATACATATATGTATATGTATATGTATATATATATGTGTATATATATATATATATATATGTATATATATATATATATGTACGCACGTACTCAGATATGTGTTCGTACGAATATATAAACCCTCCTATATAGACATATGTGTATGTATGCGTATATATACATTTGTATTCCCTTCGTGAATTATCCTCATACTGAGAAAAGTTTCCTAATTTACAATTATCATTTTTTTCCATATTGGCATGAAAATAGTTCAACTTTGATAAGTTCCTTATGTTTTCTTTTCCATGTTTACCTTCTCATGCTTCTTGTATTTGAGTGTCAAATTTTCTTTTGAGTTCTAGTTTTTTCAGCAAGAATGTTTGAAAGTCCTCCACCTCACTGAATGACCATATTTTCCCCTGGAACACTATACTCAATGTTGCTGGGTAGGTGATTCTTGGTTTTAATCCTAGATCCCTTGATCTCTGGAATATCATATCTCAGGCCCTTCCATCCCTTAATGTAGAAGCTGCTAGATCCTGGGTAATCCTAATTGTGTTTCCACGGTATTCAAATTGTTTCTTCTTGACATCTTGTAATATTTTCTCCTTGATCTGGGGACTCCAGAACCTTGCTATAACATTTCTAGGAGTTTTCTTTTGGAGATCCCTTTCAAGAGATGATTGGTGAATTCTTTCAAGTTCTCTTTTGCCTTCTGGTTCTAAAATATCGGTTCAATTTTCCTTGAGAATTTCTTGAAGGATGCTTTCTAAGTTCTTTTTCAGATTATGGCTTTCAGGTAGTCCAATAAATTTTAAATTGTCTCTCCTGGATCTGTTTTCCAGGTCAGTGGTTTTTTTCAAGGAGATGTTTCACATTGCCTTCTATTTTTTCATTTGTTTGGATCTGTTTGATAGGATCTTGATTTCTCATAAAGTCATTTGCGTCCCTTTGCTCCACTCTAATTATAAGAAATTTTTAAAGCAAATTCCCCTGAAGTTCAAGAAGAAGAATGTAAATTAATTTTTTTTAAAGCACCTAATGATCACAACCTGAAGGAGATCCCAAGAAATAAACTTATAGGAATGGTATATCCTAGTTTCTTGATTCCCAGCTTAAAGAGGAAAAATTACAAAAAAAAAAAAAGAAAAGGAAAAAACAACAACATAAATACTGCAGATAAAACAATCAGGATTTCATTAGACCTACAAACTTCTGTACTAACGGATCTTAAGTCTTAGAAAATGGTATTTCAAAGAGCAAGGGAGCTGAGATTGCAGCCAAGAAGAACTTATCCAGCAAAGCTGAATAAAATCCGGAACGAAAAAAAAATGTTTGATGAACTGAACAATTTTCAAATATTTGTAACTGAATTACCAGAAACCAAAGGACAATTCGATGCTAAAGACCTGGAAAGAATGTAGGGAAATCATTAAAGAGTAATTGTAATGCTCTGAGTAAAGTCAGACCTTACTTATGACGTATGAAAATATTGTTAATATTAGTCATTGTTAGTTATTATTAGTAGTAATAGGATTATTAAAACTGTTATCAGTGCTGAAATAGTTTGGAAGAAAGGTTTTTACTGCATTGGTTATGATGAAGGCATTCTAAAAATGACATTCGATAGGGAAAGAGTAAAAGGATAAAGTGTCTCATTAAAATGAGGCATGAAAGGAAGAATTAATACAGAGTAGGCAGGTGGGGTTAAAGGGCTGCTGATATGGGACTGCTAATCTCATCTGGATTGAAGAGGACACGACACATTGATCTCGAGAAGTTTAGAAGCCTTATGAACTTCTAGAGGAGTGATGGAGAATAGGAGGGTGAGGTGAGTAGATAAATAAGGGGCATTTAGAGGGTTGGCTGAAATAGGGAAGAAGGTGGTAAAAGAAGAAGGTGAGTAACAGGGATAGGATGAAAAGAGACTGAGAAGCAAAATAGGAAGTAAAAATAAGATGAAGGGAAATTGAAAAAGAGTAGTTATAAATTAGAATGTGAATTAATAAAAATAAAAACAAAATTCATTTGGAATAACAAAAAGTTAAGAATATCAAAGGAAATAATTTTTTCAGTACACAGGAAGGAATTTTAGCAGTTCCAGACTTTAAACTGCATTTAAGACACTGATTATCAAAACTATCTGATACTAGCTGACCAATAGAAAGACAGATCCATGGAGAAGCAAACATATACCCTAGAGCAGCAAATAAATAAAATAATTTATTATTTGACAAGCATAAAGACAAAACTGTGGAATAGGACATCATCATTTGATAAAAATTGTTGGGAAAACTGGAAATCATATGGCAGAGACTGGGCATAGAACCATAACTTACGTCATTTACTAAAATAAGGTCAAAATGGATTCATGACCTAGATATAAAGAGAGATTTTACAAGAAAATTAGAAGAATACTGAACATAATACTTATCAGTCTTATGGATGGGAGAAAAACTTATGAATAAACAAGCATTAACAAGCGAAGTTAGGTATAAAATGGATAATTTCAATTACATTCAATTAAAAAGGGGTTGCACAAATAAAAGAAATGCAACCAAGATCAGAAGGAAAGGAGAAAATGGAGGTAGGGGGAGATTCTAGAAACAATTTTTCAGATAAAGTCTCATATAAAACATATAAAGGATTTTCCGAAACTAAAACAATATGTGTCATTCTCTAATAAATTAATTGTCCAAAGATTACAACAGACAAATTCTCCAGCGAAGAAATCAAATGAAGTTAAAGGGATATGAAAACTTATCTAAATCATTGTTGAAAAATTAGCAAGAATACACATTTTCCAATTGATGAATGGTGAAAGGATATGAACAAGCAGCTTTCATATGAAGAAACCAAAGCTATCTATAATCATACCAAAAAATGCTCTAAATCACGATTTATTAGAGAAATGCATATTCAAAAAATGTTAAGGTAGCTACATATTGGCTAATATGAAAGAAAAGGCAAATGATGAAGACTGTGGAGGATCCAGTAAACATGCGACAAATGCATAGATTTAATCTGTATCAAACTGCTTACCATCTCAGTGGGGGGGGGGCAGTTTGAGAAGGAGGGAGAAAGTTTGGAACTCAACATTTTATATAAAAAAGAATGTTAAAATCGTGTTTGTATGTAGTTGGAAAAATTATATGTCAAAGACATAAAAGAAATAGGAGCTCTCGTTCTTAGGTACAGTTACTGTATCCTTGGGTGTTAATGTGAAGCCCAGGATCTGGATCTAGCCCCTCCCAAGGCCCCACTGAGGGTCTAGCACCGCAAAATTGGAGGCAGTCATTATTATTTGTTTATTAACCAACTGATGCTTATCCTTTTAATTTAAGGATAACATCCATTCTAGCTTTGAAGAAAAGAATTTAGTCTTCTGCACGCTGGACCTCTTCTTTGCTGGAACAGACACAACGGCGAGCACTCTGAGGTGGGCAGTGCTGTACATGGCTGTTTATCCAGAGATTCAAGGTACAGTGATGGCGCCACGCTATGCACCCCTGTAGAAGTTTGCCCAGAAGAGTTCCTATTTCGAAAGCCTCAATGTTGGCCAAATCTCCCTAATTTCAAAACAGAAATACTTCATTGAAGGATGCATTAAAAATGGAACCTACAGAAGTCCAGAAGGTCTTTAGATCTAGAGTTTGAAGGTATTTTAGAGGCAACAAAGTCCACTTGATCTCTTAAGACAAAGAATGATATAAAATGACCCTCAGCACCTTGCAGTCAGCTCCTGCTATAATAACCACCCGAGAATGATGGGAATTGGACCAAGAACCACAGTGGTGGTAAGAATCACATTATTCACAAGCATTAATTTAAATATAAGCTACTCCAAGATATATTTATATTCTGTATTATTACTATATATTATATTTTATATTATATGTTACCCTATATCATGGTCATAAGCTACAATACAAGCTACTCTAAATGAATGATTCGTCCACTGGCCGCAAATATACGACTTTATAAATTCATGAATTCTGATGTTACCATATTTCATCTCAATCTATTGGTATTCCACCTCTCCCCATACCTTACCTGACAGACAAACTCTGGACTCTTCAGTTCCCTCCCAAGCCATCACCTTTGCACTAGCCACACATGGCTCCTCTTTCCCTTGTTTGATCTCTTGATTAACCAATTCAATCTATACTTCCCTGACTATGGGAGCATCTCTCTTGCCTGATCAAAGTCTGGTTTAGTTCAGTTCTGCTTTCACTGGCATTCGGTTCCATTCATATAACTTAAATGTGTGTCAGGAAAGCCACAAAACCATACTGGGTTGACTACAAATTTATATTAGGTAAACTCAAAATTATCATTGCAAGGCAATCACTTTGATATTCTTTTCTCTCAAGATTTTCATGATACACTTTCTGCATTCTCCCCCCATCTCCCTGACCACTCCTCAGTTCCTCTTTGCTGGATCTCAGGCCAGGTCACACTTGCATCCAGATCATACACATAGTTATTTCAAAGGTCTCTTCTCCTGGGCTTTCTTCCCTTATCTGTCTGTACCATCCACTCTTATGGATTGAGTTATCACTCCTATGCAAATAATTGTCAAGTCTGTTCATCCAGCCCTAAGTTCTCTGCTGACCTGCAGTCTCTCATTTCAAACTACCTATGGCACTAAAATGCATATGCTAGAGACATGTTAAACTCAATGTGTACAAAGCAGAAGTCATTCTTTTCCCCCTTAACTCTTCTTCCATCCTACCTTTCCTATTACTAAACAGAGCAACACAATCCTCTCAGTCCCTCAGTCTCAAAACTTATAAGGCCTCAATTCCTCATACTCTCTCACACACACCCATCTAATAGCTTGCCAAGACCTGCTCCTTTCTCCCTTTGAAACATCTTTGAATTTCTCCTTTCCTTTGACACTATTCCCACACTGGTCCAGGCCCCAATCCACTCATGGCTGGACGGTGGCTACAGTCTGTGCTGGTTATGTCTGCCTCAAGTCTCTCCCCACTCCAATCCATTCCACACTCAATTATCATTGAGTGATTTCCCTCACTCAATAAACTCCAGTGTCACTCAATCAGCTCCAGGATCAAATAAAACATGCTCTGTTTGCCTTTCAAAGTCATTGATAAGCTGCCCCCTTCCTATATTCCTAGACTCTTTACACCTTAGTCCCTGAAACCAATTTTTGATTCAGTGCAACTGGGCTCTTCACTGTCCTACCAACAAGGTCCTCCATCTCTCAGCTCTGGACGTTTTCTCTGGCTGTCCCCTTATTCCTGGAATGTTTCTCCTCCTTATCCTTGCCCCCTGACTTTCCTGGCATCCTTCAATTCCTAGATGAAAGTCCACCTTCTGTGAAAATATTTCCCCAATTTCCATTAAGCTTAGTACCTTCCCTCTGTGAATCTCTTCAATTTATCAATCTCCTCAATTTGTCAAAATATCCAATTTACCATATGCATGTGGTCTCCATCATTAGACTGTGAGCACCTTGAGGGCAGGGACCATCTTTTGTCTTTCTCTGTGTTTAGTTTGGTTTCAGACATACAGTAGATGCTGAGCAAATACTTGTTGACTTGATTTGAAATACTTTCTTTCTCTCTACATGGTTCATCACAAATGTTTGTCAGGGATAAGCTCACAGAGGGATAACATTATCTTCTTTCTGAAATCACCAGCTTGTTCTTCAGAAATTGTTTTTTACATCTGTTTGATGTGGAGTCAGGGATCACTGCACACTAAAGATAAACCTAGGGAAATACACATAATATATATAAATAAATTTAAAGACTTTAGAGAGTCTAGTCTGACCCGATCATTTTAGAGATGGGGAAAGCAAGGCCCCAAGGGGTTCGATGACCTGTGCATGCACACTCAAAAATCAGGGATTAAGCTGAAATTAGAATCTAGATCTCCTTTCTCTCACTCCAGCACACTTTCCTTGGTGCCACATTCCTGGATGTCTGCCAAAGAACACAAACATTTTTGTTTGGTATTGATGAGTCAAGTCTCCCCCTTCTAGTTTATAGGGATTGGCACCTTTGCTGAAGTGCCAATCCAAACTTCCATCCAACTCCAGTTGTGATTGCATTTCTCCCACATGACCAGAGAAAACTTGATGAATGGGGAAAACCCTGATTTTAAATCAGCCTAGATTTGTGACTCTCAGCAAGTCGCTCAAATCCTGTCTGCCTCATTTTAACCTGTAAAATTGGGATAATAAGTTTACTGTCCTTCTGGCATTGCTGTGAGAATCAAATGATATGATATTTGTAAAATATTTCACAAACTTTAAAGCACTTTATATAACAGAGCTATTATTTGGGTCCTAAAAACTGTATCTTTTCTCTCCAGGTAAAATACAAGTTGAGACTGACAGGGTGGTTGGCGAATTGAGGCAACCCACCATGGCTGATAGGGAGAATATGCCCTACACTAATGCAGCCATTCATGACATTCAGAGCATGGGTAATATTATTCCTTTCAACGTTCCCAGGGAGGCCACAGTTGATACAACAGTGGGTGGATACGACGTGCCAAAAGTAAACTATTTATTCTCCCATAACCCTGAAGGGACTCCATGGTTTTCATCTATTCGGGAAGGTTAGAAGAAAGTGAAACAATTGAATACAGTGATAGCAACATTGTGCAATTACCAATGATAGACTTAGGTCTTCTCAGCAAGGCAACGATCTAAAACAATTCCAAAAGACTCATGAGGGAAAATGCTGTCCACATCCAGAGAAAGAATTTGGAAATCTGAATGGAGATCAAAGCATATTATCCTTTCTTTTTTTTCTTTCTCTTAGTTTTTCCCTTTTGTTCTTCTGTCACAACATGATTAATGTGGAAATATGGTTAATACAATGGTACGTGTATAGCATATGTCAAGATTGCATGAAATTCTGGGATGCGGTATCCTGTATGACTGTCAAAGGGCTCCTTGAGGAAAAAAAAAGGAAGAAATGTTGGACTAGAATTTTAAAATCATTGATTCTTACAATTGAATGAGAAGCAAAAAGCACTGGATTTGGAGCCAGGCAGACTTAGTTTAAAGCCTAAATTGAATCCTGTGTTTAAATTACTTTTGTGCACTTAGGCTCCCTGTATGTGACCTCCCTATGTGTGATGCCCCCTTGGGTCTGAGAAGATGATCATTAAATATCCCTTCAACTGTTCTGGACTCCATAGTCATATAAGCATGATGGATCTAGCCTGAACCTTCCCCAAATTCTTTTTGTTAAAACAAAACATATTTTCCAGAGAGCTATGGTTTCTCAGTCACAGGAGATAAATTGACCCAGACAGACCCTGAGCACAGAATTCTGAAGGACTTATTTCCATCTCCCATTCCCTGGATTTCTCTCTGGGGACCTGACCATGGCAGCTCAGCCAGCCCCCTTACCTGAAACCCAGGCTCCAGTCCACTTGCACATTTCCAAGAAACCACTTCAGTCCCTGGAGTCTCCAAGGAAACCACAAGAAACAAATCCTTTTAACAGCTCCTGGTTTCCTAGAGCTCCATTGCCTCCAAAGAAGTTCCTCACATCAGTAAACATTTCCTAAGCACCTACGCTAAGCACAAGCACTGTGCTAAGTGCCACTGAGTTTTAGAATTAGGTTTTCTGACCCAAGTTTCATTCCTTCTTCATCTAATGAGTTGTTCACTATGTACAAGACCCTGTAAGTAATGCAGAGCACAATAATGAACCAAGAAATAGATGCCATTTCTGTTGCCTTTCAAGGTTTACAAAAACTTTAGAAACAACTCAGCTGATCCTCACAAGCCTGGGAGTGAGGGGCTGTTATCACTGCCATTTTAAAGATAAGAAAACTGAGGTAGGCAGAGGGGAAGTGTCTAGCACAGGGTCACATAGCAAGTTAGTGAGTATCAGGAGCTGGGGAGCTCATGATGGTTCAAGGCAATGAGGATAGCTTTATAAAAGGGGAGGTTGGCTTTGAAGGATGGATTGATCGATGGTATTTAGAGAGTCCTGAGAGATAGGAAAGGGAATATTTAAGGGAAGTAGAAGAAATTGAACTTAAGTGATAAGGAAGACAATTTGAATATGGAGGCAGAGAGACCAATTGGAATAGTGGGGAATGTATAGAACTTGGAGTTAGGAAAACCTGGGTTCAGATGGTGACTTGTGTTACCTGGGCAAATCTCGTAAGCTTTTTGTGGAGTAAAATGATGGGGAAGGCCTCTGGGTGCCTCCCAGGTCTAACACTATGGTTCCATTCATTTGAGGAAGCAGAGATTACTCCCAAGATGTAGTTTGAAGGCCATGTTTGTTGTAGGATCTCTAAGCCCAGAGACAGGGCCACTCCTACTCACATAAACAAATAGGATACAGGAATGCCTGTGCACACATACTTCACTGCCTCTTTTTCTGCCCCAGTCTTTGCATGACCCTCTGAGCTCTTCCCATGAGGATGGCTCCTTCTAAACCAGGTTGTTTAAACATACCCAGTTGTGTCTTTATAATTAGACACAAGGAAGGTGGAGGTTCCAACCCAACAAGGCACAGTGGAGGAGGACCTCGAACTGGAGTCAAGAAGATCTGCAATCAAATACACTCTCAGATGCTTACTCTGTAACCCTGAACAAGTCCCTTCACTTTTCAGCCTCAGTTTCCACACATGTTAGGTATTAGCAACACCAAAAACAAAAGCACACAGTCTCCTTATTGGATTTAGATTGCAAGAACATTGCCTCAGATCCCGATCCTGCCACTTACAACTACATAACTTTGACAAGTTAAAACTCTGCCTCAGTTTCCTCATCTAACAGGAGAAGGAGGATGTCTAAGATCCCCTACAACTTTAAATCTAAAATTTTGTGATGCTATAAACAGAGAACCAAAGCTTTTCTTCCCCTACCTCAAACACTGTGGCCAGATGTTGGGGTTTGTTTGATGTCTTTGTTTCTTGTTTGGTTATTTTTGGTCCCCTGCTCTTATAACTCATACACTGTACATGATTTTAGGGCAGGATAGAGAGAGTTTGAGTGAGTTAGAGAAGGTGCACAAGGTTCATGAGGATGATCCTTAGAAATTGTAAGGAGATTGTAAGCTCCTTGTGGGAAGAGACTATTTTCTTTTTGTCTTTGGATCTACAGCATCCAGCCAAGTGCCCAGAATGTAGAAAGAGTTCAATCTATACTTCCATCTTTAAATCGCTCACTATCAGGTTCATTATTTCCCTTGACTATTACCTTGACTATTAATACATCAACTGATGAACTGGGTTGCTCATTTCTGTTAAATATCCTGTTATAGCTGATAGTTCATAATCAGTTGACAACAAATTCCAATGATATGGGATTTGAAATGCCCACATCTTGAGAACTGCTAAACTGTTAAGGTTCCTTATTCCTCTAACGGGGAAAAGGAGAAATGTAAAACCTGTAAATGTTCCCTGTGCTTTTCAGAAATGCTTACACAAGATACATTGCCACGCTGATAATGGAAACTCTTGGAATATACCAGCCAATCAAAAATTATAAATGCCCATGTGAATCAATATGATCAATATTTCTCATTTATTTTTTTAAGTTCTCCTTTCTTATTTTCTTCAATTATACATATAAAAATGCTCTGTGAGTTCACAATGAGGTTCTTGTACCAAATGAGGTGGTTGTGGTCCTAGTTGACTGGCAAATTGCTAGCAGTTGCTATTAAAGTAATCACACTTGGAGCTCTTTTTCTTCAGTTTTTTTTTTATTTGTAGATTCTGATCATGAAAACATCAACCCTCTAAGGTTAGTAGAGGTGAACCCAGTTTACAGATACATTTAATAATAGTCAATGGAAAGTTAATGGAAATTACATTATTTAATACCAAAAAGTAACTTGGTCAAAGAATAAATCATAGAAACAACCAATATTTTCATTAAAGAAATTGACTTCATGGGGCTGGGCCAAGATAGCAGAGTAGAAGCCAGAAACTGTGTGAGCTCTTGTACCAATCACCCCCAATATGTGTTAAATATGACTGTAAACAAAATTTAGAGCTACTGAACTAAGAAAGTGACAGAGAGAAATAAATCTCTTGCTGAAGGCAGCCCAGCAGGTAGACTGCGAGGGTC
The DNA here is from genome assembly GCA_028627135.1 of Pseudochirops cupreus. NCBI lineage: Eukaryota > Metazoa > Chordata > Mammalia > Diprotodontia > Pseudocheiridae > Pseudochirops > Pseudochirops cupreus. Next base: position 15,816,872 of record CM053584.1, read on the forward strand.
TTTTGCAACAGACTTGGAGACAATCACAGCCTTGAGTGACCCTCATGGTCCCGGAACTGAAGTGATTCTGACCAGTGGCCCCAACTGGCCAGAACAGTCTTCAGGAGAGTAAATCACCAGCAGCTATGGTGGTTTGCAGACTTCTCAACCTATAAATGCCAAAGATGAAGTCAAAGGTCAGTGGGGAACTCTGTTGGAACTGGGGGACAGAATATCATGTTCCACCCCCTGCGCTGGGGTCAAGAGGTGGCAGAGGCACAGTGGCTGCAGCTGTTGCCCCCAGTGGCTGCCTCAGGAGCTCTTGAGCTGCAGATCAAAAGGAGACCAAGTGAACATTCATAAGGTAATTCTTCTTGCTTTGACCTGCTTGGATCTGGGTCCCAGTCTTAGGAGGTGGTCCTGGGGTGAGAAACTCCAGTGTGCCAAAGCTTGTGCTGGATGTAGAGAGGGCTCTCTCTTCAGACATCTGACAACATTTGCAAAAAAGCCACTGATTTGGAATAAAGCTCTCTCCACTCAGGAAGCAGACTTCTACTTTAGCAAAGAGGGCAAAATTCAAGTATTTGCATGGCATATGAGCAAGCAGAAGAATCAGAGTCAGACCATAAAATCCTTTGGGGGTGATAAAAAGGATCAAAACATGGAACCAGAAGAAGTCAACAAAGTCAGAAATCCTGTATCAAATGTTTCCAAGAAAAAAAATGAACTGCTCACAGGCTGTGGAGGAGCACAAGAAGGGTTTTGAAAACCCAGTAAGAGAAATTGAGGAAAAATCGGTAAAGGACAGGAGAATAATGCAAGAAAATAATGAAAAATGAGTCAAAAACCTGCTAAAGGAGACCCCCAAAATACTGAAGAAAATAACAGCTTAAAAAATAGAGAAACAAAAAAGGCAAAAGACACTCAAAAAGTCAATGAGAAGAAGAATGCCTTAAAAAGCGTAATTCCCCAGAAGAAAAAGGAATTTCAAAAACTCACTAAAGAAAATAATGACTTTATGAGAAATCAAGATACTCTAAAACAGACCCCAAAAAGTGAAAGAATGTGAGGATATGCAAAATATGGTATTGGAAATATCACTTACCTGGAAAATAGATCTAGGAGAGACAATTTAAAAAGTATTGGACTACCTAAAAGCCATGATCAAAAAAAGTGCCTAGAAATCATCCATCAAGAAATTATCAAGGGAAATTGCCCCAATAATATAGAACCATAGGACAAAATAGAAATTGCAATAATTCTCTGACCATCTCTTGGAAAAGATCCCAAAATGAAATCTTCTAGGAAAGTTATAGCCAGATTTCAGTCCTCCCAGCTCAAGGAGAAAATATTATAAGCTGTCAGCAAGATACAAATTGAGTATTGTAAAAACACAATCAGGATAACACAAACTCTAGTGGCTTCTACATTAAGGGATCAATGGGCTTGTAATATGATATTTCAGAGGTCAAAGGATCTAGCATTAAAACCAATAATCACCTACCCAGCAAAACTGAGTATAATGCTTCGGGGGAAAATATGGTCATTCAATGAAATAGAGGACTTTCAAATATCCATGGTGAAAAAATCCGAGCTGCACAGAAAATTTGACTTTCAAATCCAAGAAGGAAGAGAAGCATGAGAAGATAAACAGGAAAAAGAAATCATAAGGACCTTATTAAAGGTGAAATATTTACATCCTTCCTTTGAAAACTGATAATTGTAACTCACAGAACTTTTCTCAGTATGAGGAGAGATGTATGGAATATATGTATATGTATGTATGTATTTAAAAAATAATTGTAATTCATGAGATTTTCTGAGTATGAAGACAGTTAAAGGGAATATATATGTGTGAGTATATATGTATATGTATATACACATATATATGCATACATACATATATATGTCTATGTATGAGAGTGAATGGGTGTATATAAATATATATGTGAATGTGTATGTGTATGTACATGTATTCATAGACAGAGGGCATAGGATCGGTTGAAAGGGAAGGGATGATTATCTGAAAAATAAAATTAAGAAGTGAGAGAGGAATATAATGAGAGGAGGAGAAAGGGAGAGTTAGAAAAGGGTAAATTATCTCATATAAAAGAGGCAAGAAAAAACTGTTACAATGGAGGGGAAGAACAGGAAGGTGAAAGGGATTGGGTCAACTTTACTGTCATTGAATTTGGCTTAAGGAGAGAATAACATACACACAAAACAGGGTATCTTACCATGCAGCAAAATAGGGAGGAAGGAGATTAGAGGGTAGATGACAGAAGGGAGGGCAGATTGAGAGAGAGAGAGAGTAGTTAGAAACACACACTCTTGAAAAGGGACAGGACCAAAGTAGAAAATAGAGTAAGTGGGGGACGGGATAGGATGGATGGAAATATAGTTAGTCTTTGACAACATATCCACTATGGTAACGATTTGTGTAACTACACATGTACCAACTAAATTGAATTGCTTATCTTCCCAGTAAGTGTGGGTGACAAGGGAAGAAGGGAAAGAATCTGGAAAACAAAGTTTTAAAAACAAATGTTAAAAAAAATTGTTTTTTACATGCAACTGGGAAATAAGATATACAGGTACTGGGGTAAACAAATCCATTTTCCAATTACTAAATGGTCAAACTATATGAACAGGCAGTTTGCAGACAAAGAGCAAAGTTACTACAGTCAAATGAAAAAAATGCTCTAAATCACTGCGGCTTAGAGAAATTCAAGTTAAAACAACTCTGATGTACCACCTCAAACATATCAGACTGGTTAATATGAAAATAAAGAAAAGAAAATAATGCACTGGAACTTGAGATACACAGGTACTGCGGTAGGGAGATCCAAGCTGCCCTACCGGAAAGTCAGAGGGGTGAGGGGGGAAGACATAGGAGAGAATAGATTGGAGGAGGGGGGATACAATGGGATGGCTGTTTGGGGGTGGTGGGTAGGGGAAAGATGGGGAGAAAATTTGTAACTCAAAATTTTGTAGAAATGCATGTAAACTAAAATAAAAAAAATTTTAAAAAATTTAAAAAATTAAAAAAATTTAAAAAAGGAAAATGATGGATATTGGAGGGGAAGTGGAAAAGCTTGTAAACTAATGTATTATAGGTGGAGTTGTGAACTGATCCAACCATTTTGGGGAACAATTTGGAACTATGCCCAAAGGGTTATAAAACTTTACATACTCTTTGACTCAGCAATACCACTATTATGTCTGTATCTCAAAGATATCAAAAAGGAGGGGAGGGAGAAACTATTTATAGAAAAAAATATTTATGGCATCTCTTTTTGTAGTTCCCAAGAATTGGAAGTGAAAGTGATGCCCATCAATTGATGAATGACTAAAAAAGGTGTGGTATATGATTGTGATTTAATATTATTGGGCTTTAAAAAATGACAAGCAAGATGACTTCAGAAAAAACCTGGAAAAATTTACTTGACCTGATACAAAGAGAAGTGAGCAGAACCAAGAGAACATTATACACAGTGATAGCAATATTGTATGATGAAGAACTGTGACTGCTGTAGCTATTCTCAGCAACACAGTAACCTAAGACAATCCTACAGGACTAATGATGAAGCTTATTGTCTGCCTCCAGAGAAAGATCTAATATTGTCTCAGTACAAACAAAAGCAGGCTATTTTGCACTTTTTTACTTTTTTATAATATTTTTAATTAGGAATTTTCTTGAACAGAATCACTAATATGGAAATATTTTCCATGATTGCACATGTGTAACCTAGATGTGACTGAGTAGTATCTCATTGAAGGGAAAGGGGTAGGAAAGGATAGAATTTCGAAATCAAAACCTAAAAATACCAAATGTTGTAAAGTGTTCTAACATGTAATTGGGGGGAAATCACATAATATCTATTTTTAAAAGTTTGCAAAAAAAAAATTCCCTTTTAATGCAGTTTATTCATTTGAACATGGTTAGAAACAGAAAATGTTGTACAGTAAGTTATTTAGTAAGCACTATATTGAAATTGATTATGCTATGCATTTATTCATTCCATCCCATACCGTTTGTTACAGTTGTAGTTAATATGGCAACTGTTAGAAGAATTAATTCTTTTATTAAAGGCCAGATTATGGAAAGTGTGTTGTTATTATTTCCTTAGCAGAATCTCATTCTCCAAATGGGGGCATTAACAGTTCCAAGGAAAAAACTGGGTGCAGTAGCAGCTAGGTGGTGGAGTGAATAGGGTACAGGCCCTGGAGTCAGGAGGAGCTGAGTTCAAATCCAGCCTCAGACCCTAAACACTTACTAGCTGTGTGAACTTGGGCAAGTCACTTAACCCCAGCTGGCTTGACCTACTCTCTCCAAAAAGCAAAATTAAAAGAAAAAAAATTGGATTCAGATGTTTCTTATTTTTCAGTTTGTATTTGAGTTTCTTGAATATACCAACAAGAAAGCCTACTAATTTAAAAGTGTTAGTTCCCTATTCTAAAAAATTCTTTATTTTCTTGTTAGTAGGGACTTGGGGTTTCAGCTATCTTTCTCTATATTGAAGCCCATAAGTTTTGAGGGAGCAAGCCAGAGGTTCATTTTTACCCTTCCCCATTCCTTCGCCCTTTTTACTTCTGCCACATCAGCATTAGGCCCCTTTCAGGAGTCTTTCAAACCCCATCCTAGCTGGCATTTTCTGAATAAAGGCATGAACAGTACCCTGGTTCCCTGCCCGACTCCCAGGCAATGGAAGACAGTCAGGGGCTTCTTTGTCTTTTGCCATTGGGGAAGATTTTCGTGCCAACATTTGAGTTTGCCTCCCAGTTTGAGTTGCATGGAAACCATCCAATTTGAGATATTCAATAGATAATTAGTGCTCCAGGAATGGAGGTCATGAGAGACACTGGTGCCCTGCAGTTAGGTATGAGTCATCTACACAGATAGGTTAACTAAGAGGAGCGGAGTTGATGCATTTGTCTAAAAGTAAGGAGAGGGAAGACTGGAGAGCCTAGCCCAGAGCCTTGGGCAATACCAGTGATAAAGGAGTGTGACAAAGGTGGCGGTTAATTACACGTCACTCCTCTTCAGCTAGGTCATGCCAAAGTGCACAGAGCCTGCAGTCAGGAAGAGCTGACTGAGTACAAATGTGGTCTCCAAAATCTTACAGATGTGTGACTGTGGGAAAACTGCTAAAACACTTCCTGCCTCAGTTTCCCAGCTGTAAAATAATGACAATTGTACTATGTATCTCATAAGGTTATGAGGAGGATCAAGTAAAATATTATGGGTAAAATGCTTAATCATCAACAGAGGAAAATAAGAAGGGCTTGGAAAGGCTTCCTGCAGGAAGTGGGATTGTAATAGGGGCTTAAAAAATGTCAGGAGGGTCAGAAATCAGAGGAGAGGAGGGAAAGTGTTTCTGGTAAAGTGTTCAGCCCTGAGAAAATACCTAGAGCCCATCAATGGAGAGTATTCTTCATGAAACCATCAGGGAAACAGTGACACTGGATCAAAGAATATATGGGAAAGGAAGGACAAATAAGAACACTGGAAAGGTAAGAGGTGCTAAGGTGAAGAAAGGCTTTGTATGACAGAAGGTTTCATTTTTGATCCTGAAGGCAATAGGGAGCCGTTGAAGTTCATTAAGTAGGGGGAGATATGATCAGACCTAGGCTTTAGGATGGTAATAGTAGGTGACTTTTATATAGTGATTGCTATGTGCCAGGCAACGGGCTAAGCACTTTATAGTTATCCCATTTGATCTTCACAACAACCCTGAGAGGTCGGTGCTATTATTATCCCCATTTTACCAGTAAGGAAACTGAGGCAAATAGATATTAAGTCAGGGACCACACAGCTAGTCTCTCAGCCAGATTTGAACATGGGCTTTCCTGACCTCAAGCCTAGAGTTCCACCCATTGCACCACCTACGTATGCCACGGAGCAACTGAGTGGAGGGTGGATTGGAGAGGGGAAAGACTCACAGCTAACATTTATATGGTACTTTAAGGTTTGTTAATAGCTTTACTAATGATCTCATGTGACCTTCACAACAACCTTGGGTGCTACATGCTGTTATTATCTCCCTTTTACAGATTGGGAAACTGAGGCAATCAAAGGTTTAGCGATCTTTCCAGGGATTCTGTATCTGAGTTAAAATTCAAACCCAGGGTATCTTGAGTTCATATCTAGCACTTAATGTACTCTATCATCTCAATAGCAACCACCCAGCAAGCTATTGCAATTACCTCACCCAGTAACATGAGATGATGCATGCCTGTGCCAGCGTGATGGCCATATTAGAGGAGACAAGGGGGGACACATGAGAGACATTATGAAGATATCATTGCCAGGCTTTGGGAATGGCTTGGATATAGAAGTGAGAGTGAGTGAGACTTAAGGTAGATGTCCTTGTAGAGAACCTTGGTGACTGGGATGGTGGCACCCTCAGCAGTAGAAGGGAAATTCTGAAGGGAAGAAAGACTTTTTTGGGGGAAAGATAATGGCTGCCATTTTGGCTCGGTTGATTTAAGATTTCTATGTGTCATTCAGTTTGAAATCTACATCAGGCCTTTGGAGATACAGGACTATATTTCAAGAGAGAACTTAAGGCTGGATAAACAGATTTGAGAACCATCAGCTTGGAGATGATCATTGCATCTGTGGGAGTTGAGGAGATCAGCAAGTCAAATAGTCTAGGCAGCAAAGAGAAGACTCAGGACAGGCATGGCTACTTATCCCTGGGCAGGTCACTTAAGCATCAGTGTCGCTGTTGGCTTTCTATGGTTATAATCTGCTAATCAGTTCAAAACCTGATTTGCATACAGTTTCCTACAGCAATGAAATCACTGATCCAGTCCAAAAAGTAAACACCTATATGCAAGATTCTTTAGGAGTTTTATGTTTAGAAATGGAGCTTTTAATACTGTATCTTCATCCTGCCTTATTCCCAAATACATTAAGAAACAATCAGGACATTCCTTGGCCTTGTATGCATGCATTACTGAGTGACTGTGGAAAAGCTAAATTGAATATTGATATGAGAACAAGAGATTAAGAGTGAATGGGATTGGGTGGATATTGAGTAGAGACAGTAGGTTTGCAAGTATTTTGTGGGTAGAGGATGGGTGGGTCTGGACGTTGATCCCCAGGGGATTGGCTTGTTTACCCCAAGAGTGAACTTTGATTTAGAATACATGGAGAGGGAAGATAATTAGGGTGGGGCATACATGAAGTTCCCAGTGAGATTGTGTGCCGATTTTGTTTTCGTGCCCTCTTTTCAGGTGATGCCAAAATCTAGGCATAATGAGAAAATAGACTTGACAAATGAGGTCTTTCTGAATGGTAGAATTCTAAGTCTGTGTTTAAATGGGAAAATCTAGGGGATGGGTTCTCAAAGAACGTGAAATGATAGAGATCAGGATAAGTGGGCATAGGACTGCAACACCATACATACTATAACCAATTGCAATTTGCTGGGTATAAGCTTTGGTTGGTTAAGTTCTCAGCTACACTCATTATTCCTGGAATGTTGGGCTGTTTCACTGCTACAGACTTTTGGGGAATCACTTTCAGTTTCTGGAAGGCAGAGAGTTCTCAAAGACCAGATGGTAGGGAGCCAAGATTTTCTTGTACATTATATATTGCTTTATGTATTTTGCAAGTTAGTTTTCTAACCCTAGTGATTGTAAATCCTTGGTTTATGGAATCATTGACCTGGAAGATGCCTTGGAGATACTTCTTCCAATTCCCTCACTTTATACTTGGCATGTGTCAATAGGCAAGTCACATACCCGAAAACCACAAGTGAGACCTACTGAAGTGTCCTTGTCAACAACAGTAAGTTGGAAAAGCACAAATTTAGAACTAAAGGCAACTCAGAGGCCATCTGCAGCAACTTGATTTTAGACATGACAAAACTGAAGTAAACAGGATTAAGTGACTTGCCTAGGGTCACACAGCTGAAAAGTGTCCAAAGCCAGATTTGAACTCATGAAGATGAGTGTTCCTGACTGCAGATCTGGGACTTTATGCACTGTTCCACTAGGCATCAGTGTTATAAAATGTTAGAGCAAAATGTGAAAGAAAATTTGGATTTAAATATTGCTTCAAAATTAGCTAATCTACTTTTCAGTGTCTCAGTTTCCTCATTTGTGGAAAGAGGTGGTTGCACTGAATGTCCTGAAGATCCCTTCTGACTCTACATGTGTGACCCCTAAACAGCTTTGTAAATAAATAATTTTCTAATTCTAAATTGGCCTTTGCAAGAATGTGGTCATTGGTAAGAAGGTGAATAGTGAAGTTTTCATGAAAGTATAAAGCAACACAGTCCAAGTGAAACAAAATTGAATATTTCAAGAGAATCTGTGTCCTGTCAGCACTCTTTGTAACTCCTTTATGGAAGATCCTTGTCTTCATTATTCTTAGAGAGAACATCCATGGTTTATTCCTGGCTGTTTTCATGCCCTGATGTGCCCTAGGGACTTTCTTTGGAAGTGATTTTTTCAATGAGATATTTCACATTGCCTTTAATTTTTTATTTATTTGAATCTGTTTAATAGTATCGATTTTTTTCATAAAATCATTTGCTTCCACTTTCTCCACTCTAATTCTGAAGGAATTATTCTCTTCAGTGAGCTTTTGAGATTCTTTTTCCATCTGGCAAATTCTACTTTTTAAGGCATTCTTCTCCTCATTGGCTTTTTGGGCCTCTTTTGCCATTTGGGTTAATCTAATTTTTAAGGTGTTATTTTCTTCAGTCAGGTTGTTGACTCTCTTTTCATGATTGTCTTGCAGCATTCTCATTTCTCTTCCCAATTTTTCTTCCACTTCTCTTATTTGGTTTTCAAAATCCTTCTTACACTCCTCTATGGACTGTACCCAGTTTACATTTTTCTTGGAAGGTTTGGGTACAGGAGTTTTGACTGTGTTGTCTTCCTCCCATTCCATTCTTTGGTCCTTTTTGTCCCCAGTAGCATGACTGATGCTGTATCTACCTTGTTTCTGGTTATTGTGTCCTTGTTTCTTCTTGGCTTTTTCTCTGTTCGATTTGTTTGCTAGATTTGTTTCTACAGGCTTGGTACACTTCACCACTGCATGCCTGATAGGTTAAGCTGGATGTCACCCCCTGTCCACAATTGTGACATGTCACCCCTGGACATGGCATCAAGCACATTCCAAATCCTGGCTAAAAACTGACCTCTCAAATGAGACCCTTTGGGACAGGGACAGCTCTAAGTCCAATTTCAGCAGCAAGTAGCCATGGAAGAAGAGACATTCTCTCCTCACCCCAAGATTTTGGGATCTCATTTCTTCAGGGTGGGGGAATGATAGGGAGCTTGTGCTCAATCCCCACCCTAAAATATTGTTTTCTGTGTTTATTGTGTGTTATACTTGTTATATTGTTGCAAATTTCTGTTGACACCAGTTACTTCTATTAACCTATGTAATGAAATGAATTTTTAATTCATTTTTGCCAGGTAAGGAACATGAAAGATCTTGGAACTGTGTATATTGGTAATTGGATTTGAAGATCTTCCATGTCCCTTGAATTTGCTGATGTAGCTGGAAGGGGTGGGGAAGGAAGGAGCCAGAGCCAAGTAGGGGCCTGGCTAGAGCCAGCATGGTGGCTGGAAGTGGCAGCAGTGTCAGTGGCACTGTCACACCAAGCACAAGCAACTTCTAGATTCCAGTTATAAGCATAGCGTACTCCATTTATTCAGTGACAGATTAAGGCAAAACATTCACAGGGACTCAAAATACAGCATTCCCCTTGTGTAACTCAATAATTTAATAAGACCTCAATTGAATTACAAAGTCCTAAGTTCTGAGTACTCCACCCCTGGGCAGTATATTCATTTAGCGAATCACCAAGTCTTCTCTCTAATCAACTGGAGATTAGTTTCTAATAATAAACAAAGTATATTCATTTGGTCAGTCACTAAATATAAAAGTCAAAAGTTTTCCACCCCTGGATCATAAATAAATTACAATTATCATCAGTTAACACCGAGCCCCTTATCAAAGGGGCAGTGGAGACCACAAAGGCCATCTACCCCTAAGCTACAACAAGGTTATGATATCATCACAGCATTCAATACTCAAGAAGAGGTCCTTTCTTCATGTTGACCAGAGGCAAGTTCTCAGTAATCTCTGTTCCTGGGGAGACAAAGCTAAACAAAGCCACAATATACATTGCCAGCTTCCTCATCAATTCACTTTCTGCCTGCAGAACAGTCTCAGAACCCCAGAAAACATCAGCAAGACCCGCTGTTAGGATTTTTGTAAACATAACAACAAGAAAATTCTCGTGCAGGGCTTCCAAACCCACAGCAAGATTCCAGGACCTCTGCAAGAACAGCACAGTCCTTTATAAGCAGACTAATATGGCAAAATAACATCAAAACAGAGAGAAAAAATACCAGCACCACAGTCATGTCTCCTTACTTCTCAGCATCTCTCGGTGGCAGCTGTCAAAAGTCCTGGGCAGCTCCAACAGGCCCTTAGCAGTCCAGGCAGTTTCAGCTGGCAGTTCTCTCTCTGTCTCTCTGTCTCTCTGTCTGTCTCTCTGTCTGTCTTTCTCTCTCTGTCTGTCTCTCTGTCTGTCTTTCTCTCTCTGTCTCTCTGTCTCTCTGTCTCTGTCTCTGTCTCTCTCTCTCTCTCTCTCTCTCTCTCTCTCTCTCTCTCTCTTTCTTTCTCTCTCTTTCTCTCTCTCTCTCCACAATGCTGCTCCCCAAAATTTCTTTTGGCCTCTCTCTGCTTGGGCATTTCTAGAGCACCTGCTCCTCCCAGTCCAGTCCCCTCTCTTAAGGTCAACAAGTCCATCACACAGGTGGGATTCATAAGCTCTGGGTTTTAACACTTAACCCACAAACCAAGCCAATGCAAGGGGATCTTTAAATTCCATTACCATTGCAGGTATGAACTCCTTTTTTGTTTTTGAGCCAGCCAGAATTTCTGCTGAGGACTTTCAAGCAAGGCAACTGAAGGGGGCCAGAGCTTCTGGGAGCTAACTGCATAGAGGCTGAGAAGTTACCATAAGTGAGGAGAGGAGATGCTTTGCCTTAGGTAGCCTGCTCTGTTTTTATAGCTTGAGAATGTGAGTGTTTCCTGCATTAACTACATGGGCCAACTCCATAGTTACTCTGATGGCTTTGACTTTCTTGTTTTTGGACTTAGTTTTCTGATGTTTGAATAAATATTCTAGCTATGCCCTCCATATAGAGAGCCAGTTACATTGTGTGATTAATAACCACATCAGCAAATTTATAGTTACCAAAGGCATTGTGAATACTGCATTGTTGGTACAGCAACCCTTCAAAGAACTGAAGACAGTTCCATGCACAACCCTCTCCCCATAAATAAACACACTCTCCTGCCAGTTAAGCCAATTAATCCCCAAGTCATTCAATTCTTTCTTCTTCAGCGTGATCTCAATGGTGGTTTTTATCTGGAGGCAGAGTAGTGCTGTGAAAAGACCACTGGATTTGGAGTTAGAGGCTCTGAATTCAACCATCTGCTCTGACGTGATTCAAAGGACATTGGGCCACTCATTCCCCTCTATCCACCTCTGTTTATCATCTGTAAAATGAGGAGTTTGGACTGGATTATCACTAACATGTCTTCTAGTTCTAAATCCCTAAGTATATGATTCTCCCTTACCTCTTGTATAGATTAATAGCATTGTTTTTAAGTCTATGGTACCCAGACCTGAAGACAATGCCCCAGAGGAAGTTGGAGCAAAATAGAGGTTGGTACAGCATTACCTGCTTGTCCTATACCCTGTGATTCTCTTTAAAAAATCTAGGGGTGCCACAGCCTTCTTGGATGCCTTGGCAAAAGGCTTACTAATATTGATCTTGCTGTCAACTTAATCCCCAGCTCTTTGTTCAAACAAACTCTCTCCAGTCATGTCTTGTCTATGTTGTATTTGTGAAATTGAGTTTTTTGACACAAATGAAAACTGTAGGTTTACTTGAATTCTGTTAATATTTTATTCAAATTAAATTCATTCAACATATTTAACCATCACACGTATATGCATGTGTGTATATACACTCATACATATATGCATGCATACACACATATATACAAACATACAGATGTGTGTGTGTATCTGCCGATAGATATGCCTGAATTGTGGGATGGAATCAGCAGAAATGCAGCTGAACTGAGAACTGTTTAGAGACTTTATAATCCTCTTCACTATTTCTAATATGTGTGTCCCTTCGAAGGAGGCAGGGTGATGTAGTGACAAAAGTGCAGTCAGAGAATCTGACCTTGAATTCCATCCTGCAAATGACTAGCTGTGTAACCTGGGCTGTTTCAGGCCCTGGACTGGGGGTCTGTGGTGATTAAAAAACGTTGAGAAACACAGTTTTCTAATTATGTTGGCATTTTATTTAGTTATTCCAATTATATTAGAATTTTATTTCATTTCCATTGGAAATTTTATTCTAATTATTCCAATTAAAGGGAAATTTATTTTCTCCCATGCAAGTTCACAGACCACTGATACCTTCTAAATACCTGTCAGAAACACTGAATCCTAGGTTTAGAAGGCCTCTACATTCGTTCTCAAGTGCAGTAGGGGGCAGTTTTTAATAGGGAGAAGTGTGTTTACTTGAAGAGAGCTGAGTCAGATTTTGGTGAAGGCTCTGAAACTTCAAAGAGCTGTGGGATCTTGTCAACTTCTGGGCCTCTCAGGGCCTCAGCCTGCTGCTCTCCTAAATGACAGGATGAAATTCTGACTCATTTCCTGCCTCGCAGATCAGGCCCTGGGATTTGGGTCTCACTAGGTAGGTCTGTCTTTGCGTGAAGCCTTCACAGACAGTTCTGGTCAAGTTTCACTTTTGTTTCCAGCAGACAAGCCCAGTCTCCTTTTTCGGGAAGAAGATTGTAGGGGTGGACCATGTTTACTCCCAGGGGGCACACCCTGGCAGAGGGCTGGGGGACAGAGGGGAAGCTGGCACTCCCTGGAGTTCTCATTGTTTGCCCTATAAATCGAGCACGGAAAGCTGCTCCAAGGGGACAAACACAGTATGAAATTTGTTCCTTACATGAACCCAACTCCTAGCAACACCATAGCTGCTGCTTTTGCTTCAGAAAAAGGAAGAAGAGGGAAGAGGCAATCGGCTTCTCTGGCCTTGGTGCCCGGGCTGGGGAAAGATGTGGTTCCCTCTGGGAGCTGTGCTCCCTTCTCTTTGGGAAGGAGCCACCCTGCAGACACTCCTTCTCCTCTCTGCCATCCTCCTGATCCTGACACAGTATCTACATAGGAGGAGGAGGAATCTCCACTTCCCCCTGGCCCTCCTGGGCTACCCATAGCGGGCAACGTCTTCCAGGTGGACTTGAAAAATCTCCAAGACACCATGCAAAAGGTAAGGAGTGAGATGGGAGGGTGAGTATCCAATGGCTGTGAGGGGGGCATAGGCCATGTGCCTTGGGGAAGGTGCTGGATGGGGCAGTCACAAGTCTGGGGTCCATCCCTGCTCTGGCCCTACCTGAGAAGCAGCTTCTTGCAAAAAAAAAGAGTTTCTCATTTGAGGCTAAGAGGACCTAGGTTCACATCTCCTTCTGACCCATGGGACCTGGAGAGAGTCATGTGCTCATCACTCCGGGTGTGCCATTGTTGACATTGTATGTGGTCAGGAATGGATGGCTGCTGAGGTCCCTTCTAACTCAGTTTCTGTGAGTCAGAACCAATGAGTTGGTGATTGTAAAGTGCTTCACACAGTGACTGGCCCACATTAAGCATTTGAGAAATGGCAACTTTTGTTGTTATGATTATTATTACTCTCACTATTGTATCTGCAAAGTGATAGGTGAGTTCCTTGAGAGGCTGTTTGTTGAGCCCAGTTCCAGACATGCGGTAAATACTTAACAAATGTTCATTGCTACAGTGACTGACAGACTTTGCACAAGGACCTCTGACATCCCTTCACACACTAGAATCAGAGCTACTTAACTTGGCCACTGAATTTTAGTTAAGGAAAAAAAAACACAGTCATTGAATTTCAATACACTTGGTTTTCCTTTTATTTTCTATTTTATTCTACACAATTAAAAACTTTCTTCTAAAAAGTGACCCAGAGAATTCACCAGACTAACAAAAAGACAACAATAGCAACAACACCATACACATACACACATACACACATACACACACTGACACACAGACACACACAGACACACACATACACAAACACAAACACAGACACACACTGACACACACACATGCACACACACACACACCCCGACACACAGATACAGACAGACACACACATACACAAACACACAGACACAGACACACACCGACACACACATGCACACGCACACTCCAACACACAGACACAGACACACACAGACACAAACACACAGACACACACCAACACACACACATGCATACACACAGACACACACACATCGACACACACATCCGAATACACAGACACAGATACAGACAGACACACACATACACAAACACACACACAGACACACACATACACAAACACAAAGACACACAGTCACACACACTGACACACACACATGCAAGCACACATACCCCGACACACAGATACAGACAGACACACACATACACAAACACACAGACACACACACCGACACACACACATGCACACACACAGAAACACACACATCGACACACACATCCCAATACACAGACACAGACACAGACAGACACACACATACACAAACAAACAGACACACACAGAGACACACCAACATACACACTCATGCACACACACAGACACACACAAGACACACACACCCCGACACACAGACACAGACAGACACACACACACATACACAAACACATAGACAGGCACACAGACAGACACACACCAACATACTCACACAGATACAATGACACACAGACATGCACACACACATGCACACAGAAGATTAGGAATCCGTGGTCCCTGACTCCGATACTGAGTTTAGCCATGTCTGTTCTCTGATCTTCACTTGCCTTACTGGTGAGTATGGGATGTTAATATAATGCTGCCAACATCTCAGCAGTGTTTCTTTCAACTAACTTCATCAGACACTAACAATGACTTTTCTGCCTACTATATCACTCTGCTGCATGAGTTTGACAGTGATTTGATGGGTGTCAGTGGGGGAAAGACACAATCCATCAAATCAATTAAAAAACTTTTCACAAGTCCCTGCTTATACTAGGTAATATAATAGGTGCTGGAGATTAAACGGACAAAAATAGAACTGGCCCTGACCTCTGGGAGCTTGCATTCTACCCACTCCAACAAATTTGCAATGTTTCAAGTGTTAACCTTTAGAATCTAGGATCTAGAAGTTTTCCCCATATTAAATTCTTTTTTTTTTTAATTTTTTTTATATACTCATTTACTTTTAATTTACAAGATTCTGTCCTACAATCACTTGAGTTTCAGATTTTCTCCCCTCCCTTCCCCCCACCCCC
>CM053584.1:15832769-15850512 GCA_028627135.1 Pseudochirops cupreus
CACACTCACATATATATTTATATACACATACATCCTCCTAAACATACATATATATGTATGTATCCACATATATATGTATAATATACATATGATATATATATATATATAATATATATATACATACACACACACACATTCCCTTCAATTATCCTCATACTTAGAATGATTTTATGAGTTACAATGATCATTTTTCCATGTAGGAATGTAAATAATTCAGCTTTCATAATTCCTTATGATTTCTTTTTTCTGTTTACCTTCTCATGCTTATCTTGCTTCTTATATTAGAGAGTCAAATTTTCTGTTCAGCTTTAGTTTGTTTGTTAAGAATGCTTGAAAATCCTCTATATCATTGAATGACCATGTTTTCCCCTGTAGCAGTATAATCAGTGTTGCTGGGTAGGTGATTTTGGGTTTTAGTCCTAGTTCTTTTGACTTTCAGAATATTATATTCCAAGTCCTTAAATCCCTTAATGGAGAAGCTGCTAGGTCTTGTTTTATCCTGATCATGTTTCCACAATACTCAAATTGTTTCTTCCTGACAGCTTGCAGTATTTTCTCCTTCACCTGGTAACTCTGGAATTTGGCTATTATATTCCTAGGAGTTTGTTTTTTGGGATCTTTTTCTAGAGCCCACTGGTTCTGGAATATTAGGGCAATTTTGCTTGATAATTTCTTGCAAGATGGTGTCTAGACTCTCTTTTTGATCATGGCTTTCAGGTAGTCCATTATTTTTTTAAAATTATCTCTCCTGGATCTATTTTCCAGGTAAGTTTTTTTTTCAATGAGATATTGCTCATTGCCTTCTATTTTTTCATTTGTTTGGATCTGTTTTATAGTACCTTGATTTCTCATAAAGTCATTAGCCTCCAATTGCTCCAATCTTATTTTGAAGGTGTTATTCTCTTCAGTGAGTTTTTGAAAACCTCTTTCCATCTGGTAAATTCAGCTTTTTAAGGCATTCTGCTCCTCACTGGCTTTTTGAGCCTCTTTTGCCATTTGAGTTAGTCCATTAGGTTTCCCCAGTTTCCCTGTAAATAACTTTAAAATAAGCAAAAATGAATCCTGGAGTAACAGAATCCACCAAAGGAAAGGTTCAAACAACTTTCAAGGTCAATATCCTTTAGAAGGATTGAAGGACAGGCCTGTCTCTCTTGGGTAAAAAGTGAGCACAGACCAGTGTGGGTAGTCTAAGGGCAAGTCAGTAGGAGGCACTTATTCCAGCAAAAATCAGTCACTGATGAGCTGCCCCCTTTCCTGTATTCCGAGACTCTTTACACCTTAGTCCCTGAAACCAAGTTTTGCTTCAGTGCCACTGGACTCTCCACTGTCCCGCCAACAAGACCCTCCATCACTCAGCTCTGGGCATTTTCTCTGGCTGTCCCCTTATTCCGGGACTGTTTCCCCTCCTTATCTTTACCCCCTGACTTTGCTGGCATCCTTCAATTCCTAGATGAAAGTACACCCTCTGTGAAAAGATTTCCCCAATTCCCATTAAGCTTAGTACCTTCCCTCTGTGGATGTCCTCAATTTGTCCTACAGGTGTCTCATTTGCATGTGGTCTCCATCATTAGACTGTGAGCACCTTGAGGGCAGGGACTGTCTTTTGTCTTTCTCTGTCTCTGTTCAGTTTGGTTCCAAACACACAGTAGGTGCTGAGCAGGTACTTGCTGACTGGAATTGAAATACTTTGTTTCTCTGTGCGTGGTTCATCCCAAATGCTTCGTCAGGGATAAGCTCACAGAAGGAGCCACATTATCTTCCTTCTAAAATCACCAGCTTGTTCCTCAGAAATTGCTTTTTACATCTGTTTGACGTGGAGTCGGGGATCACTGCACACTAAACATAAACCTAGGGAAATACACATAATATATGTAAATAAATTTAAAGACTTTAGAGACAGTCTAGTCTGACCTGATCATTTTAGAGATGGGGAAAGCAGGGCCCAAGGGGTTCAATGACCTGTGCACGGATGCTCGAAAGTGAAAGATTAATTAGAATCCTGGGCCCTGTCTCTTACCGCAGCAGCCTTCCTTGGTGCCACATTCCTGGATGTCTGCCAAAGAACACAGGCATTTTTGCTTGCTCTTAATCCGTCAGGTCTCCCCCTTCTAGTTTATAGGGCTTGGCACCTTTGGTGAAGTGCCCATCCAAACTTCCATCCAACTCCAGGGGTGACTGCAGTTCTCCCACATGATCAGAGAAAACTGGATGAATGGGGAAAGCCCTGATTTTAACAGCCTAGATCTGTGTCTCTGAGCAATTCACTCAAATCCTGTCTGACTCATTTTACCCTGTAAAATTGGGATAATAAGCTCACTGTCCTCATGGCATTGCTGAGAGGATCAAATGAGAGGATATTTGTAAAATATTTCATGAATGTTAAAGTACTTTATATAACAGAGCTATTTTTTGGGTCCTAAAAACTACGTTTTCTTTCTAGGCAAAATACAAGCTGAGATTGACAGGGTGGTTGGCCCATTGAGGCAGCCCACAGTGGATGATAGGGAGAATATGCCCTACACTAATGCTGCCATTCATGACATTCAGAGAACGGGTAACATTGTTCCTTTCAACGTTCCCAGGGTGGCCACAGTTGACACCACAGTGTCAAAGGTAAACTATTTATTCTCCCATAACCCTGAAGGGACTACCTGGTTTGAATCTATTCAGGAAGGATTAGGGGAAAGTAAAACAATTGTATACAATGATGGCAACATTGTGCAATGACCAATGACAGACTTGGGTCTTCTCAGCAAGGCAACGATATGAAACAATTCCAAAAGACTCATGAGGGAAAATGATCTCCCCATGCAGAGAAAGAATCATGGATCTGAATGCAGATCCAAGCATATGATTTTCTCTTTTTTTTTCCATTCCCATGTTTTTCCTCTTTTGTTCTGATTCTTCTTTCACAACATGATTAATGTAGAAATATGCTTAATATGATGGTACATGTATAATCTATGTTAAGATTGCGTGCCATCCTGGGATGGGAGGATGGGAGAGAGGGAGCAAAATTTAGAACTCAAAATCTTATAAAAGTGAATGTTGAAAACTAAAAATAAATTAATAGATTTTTTTTAAAAAGGTGAAATGAGAAATATACTATTGAACAAAGCTTCTTGGTCTGTGATGCATGGATTTGGTATCTAAAAATATGTATACATATATATACATATGGGTATATGTATATATGCGTTATTTCTTTCCATATAAGCGAGGAGTTTGTGTAAGCCAATATGTGTTATTTTACACTTGAAAAAAAGATTATACACTGGAGCATAAGCTTCACTGTATGACTGTCAAAGGGCTCCTTGATAAAAAAGAGGAAGAAACATTAGACTAGAATCTTAAAATCATTGATTCTTACATTTGGATGAGAAAAAAAAGCACTGGATTTGGAGGCAGAGGGACATGGCTTAAAGCCTAATTTTAGTTCTGAGTTTAAATTCCTTTTGAGCACTTAGGCTACCGATGCGTGACACCCCCATGGGTCTGACTAGATGATCATTAAATATCCCTCCAACTGTTCTGAACTCCATGGTCATATAAGCATGATGGGTCTAGCCTGGACCTTCCCCAAATTCTTTTGGTCAAAACAAATCATTTACCAGAGAGCTATGGTTTCTCTGTCACAGGGGGTGAATAGACCCAGACAGACACTGAACACAGAATTCTGAATGAGTTATTACCATCTCCCATTCCCTGGGTTCCCACCCATGGCAGCTCAGCCAACCCCCTTTCCTGGGACCCAGGCTCTAATCCAGTTGCACCTTTCCAAGAAGCTGCTTTAGGCCCTGGAGACTAAAAGGAAACTACAATAAACAAATCCTTTTAACAGCTCCTGGTTTCCTACAGCTCCATTACTTCCAAAGATTATATCAGTATACATTTCCTAAGCACCTACTATGAGCCAGGCAATATGCTAAGTGCTGCTGAGTTTTAGATTTAGGTTTTATCGCCCAAGTTCCATTTCTTCTTCATCTACTGAGTTGATCAATATGTGTAAGACCCTGTGAGTAATGCAGAGCACAATAATGAACGAAGAAATAGATGCCATGTCTGTTGCCCTTTAAGGTTTACAAAAACTTTGGAAACATCTCAGTTGATCCTCACAACCCAGGGAGGTAGGGGCTGTGATCACAGCCATTTTACAGATAAGAAAACTGAGGCAGGCAGAGGGGAAGTATCTAGCACAGGGTCACACACAAAGTTAGTGAGAATCTGGTATCAGGAGGTTCATTATGGTTCAAGGCAATGAGGATACCTATATAGAAGGGGAGGTGAGCAAGCTGGGCTTTTAAGGATGGATGGATGAATGAATGGGATTTAGAGAATCCTGAGAGCCAGGAAAGGGAACACTTTAGGGCACTGGAGTGTGCTGGGCTTAAGTGTTAAAGAAGATTTAGTTTAAATGTGGAGGCAGAGAAACAAATGGGAATAGTGGGGAAGGTATTGAACTTGGAGTCTGGCAACCTGGGTTCAAATGATGAGTTGTGTTACCTGGGCAAGTCACATAACGCCCTTGTGCTGTAAAATGATGCAGAAGGCCTCTGGGTGCTTCCCAGATCTAACACCATGGTTTCATCCATTTGGGGAAGCAGAGATTAATCCCAAAGTGTTGAGGGCCATGTTTGTTCTAGGAACTCTAAGCCCAGAGACAGGATCACTCCTATTCACATAAACAAACAGGATACAAGAAAGCCTGGGCACACATACTTGACTGCCTTCTTTTCTACCCTAGTCTTTCCATAACCCTCTGAACTCATCCAATGAGGACAGCTCCTTCTAAACCAGATTGTATAAACACACCGAAATGAGTCTTTATAGTTAGACACAAAGAAAGTGAAGGTTCCAACCCAAGAAGGCCCAGTGGATGCTGACCTAGAAGTGCAGTCAGGAAGATCTGGGTTCACATCCACTCTCAGATGCTTACTGTGCAACCCTGGTCAAGTAATTTCCCTTTTCAGCCTCAGTTTCCCCATGGGTAAAAATGAAAAGGCTTCTAGCACTAAATCTATAATCCTATATTTTAACATCTTGTATCAAAGATTTTGACTGGACTCCCTTATCTCCAGCCCCATCAATCTTTCACAGTATCTGACATTTCTTACAGGAATTCTGTAGTAATTTACTAATTTTAGGCACATTGCTATCTAGAAAGCTGACTAATTTACAACCTAATTGATAAGTAAGTATTAGGTAGAATGTAATCCAAGAGGGGGCAGATGTCATTTGAAAGACAGATGCCCCAGTGGTGCTGGGCATCAAATTTGCCAAACAGGGGAAATTTAGACACTACCTGGGGGACCTTCTGTGAGTCCACCTTTCCAGGTCTCAGTTTACTCATCTGTAAAATGATAGGGATGAACCAGATAAATCCTTTCCAATCCGAAATTTAAGACTCTCTTAACTAGGGTCCGTGAACTTGATTTTTAAATTTTTTTTTTTAGATTGTGATGGTTGCATTTCCATATAACTGGCTTCTGTTATAATTGTGTTTTATCTAATTAATTTCAAAATATAATTCTGAGAAGGGGTCCAAAGTTTTTGCCTGCCTTCCAAAGGGCTGTGTGATGCCATACAGGTTGGGAGCCTCTGCTCTAAGATGTCTTGATTTCTATAACAGACTTGGCTACTAAAAAACTGTGGTCTTTGCTGGTTCTTCCCCACTACCACAGGTCCTCAGTTTCCTGTTCTGTAGAATAAGAGGGTGGACCAGAGTCTTTTCCACTTAAAAATTCCTTGGACTCCATTCTTTTCTCTTGTTCCCAGGGGACCATAGTGATGACCAACTTGACTGCCTTGCATAGGGACCCCAAGGAGTGGGCTACCCCAGAAACTTTCAACCCAGAACATTTTCTGGAGAATGGACAATTTAAGAAGAAAGAGGCCTTTCTGCCTTTCTCAATACGTGAGCCACACTCTGTAGGAGGGGAGTTTGTAGTCCAAGGGGCACACGCTTTTTAACATTAAGAAACTTTGGAGACTCTACTTCCTGAAGCACAGAATCACATGATGGTGCACATACTAGTCACATTCACTGATTTGAAAAGTCCTTCACAACAAAATTTTAAAAAGCAGAATTTTAGATAGCTTTCTGAATTTCTTTGATGAATTCTTGATGTCTCATAGAGTAATTAACATCCACTTGCCCAATTTGAACTTTTATGGAGCTGTTTAGATTATAGACTTTCTTTTCCATTTGACAAATTGTACTTTTTTAGGGAGTTGTTTTCTTCAGCGGATTTTTGTATTTCATTTTTCATTTGGCCAATTGTACTTTTAAGCAGTTATTTATTTCCCAAGCTACTTACTCAGTTTTTTTTGCATAATTTTCTTGCATCACTCTAACTTATTTTCCATTTTTTCCTTTTACCTCTCTATTATTGTTTTTAAGCTCCTTTTTGAGATCTTCTTTTGTGCTTTCTGTGTTTGAGTCCACTTTCCATTTTTCTCTGGGGTTTTGTTCATAAGTGATTTGACATTCTTGTCCTCTTCTGCATTTCTGTCTTGGTCTTCCCTGTCACCATAATAACTTTCTGTGGACAGATTCTTTGTTGCTGGTTTTTGCTGATCTCTTGTGGTCTTTTTCCTTTCTTTCAATTTTGATCTCTGCTCCCAGAGTGGAAGGGACACTGTCTCAAGGTTTTTAGTCCAGGGGCTGCAGGTCCTAGCTGTTTACCAGGCATTGCACTGATGTTGCCCTGAAGCCCACAGGGGACACTCATTGTTGGTCCTGTGCTGAGGAGGTGGGGTGTGCGAGTTTGTTACTGCTGGAGGCAGTAAGAGTCTATCAGCTTACCTGGTTCTGGGATGGGTTCCTACTGCAGGTGTATGTCATGAGCTGAGGCAAGTGTGGTGTTTTGCATTTCCCTGGGGCTACACAAAAGTACATGGAGCTCTAGCTGTTAGAGGATGCCTGTTTGCTCATGTCTTCATTGAAGCATTTGGTCAAGGCCAGTCAGCTTTTAAAGTGCTTTATAAATGTTAGCTATTGCTAAGGGTTTGTTGAATGAATGAATTAGTTCATGTCTCACCTGGATGTGATAAAGCTGGTACTAGAGTACTTTGTAAACCTGAAATCACTAGAGACAAGTCATCTCCTGTTACTCTGGAAGATTTTGCATCTCTTATTGAAAGGGGGAGGGGAGGACATGATCATATTGCTTAACTTCCCTCAAGCTCTGTTTCCAAAACTGTAAAAATGAGAAAGCTAAATTAGACGGTTTTCTGAGATTCTTTTGGGCTCCCAGTCTCTGATCTTTTGATGTTCTTTGCTCCAATACATGCTCTGTCCATTTAGGTATAAGTCTACAATATCTCTTTTCTTTGACATGTCAAAAAAAAGGTAGAAGGAGGGGAGCTACTTACCTGACTTTTCTCAGAGAAAGAATAACAGACTAAATGCTGGCACATTGGGGAACACAGGATTAAGTTAAACCATCACTTGTTTCCCTGAGAGCAAACAGCTGGTTTGCCCAGCTCTTGTCATGGCATTAAGGGTTTGGCACACACTCTTACTCTCTTGATGACTGGAGTGGCACCTTATCTCATCAGAAATAATTTTAGATTCCTGAGAGCAACTCCTAGGAGAAAGGAATGAGGATAGTCCCTCCATGCCTTTAGAAATGGTGACCAGGTGTGCCCTTAACATACAGACATGCTCAAGGCTGGTTACACAACCAATAGGGTCTGTTCACTTCTATCTTCTTCTTAAGCCTCCTCCTTCAGGAGAGTCTATAGCTTCAAATGGAATTTGCTCAGAGATACAGTATTTCTTCCTCTTAGGAAGAACTGCCAGAGTCAGGCTAGCACTTTGTGTTCTCAACTCATAGAGAGCTACTTTGAACTCTAAGAGCCCTCCTAAATATCACAAAGATAATCATTGTCAGAGGAAAGACTCAAGCTGGATTTTCTGTATCCAGGATCAGTTTTTTTCCCCTGATGCAGATGAGAGCAGATTCATACTGTTAAGACTGACAATGGCCTGACACTCTTTTTCCCATTCAGCCTTCACAGCACCCCAGTGAGACACATTGTTTGCATTGGATTGAGAATAAAAATTGTAATTGTTATAGTAGTAGTCATAGCAGCAGCAACATTAAAAGTAGTGATGATGATGATGATGATGATGATGATGATGATGATGAAAGCTAGTTTTCATATAGTCCTTTAAGGTTTGTAAAACCTTTTATATCTTTACCCTTAGAGATAGGTGCTGTTGTTATCCCTGTCTTACACATGAGGAGACTGAAATTGAAGAGTTAGGTGACTTTACCATGTTCACCCAGCTTCTAAGTATCAAAGTTGTAACTCCAGCTCCAACAGTCTCTCCACTTATGCTAACTGCCTTGAATTCCGAAAAATGGACACAAAATAGCGTCTTAGATCTAGAAACAGAAGGGTCCATGGGGGTCACATAATCCAAATCCATTGTTTCACAGATAGGCAAACTTTAGCTTGCTCAGATTAAATGACTATTTGATGCCCCATGAATGAGTAGCATCCAAAGTGGGATCTGTCAAATGGACCAGAACCAGCTTCTAATCTGGCAATGGCTAGAGACAAGCAGAGCAGGCTAAAAACAATCGTGTCCAGACACAAATAGCAGTATAACTAATTTCAAAGTGGGGAAAACAGTTGCATGTAGAAGTCCCCCTTCCTAAGGAGGAGGGCTTAACATTGCTGGGATAAAAGCAGGTCTTATATATGTTATACAAAAATGGGCTGAACCATGGCCCAATCATTCTTAGGTCTTGAGTAGCAGTTCCCACAGCAGGTTCATGAGTGGACAATGTATGCATTCCTGTGGGAACAGTTTTTAAATTGACTGTCTCAAGTCTTAAAGGTCATTGAACTTTGTGATTATTTAGTGGGGTACAGAACCAGTATTTTTGTGATGGGAATAGGAGGGCAGTACCTGGTTCAGTTCACTAGGAAGAACAGGGAATGTGACCATGTCAATAGATGTGATGGATAGCTTTAGGCTATTGTGTCTCATCGGGTCTCAGGTTCCAGGAAAATAGAGGGAGATCTAACAAATCCAAACAATTATGGATTAATATGGAAATCACAAATCCCTCAGAGAATACCTTGTGCTTGTCAAAGCAAGACATATAGCCAGATGGTAAGATTACCTAGAGCACAAAGGATTGCTGTTATGTCGAGCTCAGGGCACAGTGTGCTTTGTGAGCTTTAGTTCTGAAAAACAGGGTGTTTTATTTAATATCTTGACATAACTGAAAACAAGTACTTTATTAACTGATGCAGTATTTCAACTATACTAATTCTCTGAGGTCACCAGCAGCATACCATGACAGATGTGGTGCCAGACATGTAGCAAGGAAGATGAGTTCAAATTCCATCTCTACTGATATTAGGGTTTTGACTGTAGACAAATCAGTGAATTGCCTCAAGGTTTATCCCAATGCGATGATGCAGAGCCTTGCCCTGAGGACGTCTTACCCGAAACCACTGCCTGTGCCAAGCATTAGGAGATTCACTGCTTTTTTATGTCTTTGCCTTTCAGGGAAGAGGGTCTGCCTAGGAGAACAGCTGGCTGGCACTGAGCTCTTCCTTTTCTTCACTTTCCTGCTCCAAAAATTCACCTTCCAAGCTCCCCCAAACACCCAGCTGAGCTTAGATCCTGAGGTTCGAGTGACCACCTCTCCAGTCCCCTACAAAATCTGTGCCCTTCCTCGAGCAATGTAGGCTAAGCTAGGCCTGAAGGGTGGTCTGCTCTGGGGGAGAGGAAGGACCTTGCACCAACCTCATCCTCCACGGGGTCACCCCCAATGCCTTTTGGAGCCTGGCTGATGAAATAGGGAGAAATCAAGGGGGCGAGAAGAGGAGAAAGAGACAAAGGGAGGGCATCTGTCACCCAATTTAAACCTTCCCACTCAGAAAAAGGATAGGCATTAACACCACCATAAAGGAAAGCTCAGAGCCCTTACTGGACTTAGATTCCAAGGGCTTGGGCTGAAATCCCACTTACAAACTGCATAGTCTTGGACAAGTTTATGCTCTGCCTCAGTTTCCTTATCTAAAATGATGAGGAGGATCTCTAAGGTACCTTCTAACTTTAAATCTAATATTTTGTGATGCTATGTACAGAGAACCAATGCTTTTCCTCCCATACCTCAAACACTGTGGCCTGATGTTGGGGTTTTTTTTTGGTGTCCTTGTTTGTTGTTTGGTTACTTTTTGGTCCCCTGCTCTTATAACTCATACGCTGGGTGTGATTTTAGGAGGGAGTTTGTATGAGTTACAGAAGCCACCCAAGGTTGATGAGGATAATCCTTAGAGATCCTTGGAGACTGTAAGCTCCTTGTGGGCAGAGACTATTTTCTTTTTGTCTTTGGATCTATACCATCCATCCAAGTGCCCACAATTGAGAAGGAGCTCAGTATATACTTGCTTCTTTAAATCACTCACTTTCATATTCATTATTTCCTTTGACTTTCTTAGTTTGACTGTTAATCCATCAGCTGATGAACTGGGTTGCTTATTCTTATGAAAAAACCTGTTATAAATGATAATACATAGTCATTTCACTATGAATTATAATGTCATGGGACTAAGAATCCCTGCATCTTGAGAACTGCTAATCTCAAGGTTCTCTATTCCTGTAAAGTGGAAAGGGAGAGAAATAAAACCTATAAACGTTCCCTGTGCTTTTTAGAAATGCTTATGCAAGATACATTTCCATGCTGATAATGGAAACTCTTGGAATACCCCAGCCAATCAGAAAATGTAAATGTCCATGCGAATCTATGTGATCAATATTTCTCATTTACTTTTTAGGTTCTCCTTTGTAATCTTCTTCAATTAGGCTATAAAAATGCTCTGTGAGTCCACAATGAGGTCCTTGTACCAAATGAGGTTGCCATGGTCCCAGGTGACTGGCAAATGACTAGACATTACTAATAAAGTAATCACACTTGGAACTCTTTTCCATCAGTTTTTTTTTTTGATTTGTAGATTTTAATCATGGACACATTAACACTCTAATGCAGTGGTTCTCAAGTGTGGGTTATGTTCAGTGTGTAACAATGAAAATACATCCTACATATCAGATATTAACATTGTGATTCACAACAGCAGCAAAATTACAGTTATGAAGTAGCAACAAAAAAAAAATTTATGGTTGGGGGGTCACCACAACATGAGAAACTGTATTAAAGGGTCATGGCATTAGGGAGGTTGAGAACCACTGTGCTCAGGTAAGTAGAGGTAGAACCAGTTTACAGATACATTTGATAATAGGCAATGGAAATACGGAATAAAAGTTATTGGAAATTAAGTAATTTAATATTAAAAAAATAGGTGGACCAAAGAACAAATCATAGAAACAATAAATATTTTCATTAAAGAAATTGACAACAATGAGACACTACACCATGCTTTATGGAAGACAACCTAAGGAATAGAAGAGAAAATTTACATTTCTAAATGCTTACAGCCGTGATACAGAGAAACATAAGATTAATCACTTGGGTATGCAACTAAAAGAAAACTTGAGAAAGAACGAATTAAAAATCTCCTATTAAGCATCAAATTGAAAATCCTGAAAACTAAAGGAGAGATTAACAAATCTGAAATTAAGAAAACCATTGAAGTAATAAATAAGACTTGAAGGTTATTTTATAAAAAATAAACATTAAAATAGAAAAATCATTTTATGATATGATTTTTCAATTAGAAAGAAAACCAAATTACTAGATTCAAAAATGAAAGAGGTGAATTCACCACCAATGAAGAAGGAATTAAGACAATTATTAGGAGGTATTTTGGCCAGTTGTATAACAATAAATTTGACAATCCAAGTGAAATGGATGAATATTAATGCTCCCTCCATAAAAAAAAAGGAGGAAATGAATACTTTAAAAATCCAATCTTTGAAAAAGAACTAGAACAAGCATTAATGTACTTTGTAAGAAAAAAATGCCAGAACCAGATGATTCACAAATGAATTCTATCTGGCATTTAAAGAACAATTAATCACAAAACTATATAAAGTATTTGGGAAAAGAGGCAAAGAAGGAACCCTGGAATTTTTTTTTCTAAGTTGTTTTGTTTATTTACTTTTAGTTTACAAGATTCACTTCCACAATCTCTTGAGTTTCAAATTTTCATCCCTCCCTATCCCTTCCTCTCCCCCTATCCCCCGCCATGGTAGCATGCAATCAAGTGTAGAATCTGCAAATACTTTTATATTGGACATTAGCCTGGTTGTATAGAAAGGGTATAACCAATGGAGTGAAAAATGGGAAAGAAAGAACAAAACCAAACACAAAAAAGAACAATATCATGTAGATTGCTTCAGTCTCCATTTAAACTCTGTTCTTTCTAGATCTTTCTCTGAATGTAGACATCTCTTTCCATCCTGGGACATGTAGAGGTGTTTTATAACTGTGTGTTGCTGAGAAGGGACCCATTTATCAAAGTTGGTCATCACACATAGGATGTGTCTATGATTGTGTACAAATTTTTCCTGGTTCAGCTCTTCTCACTTAGCATCAGTTTGTATCAGGCTCTCCAGGTAAATATGAAGTCCATCTCCTCCTCATTTCTTATAGCACAATAGTATTTCATTACATTCACATACCACAACTTGTTTAGCCATTCCCCAATTGATTGGGTATCACCTTAATTTCCAGTTTTTGCCAACACAAGAAATATTTCTGTACATATAAATTTTCCTGCCGCTTCTATGATCTCTTTGGGATACAACCCCAGAAGGGGAATTACTGGGTAAAAGGGTATGCAATTATTTATAGCCATTTGGGCATAGTTCCAGATTGCTCTCCAGAATGGTTGAATCAGTTCACAGCTCTACCAAAAATGCATTAGTGTTCCAATTTTTCCACATCCTCTCCAACATTTGTTATTTTCCTGTTTTGTCATTTAAGCCAATCTGACTATTGAGATGTGGTACCTCGAAATTGTTTTGATTTGCATTTCTCAAATCAATAGTGATTTAGAGCATTTTTTCATATGTTTATAGATATCTTTCATTTCCACCTCTGAAAATTGCCTCTTTGTATACTTTGACCATTTATCAATTGGGGAATGACTTGTATTCTTATAGATTTGACTCAATTCCCTGTATATTTTGGAAATGAGGCCTTAATCAGAGATACTGGTTGTAAGAATTCTTTTGCAATTTCCCACATCCCTCTGAATCTTGGTTACATTGGCTTTGTTTGTACAAAAACTTTTCAATTTAATGTAATCAAGATTATCCATTTTGTGTTTTATAATGTTCTTTAACTCTTATTTGGTCATAAAGTCTTCGCTACTCCATAAATCTGACAGGTAAACTATTCCTTGCTTCCCCAAATTATTCACATTATCAGCTTTTACACCTAGATCGCGCACCCATTTTGACTTGATTTTGGTGTATAGCATTGGATGATGGTCTATGCCCAGTTTTTGCCATACTATATTCTAAAAATCCCAGCAGTTTTTGGTAAATAGTGAGTTCTTATCCCAAAAACTGTGGTCTTTGAGCTTATCAAACAGTATACTACTATATTCATTGACTACAGAGTCTTTGTGCCCACTTTATTCCATTGATTCACTACTCTATTCCTCAGCCAATACAAAGTAGTTTTCATGACTGCTGCTTTATAATACAGATTAAAATCTAGTATGGCTAAGCCACCTTCACTAGAATTTCTTTTCATTAATTGCCTTGATATTCTGGACCTTTTGTTCTTCCAAATGAATTTTGTCACTATTTTTTTTTAGCTCTATAAGGTAATTTTTTGGTAGGTTGATTTGTATGGCACTAAATATGTAATCTAATTTAGGTAAAATTGTCATTTTTATTATATTAGTTTGACTATGCCATGAGCAATTGATGTTTTTCCAATTACTTAGATCTGATTTGATTTGTGTGAAAAGCATTTTTGAGTTGTGTTCATATAGGTACTGAGTTTGTTTTGGCAAGTAGATTCCCAAATATTTTATAGTGTATACAGTAACTTTAAATGGGGTTTGTCTTCCTATCTCTTGCTGTTAGACTTCATCAGAAATATATATTAAAAGGGTCAGCTAGGTGGTGCAGTGAATAGAGCACTGGCCCTGGAATCAGGAGGACATGAGTTCAAATGTGGCCACAGATACTTGACAAACTTATAAGATGTGTGACCTTGGGCAAGTCACTTAACCCCAACTGGCAATATATATGAATGCTGAAGATTTATCTGGGTTTATTTTATGTCCTGCAACTTTTCTAAATTTATTTATTGTCTCCACAAGTTTTTTACATGATTCTTTAGGATTCTCCAAAGTATATCATCATATCATCTGCAAAGAGTGATAGCTCAGTCTCTTCTTTGCCTAATTTGATTCCTTTGATTTCTTTTTCTTCTCTAATTGCCACTGTTAACATTTCTAGTACCAGACTGAATAAGAGGCATGATAGTGGACATCCTTGTTTCACCCCTGATCTTATTGGAAATGCTTCTAGTTTTTCCTCATTACATCTAATACGTGCCAATAGTTTTAAATAGATGCAACCTATTATTCTAAGGAAAACTCCATTTATACCTATACTTTCTAGTGTTTTCAATAAGAATGGATGTTGTGTTTTGTCAAAAGCTTTTCCTGTGCCTGTTGAAATAATCAAATGGTTTCTGCTAGTTTTATTGTTGATATGATCTGTGATACTGATGGTTGTCCTAATATTGAACCATCCTTACATTTCTGGAATAAATCCAACCGACTGCAAATGCATTATTCTTGTAATAAGTTGCTGAAGTCTTTTTGCTAATATTTGATTTAAAATTTTTGCATCTATATTCATGAGGGAGATTGGTCTATAATTTTCTTTCTTCATTTTGTCTCTCCCCAATTTAGGTATCAGTACCATATTTGTGTCATAAAAAGAATTTGGTAGGAATCCTCCCTCACCAATTTTCCCAAATAGTTTGTAGAGCATTTGGATCAGTTGATCTGTAAATGTTTGGTAGAATTTGCTAGAAAATGCATCTGGCCCTGGAGATTTTTTCCTTAGGAGTTCCCTGATAGCTTATTCAATTTCTTTTTCTGAGATGGGATTATTTAAGTAATTTACTTCATCTTCAGTTAGTCGGGGAAACATATTTTTGCAGATAAAAAGTTTTATTTCTGAAATATTGAGCCTGAGTTGCATGGAAAACATCCAATGTGAGATATTCAATAGATAATTAGTGATCCAGGAATAATGTTCACGAGAGACACTGGTGCCCTGCAGTGAGATATGACTCAACTACACAGATAGGTTAACTAAGAGGAGGGAAGTTGATGCATTTGTCTAAAGAAAGTGTGGAGAAGGAAGACTGGAAAGCCCAACTCAGAGCCTTGGGCAATACCAGTGATCAGGGAGTGTGATAAAGATGGTGGTTTATTACATGTCACTCCTCTTCAGCTATGTGGTGCCAGAATGCAAATAGCTTGAAGTCAGGAAGACCTGATTGAGTACAAATGTGGTCTCCAAAATCTAATAGATGTGTGCCTGTGGGGAAACCACTAAAGCACTTCCTCCCTCAGTTTCCCAGCTATAAAATAGTGACAATTACACTATCTGTCTCATAAGGTTATGAGGAGGATCAAGTATAATAATATGGGTAATATGCTTAACCATTGGCAGAGGGAAAGTAATAAGGGCTAGAAAAGGCTTCCTGCAGGAGGCGGGATTTTCACTGGGGCTTAAAAAGAGTTAGGGAGGTCAGAAATCAGAGCAGAGGAGGGGAAGGGTTTGAGAGAACATGCTCAGCCTGAGAAAATACCTAGAGCCCATCAGTGGAGAATCTTCTTCATGAAAACATCAGGGAACCGGTGTCACTGGATCCAAGAATACATGGGAAAGCAGTGACAAGTAGGAACATTGGAAAGGTAAGAGGTGCTAAGGTGAAGGAGGGATTTGCGTGATAGAAGGTTTCATTTCTGATCCTGAAGGCAATAGGGAGCCATTGAAGTTCATTAAGTGTGTAGTAATATGATCAGACCTAGGCTTCAGGAAGGTAGTAGTAGCTAACATTTATATAGCACCAGGCAATGTGCTTATTAATTTGTGATTATTTCATTTCATCTTCACAACAACCCTAAGAGGTGGGTGCTATTATTATCTCTATTTTACAGGTGAAGAAACTGAGGCAAATAGATATTATGTCACTTGCCCAGGAATCACATAGCTAGTGTCTGAGGCAGATTTGAACATGGGCCTTCTTGACTTCAAGCCTAGAGTTCTAGCCATTGTAGCATCTACCTGTGCCATGGAACAACTGAGTGGAGGACGGATTGGAGAGGGGAAAGACTCACAGATAACATTTATATGGTACTTTAAGGTTTATAAAGTGCTTTACAAATGATCTCATCTGACCTTCACAACAACCTTGGATGCCAGGTGTAATTTATTATTGTTCCCGTTTTACTGACAAGGAAATTGAATCAGACAAAGGTTGAGTGATTTTTCCAGGAACTCTGTATATGAGTTAAACTTTTAACCCAGGTTATCTTGGGTTCATATCTAGCACTTATGTTCTCTATCATCTGAAGAGTACATAAAGTGCTAGATATCAATAATGATCAACCAGCAAGCTATTGCAATTGCCTTGCCTAGTAACATGAGTGAAGTGTGTCTGTGCCAGGGTGATGACAATGTCAGAGGAAAGAAGGGTGGACACATGAGAGATGTTATGAAGATCATATTGACAGGCCTTGGAAATGGATTAGATATGGGAGTGAGAGTGAGTGAGAACTTAAGGAAGATGCCCACGTAGAGAACATTGATGACTTGGATGGTGGCACTTTCAGCAGTAATGGAAATTAAAAAGGGATGAAAGAATGTTTTGGAGAAATCTAATGGGTAACATTTTGGATGGGTTGAATCTAAAATGTCTATGTGTCATTCAGTTGCAGATCTACATCAGGCCTTAAAAGATATGGGACTAGAATTTAACAGAGAATTCAGAGCTGGAAAAATAGATTTGAGAACCATTAGCATAGAGATGATCATTGAATCCCTGGGACCTGGGATCAGCAAATGAAATAGTCTAGGAAGTAAAGAGAAGGAAACTCATGACAGGAGTGTCTGCTTATTCCTGGGCAGGTCCCTTAAGCATTCAGTGTTTCTGTTGGTTCCCTATGGTTATAATCAGCTGATCAGGTGCAAACTGGCTTTACATACAGAGTTTCCTACAGCAATGACATCACAGATGCAGTCCAAAACATGTACAACCATGTGAAAGATCCTTTAGGAGTTTTATGTTTAGAAATGGGGCTCTTAATTCTGCATTTCCATCCCACCTTACTCTCAAATCTATTAAGAAATAGTTGGGACATTCACTGGAGTTGTATGCATACATTATTGAATGGCAGTGGAAAAATTAAATTGAGTATTGATATGAAGACAAGAGAATAATTGTGAATGTGATTGGGTCAAAGTTGAGCCGGGACGGTAGTTCAGGAAGTATTTTGTTAGCAGAGGACCTTGATCCCCAGGGGATTGGCTTGTTTAGCCCTACAGTGAACTTTGATTTACAATACCTTGGATGAGGAGATAATTATGGTGAGGCAAACATGGAGCTCCCAAAGAGATTGTGTGCTGATTGTGTTTTAGTGCCTCTTTTCAGGTCATTCCAAAATTGGGTATAATGAGGAAATAGCCTTGACAAATGGTACAATTTTGAGTTTGTTTTTAATTGGGAAAATCTAAGTGATGGGTTCTCAAAAGAACCTGAAATGATAGAGA
>CM053584.1:15851012-15877385 GCA_028627135.1 Pseudochirops cupreus
GCCGCCATCTTGGCTCCGCCCCCCCCCCCAGACTGATACTGTTAAGAGTGATAATGGACTGACACTCTTTTTCCCATTCAGCCTTCACAACACCCCAGTGAGGCACATTGTTTGCTTTTGATTGAGAATTAAAATTTTAATTGCCATAGTAATAGTCATAGCAGCAGCAACAGTAATAGTAGTGATGATGATGATGATGATGAAGATGGAAACTACTTTTTATATAGTCCTTAAAGGTTTTAACAGGTTTTAAATCCTTTTATATCTTTATCCTGGGAGATAGGTGCTGTTGTCATCCCTGTCTTAGCCTTGAGGAGACTGAGTTTGAAGATGTAGATGTCTTGACCAGGGCCACACAGCTTCTAAATATCAATATTCTAACTCCAGCTCCAACACTCTGTCCACTTATGCCAACTGGCTCGAATTCAGAAAATGAGCCTGTCCCTCCTACTGCTACAAAAAAGTAGGGTCTTAGATCTAGAGCTGCAAGGGTCCTTGGGGGCCACATTGTCCATATCCATTGTTTGACAGATAAGTAAACTTTAGCCTGCTCAGTTTATATGACTGATCAGTGCTCCATGGATGAGCAGCATCCCAGGTGGGATGTGTCAAATGGACCAGAACCATCTTCTAATCTGTCAAGGGCTAGAGACAAGCAGAGGAGGTGAGAAACAAGTGCGTCAGGACCCAAAGAGAAGTATAATTAATTTCAAAGTGAGGAAAATTGTTGCAAACAGAAGTCCCCCTTCCTGAGATGGAGGAATTAACATTGCTGGGGCAAAAGCAGGTCTTATATATGTGTTATAAAAACATAGGCTGAACCATGGCCCAATCATTCTTAGGTCTTGAGTAGCAGTTCCCACAGCAGGTTCATGAGTGGACAATGCAGTATGTCCTGTGGGAACAATTTTTAAATTGACGGTCTCAAGTCTTAAAGGTCATTGAGCTTTGTGATTATTTAGTGAGTTACAGAATCATTATTAATGTGGTGGGAATAGGGAAAGTACCTGGTTCACTTCACTTGGAAAAACAGGGATTGTGAGGATGTCAAAAGATGTGATAGATAACTTTAGCCTGCAATACATTGGGTGTCAGATTCTGGGAAATAGGTGGAGCCCCAACATATCCAAACAATTATTGATTAAAATAAAAATTATAAATCCCTTAGGGAACACCTTGGGCTTGTGAAGGCAAGACATATAGCCAGAAGGTGAGATTCTTCTAGACCACTAAGGATTACTGTTATGTCAAGTTTAGGGCACAGTGTGCTTCCTGGGACTTAGTTCTGGAGCACAGGGTGTCTCTTAATATCTTGACATAACTGAAAACAGTTTCTTTATTAACAGATGCAGTATTTCAACTATACTAGTTCTCTGAGGTCACCAGCAGCACAGCATGATAGATATGGTGCCAGACATGGAACAAGGAAGACTTGAGTTCAAAATCTACCTCTACTAATATTAGGATTGTGACCGTACACAAGTCACTGAATAGCCCTATGGTTTATCCCAGTGCTATGAAGCAGACCCTGGGCCTGGGGACATCTTACCCCAAACCACTGCCTGTGCCAAGAATTAGTGGATTCATTGCTTTTTTATCTATTTGCCTTTCAGGGAAAAGGGTCTGCCTGGGAGAACAACTGGCTCGGACTGAGCTCTTCCTTTTCTTCACTTCCCTGCTCCAGAATTTCACATTCCAAGCTCCCGCAAACACCCAACTGAGCTTAGCTCTCGAAGCTCAAGTGACCACCTCTCCTGTCCCCTACAATATCTGTGCCCTTCCTCGAGCAATATAGGCCAGGCTAGGCCTGTAGGGTGGTCTGCTCTGGGGAAGAGGAAAGACCTTGCACCATCCATATCTTCCAAAGAGTCACCCACACTGCCTTTTGGATGTTGGCTGGGGAAAGGGACATAAGTCAAAGGGTGGGGGGGAGAAGAGGAGAAAGGGACAAAGAGAGGGCACCCGTCATCTGATTTAAACCTTCCCACTCAGGAAAAGGATAGGCATTAACACTACCAAAAAGGAAAGCACAGAAAGGCCTTACTGGATTTCAGTTCCAAAGACCTGAGCTCAAATCCCAACCCTGCCACTTCCAAGCTGTATAACCTTGGAAAACTTAAACCCCTGCCTCAGTTTCCTTCTCTAGCAGAAGGAGGATGATGTCTAAGATCCCCTACAACTTCAAATCTAAAATTTTGTGATGCTATAAGCAGGGAACAATGGCTTTTCCTCCCGTACCTCAAACACTGTCCAGATGTTGGGGTTTTTTTGGTGTCTTTGTTTGTTGTTTGGTTACTTTTTGGTTCCCTGCCCTTATAACTCTTACACTGAGTATGATTTTAGAGGAAGGTTGAGAGAGTTTGTATGAGTTACAGAAGGCACCCAAGGTTGATGAGGATGATGCTTAGAAATCTTTGAAGATTGTAAGCTCCTTGTGGACAGATACTGGGTTTTTTTGGTCTTTGGTTCTACAGCATCCAGCCAAGTGTCCATAATATAGGAGCTCGACATATAGTGGCACCTTTAAATCATTCATTTTCATGATCACTATTTCTCTTGACTATTCCCCAGTTTGACTGCTAATCCATCAGCTAATGAATTGGATTCCTCATTCCTGTGAAAAATCTTGTTATAGATGATAGGTCATAATCAGTTCACTACAAATTACAGTGACATGGGACTAGAAATGCCTACATCTTGAGAATTGCTAATCTCTTAAGGTTCCCTCTTCCTATAAAGGGGAAACAGAGAGAAGTACAACCTGCAAAAGTTACCTGTACTTTTCAGAAATGCTTACACAACTTCCATTTCCAAGGTGATAATGTAAACTCTTGGAATACCCCAACCAATCAAAACTGTAAATGCCCATGTGAATCAGTGTTATCAATATTTCTCATTTATTTTTTAAAATTTTCTCCTTTCTAATGTTCCTCAATTATACATATAAAATGCTCTGTGAATTCACAATGAGGTCCTAGTACCAAATGAGGGGGCCATGGTCCCAGTTGACTGGTAAATTGCTAGCAATTGCTAATAAAGTAATGACACTTGGAACTCTTTTCCTTCAGTTTTTGATTTGTAGATTTTAATCATGAACACATCAACCCTCTAAGGTTAATAGAGGTAGACCCACTTTACAGATATTTGAATAATGGGAAATGGAAAGATAGATTAAAAGTTATTGGAAATTAAATTATTTAATACAAAAAATGACTTGGTCAAATAACCAATCATAGAACAATCAATATTTTCATTAAAGAAATTGTCATCAGTGGGCCATGCCAAGGTGATGGAATAGAAGCAGGAAACTGCTTGAGGTCCTGTACCAACCACCTCCAATATGTATAAAATATGATTCTAAACAAATTTTTGAGCTATACAACCCAGAAAGTGACAGAGAGAAACAAATCTCTAACTGAAGGCAGCCCAGCAGGCAGACAGTAACAGTCTTTTGCACCAGACTGGGAGGCAAGCACAGTTCCAAGTGAGCCTCCTGGTCCCAGACTTGGGTGACCCTGACCAATGGCCCATACTGGCCAGAACAGAATTCAGGAGAGTGAACAGCAGTTGTGGTAGTTTCCAGACTTCTCAACCCATAAATGCCAAACACAAAGTAAAAGGTCAGTTGGGGACTCGGTTGGAACTGGGTGACAGAAGAGCACATTCCAGCCCCTCTGCCAAGGGTGAGAGATAACAGAGGCATGGTGGCTACAGGTGTTACCACCCATGGCTGCCTCAGGAGCTATTGGCCTGCAGATCAAAGGGGGACCAAGTGAACATTTAGAGGGTAATTATTCTTGTTTGACCTGCATGAATCTGGGTACCGGTCTTGGGAGGTGGTCCTGGGGTGAGAAACGCCAGCGTGCCAAAACTTATGGTGGCTGTAGAGAGGGCTCTCTCTATTCAGAACTCTGACAACATTTGGAAAAATCCTCTGATTTGTGACAAAGCTCTCTCCACTCTGCAAGCAGAGTTCTGCCTTAGCAAAGAGCTCAAAAGTCAAATATTTGGATGACAAGATGAGTAAGCAGAGGAATCACAGTGAGATGATAGAACCATTTTGGGGGCATCAAAAGGATCAAAACACAGAATCAGAAGAAGTCAAAAAAAGTCAGAAATCCTGCATCAAAAGTTTCTAAGAAAAATATCAGCTAGACATAGGCCATGGAGGAGGTCCAGAAGCATTTTGAAAATCCAGTAAGAGAAGTGGAGGAAAAATTGGGAAGAGAAATGAGAATGATGCAAGAAAATCATGAAAAGTGAATCAACAACCTGCTAAAGGAGACCTCCCAAAATACTGCAGAAAATAACACCTTAAAAATAGACTAACTGAAATGGCAAAATATGCCAAAAAAGCCAATGAGAAGATGAATGCCTTAAATAGGAAATTTCTCCAGATGAAAAATGAATTTCAAAAACTCACTGAAAAGACTGATTCCTTCAAAATTAGATTAGAGCAAATGGAAGCTAATGACTGTGAGGATTACAAAATATGTGCAAGATTGCAAGCAGTGATGTCAAGGCACAGGGAAGTATGAGGCACAGGAATTAGTTGGGTCACTTGGAAGTCAGAGCATATTGCACCATCCTTGGCCAGGGATATCGCATTGCTCAAGATTCTGTTACGTGGCATACCTGATGTTCCCGACTAGTGTTTCCACACCCTGGGGCACTCATGCCCTTGTAATTGCACTTCCCCTCTCACAATTTACGTGTGTGGTCACGTGTCACGTGTGGTGTGTGGATCTGGGGTAGATATAAGACCCAAGCCTTGGAGGGAGTGAGAAGCTGCCTTAAGATCTGCCTGTAAGGTGGCCCCAGGGAGACCTCAATAAACCTTCTTTGCATATACCTTTGAGCCGCGACTTTTCTGTTCTGGAGAAGATGCTGGCACCTTCTCCATTAGGGTAAATGACTGACTGCCCCTTTAGGCAAGTTAGGGTACTCTGAAAGAGAACCCTGACAAATGGTGCCTGGAACAGGGATGTAGAATAGGACCAGGGAACATAGGAAAGCCACTAGAGAGGACTCCCAGATAGCACTTTCCGAGAGGACAGAAGAGCCTGGAAAATAGTTGCTGTAGGTCTTGGCCCAGAAAGCCCAAGACGGGGAATATTTTGTGGAATGTCTTGAAATTTGTCTTTTATGTTCCTGACAAACTCATAAAGAAATGTAAGGAAGATACAGACTCTGACTCTGAGGAAGAGGGGTGTAATCAGGCTCAGGGAACAAACAAGGAAAGTGAAATTAATAACAGAATTGCTGAGGAAACTTTAAGTAACCAAGAACCGGCCAAGAAAAAGGAAAAAACGGAGATAGAATTTTGTTCTCCTTATCCATTGTCTCCTCCATATGAGTCCCACTGGGATCTTTCATCTGTCTCTTTAGCCTCCACCGTAACTCCCTTTCAGCAAATGATACAGCAGGCAAGGAGAGCGGGTGAGATAGTGACTCATGTGTTCCCTGTCACAATGGTACCTGGCGACCCAACTTATCCTATGCAAATAAGGCATGCTTATGCTACCCTCTTGTGGAAATTAGTAAAAGAATTAAAGGACACTTGCTCCCATTAGGCCCCAATGCTCCTTATACAATGAGTTGTTTAGACAACATAGCTGACTCCCACATCATATGCCCTTGTGACTGGTATACTCTCACTGAAGCGTGTTAGACCCCTTGGCAAAATGTGGTCTGGAATGCTGCCTACATAGAGGAATGTAAGAAGGTGGCTCAGACGCTTCCTAGGCCCCAACAAGAAATAGACAAGATGACGGGTAGTGGTGTATACTCGGTCCCAACACAGCACTTACATTATCAAGCAGCAGATTATAATCACATAACCATTTGTGCTGCAAAGGTTTAGAAATCTTTAGTGTCTGATAAAGATCAAGGCCTGTCTATGTCCAAGGTGAAACAGGGACCCCAAGAGCCCTTCACTGATTTTGTGGCTTGTATGCCGGAAGCCATAGTTAGAACTTTAGGGGTTGTCCCAGGGGCAGGGGATATAATAAAAATTATGGTCAGAGTGAATGCCAGTGTTGATTGTCAAAAGGCAATGGTGGACCTAAAGAAGGATGCAGGATTAGAGGAAATGATAGACAGATGTTGAGGAGTGGGTTCACAGGTGTATCAGACTGAATTATTTGCTGCTGCTTTGTATAAAGGCTTACAGGTATCTGAGGATCAGGCTTGCTTTAATTGTGGGAAGAAGGGGCACCTGAGTGCACAGTGTAGAGTAGGAACTAAAAGGAAGGGTGGAACTCAGGCAATGGGTGAGTGCTTTGTGGCAAACTAGGTCATTTTGCTTCACAATGTAAAGAAAATAAAGAGAAATATAGGAAAGCAGGTTCAGGAAACTTTTGGGGGGGCCCTTCACGGGCTGCACAACAGGTTGTGCAAGTGGCTCAATCAGCTCCAGCCTTCCCCAATCACCTGTGGGAAGGATATTGAACGGCGAGAGCTTTGAACCCACAATAGAGCTCGAAATATTCTCATTAGATAATTGGAAAATAGCACCTTTTACCACAGTCCTTTTGCCAATATCTTTTTTGCCCTCTAAATGTTTTGTGTTGAATCATCCTCATAGTGCTGCTATGGTACATAACACCATTTTAGAGCAAGTTCCTAAGGAATGCATTGTCACCAATCCACATATTGATGAGCTATATGTTAGTAAAGAGATTCCTATTGCTTTGGCCTTCCCCATTCAGTCCTTCTCTCCCTCAGAACAAGTAGTGTTCACCCAGTATATAGAAGCCTCCCGATCTATGATCACAATATCAGTGGAAGATGTCTATTTTCCTGGGCTGCTGGATACAGGACTGTGCTACAAGCAGAGAAGTGGCCTGAGAGTTGACCTCTAAAAGAACAAGAAAAGGCAATCAGGGGTGTGGGTGGGACCCTTAGGGTCCTAGAATCTGCCAAACCTCTGGAGTGGAGCTACAAACAATATCAGGAGCTATGCATTCCCCTAGTGGCAGCTGGTTTAGGAGCAAACATTTGGAGGAGGGATGTGTTGAAATTTATGAATATGAAAGTGACCAATTTTGGATAAGGCCACTAGTCATGTTTAGTTGTCCGCCCGTAAGATGGAAAAACAATAATCCTATATGGGTAGACCAGTGGCCATTGGCTAAGGACAAGCTCGAAGCTCTATATCAGATTGTGAAGGAACGATTGGATTTAGGACACATTGAAGAATCCCTGTCCCCATGGAATTCCCTAGTCTTTTTTATTAAGAAGAAATCAGGAGCTTTTAGAATGTTGACTGATTTATGGAAGGTTAATGCTGCCATGCAAACTATGGGAGCCCTGCAACCAGGGCTGCCTGATGTTGCTGCCATTCCCAAAGGTTATCACATATGGGTTGTTGATAAAAAGGATTGTCTTTTCAGTATCTCCTTACATGAGCAGGACAAGGAAAGATTGGCCTTTTCAGTGCCTCAAGTAAATCATCGTGGCCCTATGGCCCATTTTCAATGGAAAGTTCTCCCTCAAGATATGACTATCAGCCCCACCCTCTGCCAGTGGTATGTCAATCAAGCTGTAGCTCCCCTCAGGGATCAGTTCCCTCAGGGTTATTGCTTGTATTATATGGATGACATTTTATCAGCAGCACCACAAGTGGAATTGGTAGAAAATATGTACAAGATATTGAGAACTCATTTGGTTAAACTGGGATTATGTCTTGCTGAGGATAAAGTACAAGTTATACCCTATCAGTATCTTGACTATATCTTAGAAGATATTGCCGTGTATATGAAAACCCCACAATTAGATTTAGATAAAGTGACCACCTTGTATGACTGTCAGAAATTGGTAGGGCAATTACAGTGGCTATGGGCTAAGGTACCAATCACTAATGAGGAGATGCAACCTTTATATCAGATTTTAAAGGGACCCTCTGATCTTAAATCTCCCAGAACTCTAACCCCAGAGTGTAAAGAACTGATTCAGGCTGTTTTACAGCGTTTGTCTATACCAACCTCCAGATGGGATCCTCAGGCCCCAGTTGAATTAACTCTCCTAAGTACACCTACACCTATGGCTGTTTGCTGCCAGGGCCTGTATGCAATGACACGACTATATGCTACTTGGCCTCATAAATTCCTCCTTAACATTTTGGAAGAAGCTGGTAAATTGTTGCTCAAAGATACTCAGTATGTGTATGCCACTTTTGGGCGTTAGTCCCATGATTCATACAAACATGACAAATGAGCAAACAGATCAACTGGCTCAGGATTTTATTGAATGGGCACCCTTAACTCAGTGGGCCTCTCTCACTTCTTCACCTGGATGGGTGCCCCAGACCTTTATGGCCACCTTCCTTCTTCAGCTGCTGGTTAAAGTTTCATGGGAACCTCTGATGGTCCTTATATTTTTACAGATGCTATTGAGGACAATTGGTGTGCCATATGGGCCCCCCACACACAGTCTTTGCAGATTTTACTTACCCCATTTACATCAACACAGACAAATGAATTGTGGGCTGTCATTCAAGCTTTGAGGTTATTTCCCTGACCTATCAATATTATATCAGATAGTCAATATGCAGTTAAGGTGGTGCAAAACATAGGGAAGTATCTTTTCAGACCATCCTGCACAACCATTGCAAGCCTTCTCCGGTCTCTTAAGGATGCCCTTCAAGAAGGACAACAGCCTGTGTATATACAGCATGTTAGATCCCATACAGGAGGCAAAGGACCCATATTTGAAAGGAATGCTAAGGTTGATGCTGCCTTGCACCCTGTGCTGTGCTTTCCAACACATCCCTGGCATGCGCAAGAACAGTTACACTTAAGTGCCAAAGCATTGAGTCGCCTCTATGGCATAACCAGAGAAGAAGCCCGCCAAATAGTAAAATCTTGCACAAAATGTGTTCCTTTTCAACAAGTGCCATGCCTTCCCTCAGTTAACCTGAGGGGTCGGTCTCCTAACGAATTGTGGCAAATGGATATGACCCACATGGGAGCAAAGATCCTACATGTTACTGTAGACACTTTCTCAGGGTTCACGTGGGCTACCTATCAGCCACGAGAAACTACGGTGCACGTGCTTGCCCATTTGTACCATATTTTTGCTCATACTGGTCTACCGCAGGAAATAAAAACTGATAATGGCCCAGCTTACATGTCAAAGGCCTTTCAGCACTTTTGTCAAGAATGGGGTATAACTCATGTCACAGGCCTCCCTTATAACCCTACAGGCCAAGCTATAGTGGAACGTGCTAACAACACACTGAAGGCAATCCTTGTGAAACAAAAAAGGGGCAGGGGTCCCATTAGACAGAAACATATAGATCTGGCACTGTATATATTCAATTATCTGCCATTTACAAAAAATATAGAATTAATACTGGCCATGAAACATCTTTTGTGCCAGAAAGGACAGCGACGTGTCCTGTCCTCAGTTAAGGCTGATGTAGGGGAACAAGCTATGGTCCAGGAGGGAGAAGTATGGATGGTTCCATATGAAATAACCATTTGGGGAGAAGGGTATGTTTTTGTCTCCACAGAACATGGGCCACACTGGTATCCTGTCCGAAGGGTGCGGTTCTTTCCACAGCAGCAACAAAAAGAAGAGGAAGAAAACAAGGAAACCCAAGAGGTGATCGAGGCAGAGGAGAAGCCAATCTAAGACCATGCAATGGCTGTGTTTTGTGCCAATTGTGCTGACTCTTGGGGGCAAGGCTTGTCAATGTGGCCAGCCTCATGGCAATGACTCCTGTTCAGGGATGTATTTTTGGCCCCCTGTTCCACCATGCCCTGTTTCTCAGCTGTTGTGACTGTTGCTGACTCTTATGGAGGGGCTATTTTGGTACAGTGGCTTAGCTGGCAGGACTTTAAGATTGTCAAGTGGACTTCCAGTTGTGTAACCCCCACCACCTGCCATGCTACCGGTCTACAGTGGAAAACCATTGAACACCACCCACATGGCCTTGTGGAATGGGGTGGTTTGTCAGTTGAGGGGATGGACCTGGGTGAACCGATGTGGGTCATGCGTTGTGCCGACCATGGGGGCTTGTGCCAACAAGATGTTGTGCTGACTTGTTGAACAAATTGAAGAATGTGTCATAGTGGACCTGGGATTGGAAACTGATTGTTGGTTTTTGATTACTAGTCTTTTGTTTTCTTGATTTGTTATTCTATATTTCCATGAGTATTAGACATGTTGTTAGCATGTTGAAAAAATTCTTTAAGTTTGCTCAAAGCCCAGATCACACTCCAGCGTGAGCATGATGTGCAAAACAAAAAAGGGGCTGTGTGAGGATCACAAAATATGTGCAAGATTGCAAGCAGTGATGTCAAGGCACAGGGAAGTGTGAGGCCCAGGAATTAGTTGGGTCACGTGGAAGTCAGAGCATATTGCACCATCCCTGGCCTGGGGATATTGCATTGCTCAAGATTCTCTTACGTAGGATATCTGATGTTCCCAACTAGTGTCTCCACACCCTGGGGCCTTCATGCTCTTGTAGTTGCACTTCCCCTCTCACAATTTACCTCCCCTCTCACAGTTCTGCTCAGCTGTGCTGTGTCATGTGTGGTGTGTGGATCTGGGGAAGATATAAGACCCAAGCCTTGGAGGGAGTGACAAGCTGCATTAAGATCTGGCTGTAAGGTTTCCCCAGGGAGACCTCAATAAACCTTCTTTGCATATATCTTTGAGCCATGACTTTTCTGTTCTGGAGAAGATGCCAGTGCCTTCTCCATTAGGGTAAGTAACTGGCTGCCTCTTCAGGCAAGTTAAGGTACTTTGAAAGAGAAACTTGACAAATGATTTTATGAGAAATCAAGATATTATAAAATAGATCCAAAGAAATGAAAGAATAGAAGGCAATGTGAACTATTTCTTTGGGAAAATCACTTACCTGGAAAATAGAGCCAGGAGAGATAATTTAAAAATTATTTGACTCCCTGAAAGCCATGATCCAAAAAAGAGCCTAGAAATCATCCTTCAAGAAATTCCCAAGGGAAATTGTCCTGATATTGTAGAACCAAAGGGCAAAGTAGAAATTGAAATAATTCACTGATCACCTGTTTAAAAAGATCCCAAAATGAAATCTCCAAGGAATGTCATAGCCAGATTCCACAGCTCCTAGCTGAGAGAGTAA
Source organism: Pseudochirops cupreus (assembly GCA_028627135.1). Taxonomy (NCBI): domain Eukaryota; kingdom Metazoa; phylum Chordata; class Mammalia; order Diprotodontia; family Pseudocheiridae; genus Pseudochirops; species Pseudochirops cupreus. Next base: position 15,862,123 of record CM053584.1, read on the forward strand.
GTATTACAAGTTGTCAGGAAGAAACAATTTGAGTACTGTAAAAACACAATCAGGATAACACAAGATCTAGAAGCTTCTACATTAAGGAATCAAAGGGCTTGGAATATGATATTCCAAAGGTCAAAGGAGCTAGCATTAAAACCAATAATCACCTACCCAGCAAAACTGAGTACAACGATTCAGTGAAAAATATGATCATTCAATGAAATAGAGGACTTTCAAGTATTCTTGAGGAAAAAACCTGATTTGAACAGAACATTTGACTTTCAAATACAAGGAAGAGAAGCATGAGAAGGTAAACAGGAAAAAGTAATCATAAGTACCTTATTAAAGTTGAACTATTTACATTTCTACATGGAAAAAATGATACTTCCATCTCAGAAGACTTTTCTCAATATGAGGATAGTTGAAGGGAATATATGTGTGTGTGTGTTTACACACACACACACATGTATATGTATACATGCATACATATAAATATGTATATGTGAGGGTGTATGGGTGTATATAAATATATATGTGAGTATGTATATGTATATACATGTATGCATGGACAGCGGGCACAGTATCAGTTGAATAGGAAGAAATGATAATCTAACAACTAAAATTAAGAGGTGAGTGAGGAATATAATGAGAGAAGGAAAAAGGGAGAGATATAATAGGGTCAATTATGTCACATAAAAGAGCCAAGAGAGAACTGTTACAATGGAGGGGGTGAACAGGAAGGTGAAAGGGAATGGGTCAACCTTATTCTCATTGAATTTGGCTTAAGGAGGGAATAACATACACATTCAACTGGGTATCTTACCTACAGGAAAATAGGAGGGAAGGGGGTAAGAGGGTCAATGACAGAAGGGAGGGCAGATTGGGAGAAAGAGTGGTTAGAAGCACACACTCTTGAAAAGGGACAGCATCAAAGTACAAAATAGAATAAATGTGGGGAGGGATAGGATGGAGGGAACTATAGTTAGTCTTTCACAGTATATCTACTATGGAAACATTTTGCATAACTACGTATGTACAACCTATGTCAAACTGCTTATCTTCCCTGTATGGGTGGGTGATGAGGGAAGAAGATAAAAAATCTGGAAATCAAAGTTTTAAAAACAAATGCTAAAAAAATATTTTTTACATGCAACTGGAAAATAAGATATTTAGGGAACAGGGTAAAGAAATTCATCTTGCCCTAGTAGAAAGTTAGATTGCTAATGGAGAAGGATATAAGACAGAGCAGATTGGGATAAGGGGTATTCAGTGGGCTTCTTATTTTGGGGTGGGAGGTACAGGAAAGACAGGGAGAAAATTTGTAACTCAAAATCTTGTTGAAATAAATGTTGAAAACTAAAAATAAACAAATTAAAAAAAAAACAAAACAAAAAAAAGGTATTGACAGCAATGGGACAATACACCACAATTTATGGAATAGAACCAAAGTAGTACTAGAGGAAATTTGCATCTCTAAATGCTTTCAGCAATAAAATGGAGAAAGATAAGATCAATCACTTGGATATGCAACTAAAATAAAATGAGAAAGACCAAATTAAAAAAAAATCATCTATTAAACATCAAATCGAAAATACTGAAAATTAAAGGAGAGATTGAAAAACCTAAAATTAAGAAAACCATTGAAGTAATAAATGAGAGTAGAATGCTAATTTGTAAAAAAAAAAAAGATAAATAATTTTTATTCAATTTTAAAACATACAAAGAAAACCAAATTACTAGCTTCAAAAATGAAAGAGATGAATTCACCAGGAATCAAAAAGGAATTAAGACAATTATAAGGGGCTCTTTTGCCCACTTATATGACAAAGAAAAATCAACAATCCAAGTAAAATGAATGAATATTAACCCTCTCATAAAAAACAAAACAAAACAAAACAAAAACAGAAGGAGCAATAAAAACTCAGTCTTTGAAAAAAAAAAACTCGAACAAGCATCAATGTAATTCTTAAGAAAAAATTCCTGAAGCAGATGATTCACAAATGTATTCTATCCAACATTTAAAGAGCAATTGATCACAAAACTACATAAACTATTTGGGAAAATAGACAAAGAAGAAACTCTAGAAATTTATTTTATGACACAAATATGGTACTGTTACCTAAAGTAGGAAGAGACAGAAAAGATAAATAATATTATAGACCAATTTCCCTAATGAATATTGATGCAAAAATTAAATAAATTACTAGCAAGCCTATTATAGCAATATAACAGCTGGATCATACACCATGATCAGGCAGGGATTTATACAAGAATGTAGGGCTAGCTAATTCAATATTAAGAGAACTATCAGAATAATTGACCATACCAATAACTAAACCAGGAGTAATCGTATAATTATCTCAGTAGATGCAGGAACAGCATTTTACAAAATATATCACCCATTCCTATTAAGAACACTACAGAACATAGGAATAAGTGGAGCTTACCTTTAAATGTTTAATAATATCTATCTAAAACCACAAGCAAACATTGAGAATAAGCTATATAACCAGATCAGGGTGAAGCAAGGAAGTCCATCATTACCATTATATTAACTATAGCAATAGTAGAAGAAAAAAAGTATTAGAAATTAAAATAGAACATGAGGAATTAAAATTTACTCTTCACAGATGATATGATGGTGTACTTAGAGAATCCCAGAGTGTCAACTAAAAAAACTACTTGAAATAATCAACAACTTTAGATAAGTTGCAGCAAACAAAAACAAAATAAACCCACACAAATGATCATTTCTATATGTTACCAAAAGTTTCACAGCAAGAAATAGAAGAAGAAATTCCATTTAAAATAACTATAGACAATATAAAATATTTGGGAGTCTACCTGTGAAGACAAGCCTATGAATGATATAAACATAATTATAAAACACTTTTTACACAAATAAAGTCAGACCTAAACAATTTTTAAAAATATCAATTGCTCATGGGTAATGTGAGACAATGTAATTAAAATAGGGTTTCCATCTAAATTAAACTTTTATTAAGATTCATACCAATCAAATCACCAAAATTATTTTATAGATGTAGAAAAAAAAAGTAGCAATATTAAAGAACAAGTGGTCAAGTATATCAAGGGAATCAATAAAAAAAAAATTGTGAAGGATGCCAGTGTAGCCATGCCAGATCTCATACTGTATTAAAAGCTGTACTTATTCAGACAATCTGGTTCTGGCAAAGAAATATAGTGATGAATCAACAGAATAGATTAAACACTAATTACACTATAGTAAATGACAATAGTAATCTAATATGTGATAAACACAAAGATCCATAGCTATTGGAACAAAAAAATCATTGTTTCAAAAAAAAAGTCACTGGGAATCTAGAGAACAGTAAGACAGAAACTATGCATAGATCAATATCTCACACCACATACCAAGATAGAGTCAAAATGGGTACATGATTTAGACATAAAGAATCATACCATAAGCAAATTAGTAGAGCATGGGATGGTTTAACTAAAAGAGTTATAGAAAAGTGAAGAATTTGGGACTGTAGATAATATGTAAAGCATTACAAAATGTAATATAGATAAATTTAACTGCATAAAATTTTAGAAAACTTTTGCACAAATAAAATCAAATGCAACTAAAATTAAGAGGGAAGCAGAAAATTGGGGGATTATATCTCTGTTAAAAGTTTTATTTCTCAAATATATAGAGAATTAAGTCTAATTTATTTTTTAAAATGCAAGTCATTTGCCAATTGGTAAATGGTCAAAGGATATGAACAGGCAGTTTTCAGACAAAGAAATCAAAGTTATCTATAGCCATATGAAAAAATGCTCTAAATCACTACTGATTAGAGAAATTCAAGTCAAAAGAACTGTGATGTACCACCTCATACCTATCAGATTGGTAAATATGAAAAAAAAAAAGCAAAGGATGGATGTTAGAGGGGAAGAGGAAACTGGGACACTAATGTATTGTTGGTGGAGTTGTGAACTGATCTAACCATTCTGGAGAATAATTTGGAACTATGCCCAAAGGGTTATGAAACTTTACATACTCTTTGATGCAGCAATACCACTACTAGGTCTGTAACCCAAAGATATTAAAAAGGAGGGAGGGAGTAAGTATTTATAGAAAAATATTTATGACATCTCTTTGTAGTACCCAAGAATTAGAAATGAATGTTATACCCATCAATTGTGGAATGGCTAAACAAGGTGTGGCATGTGATTGTGATTTAATTTTATTGGGCTTTAAGAAATGACAAGCAGGACGACTTCAGAAAAAACCTGGAAAAAAATTTACATGACTTGATGCAAAGTGAAGTGAGCAGAACCAAGAGAACATTATACACATTAATAGCAATATTGTATAATGAAGAACTGTGATTGGTGTTGCTAGTCTGCATCAGCAAGCACCCTAGCACACCCAGGGTGGCTGCTAGAACAGGTTCTTAGGTTTGCTTTTCTAAAGGAAAGCAACTCAAAATGTGTTAACAATCTCACTTTAATCTATCAAACACATATTATTTACCTAGTTCAGGGGAAAAAGTTAGCACCCTGAACTTCAGAAAATACAAACAGAATACAAAACACAAGTTCCAAGCAGAAGTCACAAGCAGACAAAGAAACAGATGAGCAGATGGGCTTCCAACCATATGATCATTACATCCATACCTAGTCAGTTACCAGAGAGGGAAGCGCCAATATCTGGGTTTTTCAAACCAGGGGGCTCAATGGCTTCCCTGAGTCTCTTCTGTCAAAATCACACAGAATCCCTGAGTTGAACCACCAGACACAATTCAGAAAACAATGTTAAGAAGGACCTGAGGTCTAGGGCACAATTCCAGATAAAAACTGGAACATAATAATACTAAGCTGTGAAAAATAAAATATACTATATTAAAAATAAAAATGAGTAAGCAAAAGAAAAAAAACCCAGCCATTGATAGCTACATTGTTATAAAAGAAGACCTGGCTTCATAGTCAGAGGAAGACAGTGAGGTTGAAAAAAAAAACAGCTTAATAATAGATTAGCTCAAATGGCAAAAGAGGCCCAAAAATGCAATGAGGAGAAGAATGCCTTAAAAAAGTCAAATTGGCCAGATGGAAATAGTATCTCAAAAGCTTTTTGAAGGGAATAATTTCTTCAGAATTAGGGTGGAGCAAATGGAAGCAAATGACTTCATGAGAAATCAAGATACCATTAAACAGATCCAAATGAAAAAAAAATAGAAGAATTGTGATATATCTCCTTGAAAAAACCACTGGCCAGGCACATAGATCCAGGAGAGAGAATTGAAAAAGTATTGGACTACTTGAAAGCCATGAGCAAAACAAGAACTTAGAAAGCATCCTTCAAGAAATTCTCAAGGAAAATTGCCCTGATATTTTAGAACGAGAAGGCAAAATAGAACTTGAAAGAATTCACCTATCACTTCTGCAAAAAGATCCTCAAAAGAAAACTCCTAGGAATGTTATACTCAGGTCCCGGAGTCCCCAAATCAAGGATAAAATATTACAAGCTGCCAAGAAGAAACAATTTGAATACTGTGGAAACACAATTAGGATAACCCCAGATCATGCAGCTTCTACATTAAGGGATTGAAGGGCTTGGAATATGATATTTTGGAGATCAAAGGAGCTAGGATTAAAACCAAGAATCACCTATCCAGCAAAAATTGAGTATAGTGTTTCAGGGGAACATATGGCCATACAGTGAGGTGGAAGACTTTCAAACATTCTTGCTGAAAAAACAGAACTGAAAAGAAAGTTTGGCACTCAAATACAAGAAAGCATGAGAAGGTAAACATGGAAAAGAAATCATAAAAAATTCATCAAAGTTGAACTATTTATATACCAACATGGAAAAGCAATAATTGCAACTTATGAAACTTTTCTCAGTATGAGGATAGGTGAAGGGATACAAATGTATATATACATATACATACACATATGTCTATATAGGAGGGTTTTGTATATGAGTACAAACTCATATCTGAGTATGTGTATATATGAATACATAGGAGGCACAAGATCAATTGAACAAGATGGGGCAAAACTCAAAAAGGTGAAGTTCTGAGGTGGGAGAGCATTAGAAGAAGGGGAGACAGGGAGAGACAGAATGGGGTTAATCATGTCATATACAAGAGGCAAAGGATAATTGTTACAATGGAGGGGAAGAATAGGAAGGCAAAAGGGAAAGGGTCAACCTTACTGTCATTGAATTAGGCTTAGGGAAGGAATCACATAAACTCTAAACTGGTTATCTTGTCACACAGGAGAATAGGAGGATGGGGCTGAGAGGTGGGATGTTGGAAAGGAGGATAGGGTCAGGGGGAGGGTTGATAGAAGTACATACTTCTGTAAATTGACAGGGACAGGGACAAGATAGAGAACAGAACAACTGGGGGGGCGGGATGGGAAGGAGGGACATATAATCAGTCTCTCACAATGTGCCAACTGTGGAGAGGTTCTGCGTAATTACACATGTACAGCCTGTATTTAATTGCTTATCCTTCCAGTGGGGGTGGGTGATGAGGTAGGAAGGGAAAGAATCAAGAATTTAAAGTTATATAATCAAATGTTAAATATATCTATCTATCTATCTATACATACATATATATGTATGTATGTATATATAAAATCATTATTATTAACTACATCCAACTGGGAATTAAGATACACAGGCACTGTGGTAGGGAGATCCACCCTGCCGTACCAGAAAGTCTGAGGGGCAAGGGGGAGGACATAGGAGAGAGCAGATTGGGGCAGGGGTTATACAGTGGGATGGCTGTTTTGGGGTGGTGGTTGGAAGGAAGATGGGGAGAAAATTTTTAACTCAAAATCTCTTGGAAATGAATGATGTAAACTAGAAAATCAATAAATTAGTTTATTAAAAATAAAATAACACAAAACAAAAAAAAACTTATGGAAGAAAATACCTCCTTTTAAACTAGAAATGGGCAAATGGAATGGAACAACATTATAAGACAACAATGTATAACAAAACTAGGAAAAATAGGGAGTCTGAATCATCTCATTAGAAAAAAATGACCTAGAGAAAATATTAAGGAGAGAAAATATGTGCATTGTCAGTCTATCAGAACATTATGATCAGAAAAATATCTGGATACAAAATTATAAGAACTTTTTAAGGAAAATTCCCCTGAAATTCTAGAAAAAGAAGGTAAAGTAAAAAAAGGAAAAGAATCCAATGATTGTCACCTGAAAGCAATCCCAAGAAGAAAACAGATAAGAATGTCACAGCCAAGTTTCATAATTCCCAAGTAAAAGAGGAAAAATTACAAAAAGAAAAACGAGGAAAAAATAACAATTTAAATACCGCAGGGGGAAAAATAAACAATCAGGGTATCTAGAAGCTACTATACTAACAGATCTTAGTTCTGGGAAAATTATATTTGAAAGAGCAAAGAGGTGGGATTGCATTAAAGAGTAACTTAAGCAGCAAAGTTGAGTATAATCCTTAATGAGGAAAAAAATAGATATTGGATAAACTTTAAAACTTTCAAGGGTTTGTAGCCAAAAGACCAGAAATCAAAGAAAAATTCAATACTAAAGAATGGGAAGAAATATAAGAAAATCATTAAAGATTAATTATAATTCTCTGATCACGGTCAAACTTTACACGCAGAAATGTAAATGCTGTTAATATTAGTAATTGTTAGTTCTTAGTAGTAATAATAGTATTGTTAAAACTGTTATCATTACTGAAATAATTTGAAAGAAAGGTTAGGACTGCATTGTGTAAGATGAAGCAATACTAAAAATAAAATTGGATAGGAAAAGAGTAAAAGGATAAATTGTCTCTTAAAAATGAGGCATGAAAGGAAGAATTAATACAGAGTAGGCAGGTGGGCTTAAAGGGCTGCTGATATTGGACCCTTAATCTCATATGGATTGAAGAGGACAGAACATATTCATCTGGAGAGGTTTAGAAGGCTTATGAACTTTGAGAGAAGTGATGGAGAATAGGGTGAGCGAGAGGCTATTAGAAGAGTATACAAATTAAGATTAGAAGGGTCAGGTGAGTACTTAAATAAGGGACACTTAGGGGGTTGGCTAAAATAGGGAATAAGGTGGTAAAAGAAGATAAGTAACAGGGATAGATTGAAAGAGACTGAGAAGCAAAATAGGGAGTAAAAATAAGATGAAGGGAAATTCACAAAGAGTAGTTATAAATTAAAATGTGAATTAATGAACATAATAACAAAGTTCATTTGGAAAAATTAAAAGTCAAGACTATCAAAGGAAATATATTTTTAAAAGTATGCAGGAAGATTTTTAGCTGTACCAGACCATAAACTGTATGTAAGAAGCTAATTATCAAAACTATCTGATAGCAGCTGACCAATGGAAAGACAGAGCAATGGAGCAATCAACATATACTTTAGAGCAGCTAGTAAACAAAATAATTTTATATTTGACAAGTGTAAAGAAAAAAATTTTGGAATAAGACACTATTACTTGATAAAAAATTGTTGGGAAAACTAGATATAGTACGGCAGAAACTGGGGAAAGAACCATACCCACACAAGGTCAAAATGGAATCATGACCTAGATATAAAGAGAGATTTTGGAAGAAAGTTAAAAGAACACTGAACAGATAAGTTACCAGTCTTATGGATAGTAGAAAAACTTTGAGAATAAACAATAAGTAAAGAGCAGAGTTAGGTATAAAAAGGATAATTTCAATTACATTAAATTAAAAAGTGATTATACAAATAAAACAAATGTAGCCAATATCAGATGAAAAGGAGGAAATGGTGGGGTAGAGATTCTATAGACAATTTATCAGATAAAAGTTGCATGCAAAGTATATAAAGAACTTTGTGAAAAATAAAAGAATACGAGTCATTCTCCAATAAAAATATTTATCAGAGGACTTAAACAGGCAACTTTCTTCAAGTGAAGAAACCAAAACAACTTATAATGATATGAAAAATTGCCTAAATCATTACTGGAAAATTAGCAAGAATACACATTATGTTCCAGTTGATGAAGGGTCAAAGGTTATGAACAAACAGCTCTCATATGCAGAAACCAAAGCTATCTGTAATCATATCAAAAAATGCTGTAAATCACTATTTATTAAAGAAATGCATATTCAAACAACTTTAAGGTACCTACTGATTGACTAATATGAAAGAAAAGGCAAATGATGAAGACTGTAGAGGATGGGGTAAATATGGGACACATGCACAGATATAACCTCTATCAAACAGCTTACCATCTTAGTATGGGGGTTTGAGGAGGAGGGAGAAAGTTTGTAACTCAACATTTTATATAAAAAAGAATGCTAAAATTGTGTTTGCATGTAGTTGGAAAAACTGTATTTCAAACACATGAAATAGGAGCTTTCATTCTTAGGTACAGTTACTGTATCCTTGGATGTTAATGTGAAGCCCAGGATCTGGCCGTGGACCCTTCCAAGGCCCCACTGAGTGTCTAGCACTTCATAATTGGAGGCAGTCATTATCATTTTTTTTTATTAACCAGCTGATGCTTATGCTTTTAATTTAAGGATAACATCCATTCTAGTTCTGAAGAAAAGAATTTAGTCTTCTGCACCCTTGACCTCTTCTTTGCTGGAACAGAGACAACATCAACCACTCTGAGGTGGGCGCTGCTGTATATGGCCATTTTCCCAGAGATCCAAGGTACAGTGATGGCCCCAGGCTAGAGAACCCTTTAGAAGTCTGCCCAGAAGAGTTCCTATTTAGGAAGCTTGAATGTTGGCCAAGCACTTCACATGTATCATCTTCTTTCAGATCTCATTGGAAGAGAGCAGTGATTACCATTTTTTCACAATCCTGCAGACCCTTTGATAACATCAGCATTTCATTTAGGTCCCCAGATCATGGTGGTTGACGACTTGGGCGGGAGAGCAAGCATGGTATTTGGAGTCAGGAATATGTATATTCAAATTCTGCCTCAGGAGCTCACTAACCATGAGACACAGAGTAAATTAGATGATTTCATTCAGCCTCTGTGCCCTCACCAGTAAAACGGGGAGAATAATAGCTGTTACTGCAAAGGTTGTAATGAGGATCAAGCAAGTTAAAAAACAGAAAGTGCTTTGCAAGCCTTAAAGTTTCATATAAATATCAGATATTATTATTATTATTATTATTATTATTATTATAGTGTAGTATAACTTTTTGATTGAAAATTTATGTGCTATTAAAAAGTAAATTTTTAAAATGTTTTTGCATGCTATTAAATAGGGTAAATCTCCATAGATTTCAAAATAGAAATACTTCAGTGAAGGATGCATTAAAAAGTGAATCTACAGAAGGTTAGTAGGTCTTCAGATTTAGAGTTGGAAGGTGTTTTAAAGGCAGTAAAGTCTACTGTATCTCTTAAGACAAAGAATGATATAAAATGACCCTCAGCCCCCACACGAAAATAATGGGAAATGGACCAAGAATCACATTGGTGCTAAGAAGCACATAGTCAACAAGTATTAATTCAATTATGAGCTGCTTTAAAATATATTTATATTGTATATTACTACATAATACATTTTCTGCCTCCTCCTCCCATCTATCTGAACACTCTTCAGTTTCTCTTTGCTGGATGTCAGGCCAGGTCACACCTGCATCCTGATTACACCCATAGTTATTTCAAAGTGCTCTTCTCCTGGGCCTTCTTCTCTTCTTCCTCTATACCATTTCACTTGTAGATTTCATCTACTCCTACAGATTCCATTATCACCGCTATGCTAACAATTCTCAAGTCTGTTTATCCAGCCCTAAACTCTCTGCTGACCAGTAGTCTCTCATTCCCAACTACCCACTGCACTAAAATACATGTCCTAGAGACATGTAAAATTCAATGTGCACAAAGCACAACTCATTGTTTTCCCCCTTAACCCTTTCGCCTCCTACCTTTCATATTTCTAAACAGGGCAACGCAATCCTCTCAGTCCCTCAGTCTCAAAACTTGAAGGCCTCTTCGATTCCTCATAATCTCCCATGTACACCCCTCTAATAGATTGCCAAGACCTGCTCCTTTCCCCCTTTGAAATATTTTGAATTTCTCCTCCTCTCTGACACTGTTTCTGCACTGGTAAAGGCCCCTGTCCCTCACCCCTAGACTGTGGCTATAGTCTATGGTGGGTCTGTCTGTCTCAAGTCTCTCTCTACTCCAATCCATTCCCCACTCAATTATCATTGAGTGATTTCTCTCGCTCAAGAAACTCCAATGTCACACTATCAGCTCCAGGATCAAATAAAATATGTTCTGATTGTCATTCAAAGTCATTGATACATTCCCCCCTTCCTGTATTCTTAGACTCTTTACACCTTAATCTCTGAAAACTATTTTTGCTTCAGTGCCACTGGGCTCTCGGCTTTCCCAGCAACAAGACCCTCCATCCCTCAGCTCTAGGCATTTCCTCTGGCTGTCCCCAATTCCTGGAATGCTTTCCCTCCTTATCTTTATCCCCTGACTTTCCTGGCATCCTTCAATACCTACATGAAAGTCCACCTTCAGTGAAAAGATTTCCCCAATTCCCATTAAGTGTAGTACCTTCCCTCTGTGAATCTCCTCAATTTATCCAGCAAGTGTCTCATTTGCATGTGGTCTCCATCATTAGACTGTGAGCACCTTGAGGGCAGGGACTGTCTTTTGTCTTTCTCTGTCTCTGTTCAGTTTGGTTCCAAACACACAGTAGGTGCTGAGCAAATGCTTGTTGACTTGATTTGAAAAACTTTGTTTCTTTCTACATGATTCATCACAAATTCTTTGTCAGGGATAAGCTCAGAGAGGGAGCCCCATTATCTTTCCTCTAAAATCACCATGTCGTTCTTCACAAATTGCTTTCTGCATCTGGTTGACGCTAGGGAAATACACATAATATACATAAATAAACTTAAAGAGTTTAGAGACAGTCTAGTCTGACCTGATCATTCTAGGGATGGGGAAAGCAAGGGCCCAAGGGGTTCAATGACCTGTGCATGGACACTCAAAAATGAGGGATAAAGCTGAAATCAGAATCCAGGTCCCTGTTCCTGATTCCAGCATGCTTTCCTTGGTACCACATTCCTGGATGTCTGCCAAAGAACACAAACTCTTTTTATTTGCTATTAATCCATCAGGTCTCACCCTTCTAGTTTATACGGGTTAGCACCTTTGGTGAAGTGCCAATCCAAACTTCCATCCAACTCCAGGTGTGACTACAGTTCTCCCACATGATAGGAGAAAACCGGATGAATGGGGAAAGCCCTGATTTTAAATCACCCTAGATTTGTGTCTCTGAGCAATTCACTCAAATCCTGTCTGCCTCATTTTAACAACAAGCTCATTGTCCTCCTGGTATTGCTGTGAGGATCAAATGAGATGGTATTTGAAAAATATTTCACAAACTTTAAAGTATTTTGTAAAAGGGAGGTATTATTTGGGTCATAAAAACTGTACCTTTTCCTTCCAGGCAAAATACAAGCTGAGATTGACAGGGTGGTTGACCAATCGAGGCAGCCCACCATGGCTGATAGGGAGAATATGCCTTACACTAATGCAGCCATTCACGACATTCAGAGAATGGGTAACATTGTTCCTTTCAAAGTTCCCAGAGTGGCCACAGTTGATACCACAGTGGGTGGATATGATGTGCCAAAGGTAAACTCTTTTTTCTCCTATGACCCTGAAGGGACTCCATGGTTTTCATCTATTCAGTAAGGATTAGAAGAAAGTGAAACAATAGTACACAGTAATAGCCACATTGTGCAATTACCAATGATAGACTTAGGTCTTCTCAGCAAGGCAACGATCTAAAACAATTTCAAAAGACGCATGAGGGAAAATGCTCTCCACATCCAGAGAAAGAATTATGGAATCTGAATGCAGATCAAAATATATGATTTTCTCTTTTTTCTCCTTTCCCGTGGTTTTTCACTTCTGTTCTTCTTGTTCTTTCACGACATGATTAATATGGAAATATGTTTAATATAACAGTATGTGTATAGCCTATGTCAAGATTGCATGTCATGTCTCTGTAGGGGTAGAGAGGGAGAAAAATTTGGAATTCAAAATCTTACAAAAGGGAATGTTGAAAACCAAAAATAGATTTTCTTTTTAAAAAAGATGATACAAGAAACACACTATAGGACAAAGTTTCTTGGTCTAGGGTACATGAATTTGGTCTTTGAAATATATATACACATATATACCTTTAAAAATATATACATATGGGTCTATGTACATATGTATTATTTCTTTCCATATAAGCAAGGGGTTTTTCTAAGACTATGTATGTTATTTTACACTTTAAAAAAGATTATTCAGAGAAGGGGAGCATAAGTTTCACTGTATGACTGTCAAAGGACTCCTTGATAAAAAAAAAAAAGGAAGAAACATTGGACTAGAATCTTAAAATCATTGATTCTTACAATTGGATGAGAAGCAAAAAGCACTGGATTTGGAGGCAGAGGAACTGAGTTTAAAGCCTAATTTGAATCCTGTGTTTAAATTACTTTTGTGCACTTAGGCTTCCTGTATGTGACATCCCTATGAGTGATGCCCTCTAGGGTCTGACTAGATGAACATTAAATATCCCTCCAACTGTTCTGGACTCCGTAGTCATATAAGCATGGTGGGTCTAGCCTGGACCTTCCTCAGATTCTTTTGGTCAAAACAAACAATATTTACCAGAGAGCTATGGTTTCTAAGTGATGGGGGTAAATTGGCTTGGCTACTAAGAGGCTCTATCTTCTGAGCTGATTCTTCCCCACTATCCCAGGCCCTCAATTTCCTGTTCTGTAAAAATGAGAGGGTGGACCAGGGTCCCTTTCACCTCAAAATTCCTTGGACTCCATTCGCTTTTCGTGTTTCCAGGGGACCGTAATGATGACCAACTTCACTGCCTTGCATCGAGACCCCAAGGAGTGGGCTACCCCAGAGACTTTCAACCCAGAACACTTTCTGGAGAATGGACAATTTGAGAAGAAAGAGGCCTTTCTGCCTTTCTCAACAGGTGAGCCACACTCTGCAGGAGGGGAGTCCAAAGACCAGGGGGCACCAAATGTTTTAACAGTAAGAAACTTTGCAGACTCTGCTTCCTGGAACCCATGATCACATGATGGTGCATATACTAGTCACATTCATTGATTGGTAAAGTCCTCCACAACAAAATTTAAAATAGCAGAATTTTAGAAACCTTTTTTTGAATTTGATTGATGAATTCTTGATGTGTCATACAATCACTAGCTTCCACTTGCCCAATTCTAAATTTTAAGGAGTTGTTAGGTTTTTTATTTCCTTTTCCATTTGGCCAATAGTACTTTTAAGCAGTTGTTTTTTTCCCAAGCTGTTTACTCACTTTTTAAAATAACTTTTCTGCATCACTCTCATTTATTTTCTTACTTTTTAAAATCTCTCTTTCATTGTTTTCAGGGTCTTGTTTGAGCTCTTCCATGAGTGCTTTCTGGACTTGAGCCCACTTTCCATTTTTCTTTGTAGTTTTATCCATAGATGTTTTAACATTCTTGTCCTCTTCTACATTTGTCTTGGTCTTTCATGTCACCATAACAACTTTCTGGGGTCACATTCTTCGTTGTTGATTTTTGCTGATCTTTTTTCGGTCTTTTTCCTTTCTCTCAATTTTGAGCTCTGCCCCAGAGTGGAAGGGGCACTGTCTCAAGATTCCTAGGCCAGCGGCTCTAGGTCCTAGCTGTTTACCTGGTATTGCCCTGATGTTGCCCTGTGGCTCACAGGGGACCCTTATTTCTGGTCCTGTGCTAAGGAGGTAGGATGAGATGCTTTGTCACTGCTGGAGGCCATAAGGGTCTATCAGCTTACCTGGTTCTGGGATGGGGCCCTACTGCTGGTGTCTGGCATGAGCTGAGGCAAATGTGGTGTTTTGCATTTCCCTGGGACTACACAAAAGTACATCATATTCTGCCTGTTGAAGGATGCCAGTTTTCTCAAGTCTCCAACGAAGCATTTGGTCAAGTCCAGTCAGCTTTTAAAGTGCTTTATCAATGTTAGTTATTGCTATTACCATGGACTTGTTGAATGAATGAATTAGTTTATGTTTCACCTGCACGTGATAAAGCCTTTACTAGAGGCCTTTGAAAACCTGAAATCACTAGAGATAAGTTATCTCTTGTTGCTCTGGAAGATCTGGCATCTGTTATTAAAAGTGGGAGGGGAGGACATGATTGTATCACTTAACTTCCCTCAGGCTCAGTTTCAAGAATGGCAAAATGAGAAAGCTGGACTAGAAGTTTTTCTGAGGTGCCTTTGACCCCCCAGTCTCTGAACTTCTGATCCTTCTTGCTCCAAAA
>CM053584.1:15877885-15896304 GCA_028627135.1 Pseudochirops cupreus
AAGAAGAAGAAGAAGAAGAAGAAGAAGGAGAAGAAGAAGAAGAAGAAGAAGAAGAAGAAGAAGAAGAAGAAGAAGAAGAAGATGATGATGATGATGATGATGAAGGAGACACAGAGAGACAGAAACAGAGAGACAGGGACAGTAACAGGGATGCAGTGACAGACAAAGTTTGAGGGACAACTACAGAGAGAGACAATGAGAGAGACAGAGAGAAAGACAGATAAATACAGATGGAGAAGGAGTGAAGAGAGAGTGGAGAGAGGGAGGAAAGGAGGGAAGTTCAGAGACAGACATAGACTGGTGGAAAAAAATGAGACAGAATAAACACAATCAGAGTGACATGGATAATTTAAAGGCTTACATGTTTGGTTTGTAACAGCTTTACCTACATAAGTTCCCACCTCAATGCCTTTGCATTTGCTATCCTTCATGCCTGGAATGCTCGCCCTCTTCCCTTCTACACCTTGGCTTCCTTCAAAAATCAGATGAAATTTCCCATTCTCTTTCGGTATATCTTTCCCAGTCCCTGCATCTGTTAGTGATTTTCCCCTAAGATTACCTTTCCATGCTGTACATGTCATGCATGCACCTTGTACATGGAATCACTCTTATGACACTATAAACTTCTTGAGGACAGGGACTAGCAGTTTTCCCCTTCCTTTGCATGGCCAGCACTTAGGACTGTACCTAGCACATGCTAAGTGTTTATTAAATGTTTGTGGATTGACCGATTTTTTTAGACCCTCACATCTGTCCCTTGAGATAGTTACTATCATTATCCAGATTCTACAGTTAGGGAAACTGAGGCTGAGAGAAGTTCATCACTTGCCTCCAACTAATAGGTGTCTGAAGCAGAATTCTAACTCAAGTTTTCCTGAGTTTTATTGCATCATGCCAGCCACTGTGCTTCCTAGTTGCGCAGTGAATGAGGTTCACCAAAAGAGGCACCAACTCATGATTTCACTTAACCCCTCAGGAGTCTGGCTATGGAAGACACTGAAGGAAAATAGTTAATAGCAGTAACTTTCATTTCTCTAAGAGGAACAAAACTGCAATTCAAGAGAAGGGAACTCTGTGGGGCTAAAATGGAAACATGTTCCAAGTGCCAGGAAATACTCTAGAAGTAATCTCTCCCCTCCTTCTCTGCAGGTCATGATGCTGCCTAGATTGGTGGCATCTTGGAAGAGTCATTTAGGTGCATCAGGATGTGGGAAAGGGGCTGGGGTATGAGATAAGAGGTAGCTGGATATTAGCCCAGGTGTCAGGAAAGCAACAGTCTGGAAGGATAGACAGAGATCATAAGGAGGGTAGATTCCAGGAGTGATTAGACATGGAATTGTGGTAAATTTCATGACATAAAAGATAGTCAAGAAACCTGGCCTCAATTAGGATAAGGAAGATGAAGAGACAAGGCAACCTAACAGAAAATGACCCTCATCCCTCCTCCCCCATATCCCCCTTCATATTATTCAGCTTTTCAATATCTGTCCTTGGATAATGAAATTCCTGCCAGGACTTCACCAGAAACTCTTTAGGGAATGGAAGAAGCTAGAGTCCTTTATGGAAGGTATTGCCAAACAACACAAGAAAGATTTAAACCCAGAGGAAACCCTGGACTTCATTGATGCTTACCTGAAGAAGATGTCCAAGGTAATAACAGAAAGTGGGCATTATGTGTTTAAAACAAAAAAAAAGTGCAAATATTTAGGGGGTAAGTGTGTTAAAATATTCCAGATTTTATATCAACCTTAAAATGTAAATCTCATTTCCCAATGAAAACCCCTGAAGGTAAAGAGTGTAAGTAATAGAGGTTGGTACTGGAGAGCTCACAATTGTTATTCAGACCTAGAGGCGACCATAGGACTCATTGAGTTCAACCACCTATGTTTATATGGGAGGTGGGGGGAACAGAGCCATAGAGAAATTAATTGACTTGCTCCCATCACAGAGCTATTAGGATTCTGGGGCTGAATTTAAACCTAGCTCTTTCTGTCTCCAAGTTCAATGCCCTTTTCATTAGAAGCTATTTTGAATGAGATTAAGTCTTGTCTCTGGTATTTCAGCCCTTTCAATTCATCCCTCTGCACCTCACTTTTCTCATTCATAACATTAACATATTCTATCTACCCCCATTTTATCCAGAATTATCATATGTATATTCTTTAAAAATCTCAAACACTATAAAAAAGTTAAATTATCAGCATTATATGTGCAAATAAAATATAACCACCTTAGGGAATTTGTGCAACAGTCAAGCACATGGGCAGCACTGTAGTGCATGTCACTCCTGAGTACTATAAACTCAGATTAAAAATGTTTTGTATTGTTTTCCCCTCCAAGCAACAGCATGAGATATCTACCACAAGTATACATCCATTTCACTGATGAAGAAACTGAAACTAAAAGATTGAAAGATTTGTCCAACAATCATGGAGCATGGAAGTATGAACCTTGCTCTTTTGACTTAATGCTCCCTTTCAAGAGCATGAAACAGGTGAAGGATGAACCTGGAAGTAAAGGAAGGTCGTCCAACTGCATTGCACATGAATAGAGCACTGAACTTGGAGTCAGGGAGAAATGATTTCAAGTATGATCTCAGACACTAGCCATGTGACCCAGAGAGAATGACTAAATCTCTGCTTGCCTCAGTTTCCTCAACTGTGAAATGGAGATAACATCTATTTCACAGGGTTGTTGTGAGGATGGAATGAAAACATATTTTTGAAACCCTTTTCACTAAGTTAGGCACGTAGTAGGAGCTATTTTTTGTTTTACAACCAACTTTGTTCCTGCCAGAAGACATATCAGCAGCTACTAACAAGTAAGTGGATAGGTCTTTAGCAGAGAGATAGTAAAAGTAATGAGAATGATAATAAGGACAAGGAAGAAATAGAGAAAGGAGAGGAGGTAGAGGAGAAGGGGGTGGATAAGAAAGGATGAAGAAGAAAACGAAGGAGATAAAGTGAAGGAGAAGGAGAGAAAAAGAAGTAGAAATGAAAGAGGAGAAGGAAAAGAAGGAGGAGGAGAACGAATTTGATAGAAACAAGAAAAGATGCAAATTCAAGAGAAGCTTCTCTATATCTAACACACGTAGAACCTCTATCAAGTGCATACCTTGGAGAGATGATAGAAAAATTCCTTGGCTTCATAGTCACCTTCTAAAAAGTTTACCCCCATGCCCATTCTTTTCTGTCTGTGGCACTAGATGGGGTAGTTGGAAGGTAATTAAGGCTACAGGGCATACCAGTGGGGCAATGTAGCAGAGTAGTTGATTTAGGTTAGGGTCCAGGATTCATGTGCTAGTTCTATCATTTTAAACTCTGTGATCTTAGACCATTCATCCAGTGGTCTGTGAGTTTCAGTTTTCTTACCTGTAAAACACAAATCCTATCTACCAGCATGGATTTGATGAGAAAAGTACTCATAGTAAGCCTCCAAACCAAACAGATATAGGAGTTCTGAGAGGTGGAACCAAGATGGTGGACAAAAGGCAGGAAGTTGCCTAGGATATCCCCAGTTTCCTTGGAAATAACTTTTAAAAAGATATGTTTATTTATTTATATTTGATTCTCAGCATTCATTTCCACAAATTTTGAGTTATTATTTTTTCTCCCCATCTTTCCCCTATGCCCACCCCAAAATAGCAAGCCCACTAAATACTGATTCCCCCAATCCATTCTCCCCTATATCCTTACCCATCACCACACCACTTTTCTAGCAGGGCAAGACAGAACTCTATACCTCTGTGCCTGTACATAGTATTTCCCAATTGCATGTAAAAAAAAAAATTTTTTTAAACATTTGTTTCTAAAACTTTGAGTTGCAGATTTTTTCTCTTCCTCCCTCCTCACCAACCTCCACTGGGAAGACAAGCAATTCAATATAGGTTGTACATGTGCAGTTACCCAAATCAATTCCATAGCTGCCATATTGTGAAGGACCAGCTCTATTTCCCTCCATCCTATCCCAACCCCACTTATTCCATTTTCTTCTTTGACAATATCCTTTTTTAAAAATGTTTGCTTCTAACTATGTTGTTACCCAATCTGATCTCTCTTCTATCATCTCCTCTCCTATCCACTACTCCCCTATTTTCCTGTAGGGTAAGATACCCAATTGAGTGTGTATGTTATTCCCTCCTTAAGCCAAATCCAAAGAAAATAAGGTTGTTCCATTCCCTTTCATCTTCCTGTACTTCCTCTCCTTTGTAACAGTTTTCTCTTGCCTCTTTTATATGATAATTTACCTTAATCTATATCTCCCTTTCTCCTTCTCTCATTATATTCCTCTCTCATCTCCTAATTTTGTTTTTTAGATAATCATTCCTTCCTATTCAATTGATCCCGTGCCCTCTGTCTATATATATAAGTATACACCTATACACACTCACATTGATATACACTTACATACTCCTAAACATACATATATATGTATGTATCCACATATGTATGTATAATTTTTTGATATGTATAATATATATATACACACACACACACGCATACACACACACACACATATTCCCTTCAACCATCTTCATACTTAGAATGATTTTATGAGTTACAATGATCATTTTTCCATGTAGGAATGTCAATAATTCAGCTTTAATAAGTTCCTTATGATCTCTTTTTTCTGTTTACTTTCTCATGCTTACTTGCTTCTTGTATTAGAGAGTCAAATTTTCTGTTCAGCTCTAGTTTGTTTGTTAAGAATGCTTGAAAATCCTCTATTTCATTGCATGACCATATTTTCCCCTGTAGCAGTATAATCAGTGTTGCTGGGTAGGTGATTTTGGGTTTTAGTCCTAGCTACTTTGACCTTCAGAATATTATATTCCAAGCCCTTAAATCCCTTAATGGAGAAGCTGCTAGGTCTTGTTTTGTCCTGATCATGTTTCCATAATACTCAATTAGTTTCTTCCTGACAGCTTGCAGTATTTTCTCCTTGACCTGGTAACTCTGGAATTTGGCTATTATATTCCTAGGAGTTTGTTTTTTGGGATCTTTTTCTAGAGCCCACTGGTTCTGGAATATTAGGGCAATTTTGCTTTACACTTTCTTGCAAGATGGTGTCTAGGCTCTTTTCTTGATCATGGCTTTCAGGTAGTCCAATATTTTTTAAAAATAATCTCTCCTGGATCTACTTTCCAGGTAAGTTTTTTTTTCAATGAGATATTTCTCATTGCCTTCTATTTTTGCATTTGTTTGGATCTGTTTTATAGTACCTTGATTTCTCATAAAGACATTAGCCTCCAATTGCTCCAATCTTATTTTGAAGGTGTTATTCTCTTCATTGAGTTTTTGGAACCCCTTTCCATCTGGTAAATTCAGCTTTTTAAGGCATTCTGCTCCTCACTGGCTTTTTGAGCCTCTTTTGCCATTTGAGTTAGTCCATTAGGTTTCCCCAGTTTCCCTGGAAATAACTTTAAAATAAGCAAAAATGAATCCTGTAGTAACAGAATCCACCAAAGGAAAGGTTCAAACAATTTTCAAGGTCAATATCTTTAGAAGGATTGAAGGACAGGCCTGTCTCTCTTGGGTAAAAAGTGAGCACAGACCAGTGTGGGTAGTCTAAGAGCAAGTCAGTAGAAGGCACTAATCCCAGGAAAAATCAGCCACCTGTCTCAGTATGCTAATGGCACAGTAGTTGAGCTGTGAGGCCTGTAGCCAGGATGTAACAGGTGAACTGCCAACCCATTAAGTCTTGGACAACAGGTACTAATAGATCAAGTTATTCCAGTACAACAGCTGACAGCTCCAGAGCAAACCTCAACAGCAAGTCAGCTACTAAGCAACTGGCCTCTAGCCCCAGAAGATTGTGAATATCCCCCTTGTGCCCCAGGAATAGATCTCAACTTTAAATAGTGACAAAATAGTCTGGGAAATTATCAAAAACATTTTTAAAATGTCTAATCATAGGAAGCTACAGGGGCATGAGGGAAGATCAAAAACAGAAACTCCGAAGAGAACAATAATGTAAAGCCTCAGAGTGAAATATCAATTGATCTCAAGCATAAAAAGTCCTCCTGGATGGGCTCATAAAGTGTCTTAAGATATTTTAAAAATCGGATAAGAGAGGTGGAAGGAAAATTATGAAAAGAAATGAGAAGTATCCAAGAGAATCATGAAAAGAAGAGTCAACAGCTTGAAAAAAGAAAGCACAAAAATTAACTGAAGAAAATAACTTCTTAGAAAGTAAAATTGTCTAAATGGAAAAGGAGGCACAAAAGGTAACTGAAGAAGATAATTGTTTAAAAATTAGAATTGGGCAAGTGTAAGCTAATGATTCTGTGAGATATCAAGACTGTCATACAAAATCAAAAGGATGAAAAATAGAAGAAAATGCAAAATACTTCACTGGAAAAAAACCCAATTAGCCTGTAAAATAGATTGAGGAGGAATAAGACATTCCGGGAAGATGGTGGAGTAGGTCAAGAATATCTAGGCTCTATTAATTTTCTCCACAAAGAAACAGAAAATCACCTTGAAATGAATATAGAGGAGCAAAAATAAATGGGTAAAGGATTTATCCTTCTAAGATATCTTAAAAGAACCTCAGATAGGACTCCAGGGGCTGCACTTTGGTCTAAGGGAAGCGTAAACACCTCTAGGTCAACTCCTCTGAATCAATAAACTGTAGGCCATGAGAGAAGCAGACTAGGCCTCAAGAAATTACACCTCAATTTTAATATAATTCATGGTCTGGAGAAATTTTACCTAAGGAACTTTTACCTCATAAATTTTCATCTAAAAAATGGATGACACTGAGTGAGTCAAGACTGAAGATGTCCTGTTTTTTTCCAGAAGTCAGGCCCAGCAGTGATAGCAAGACATGATCAATCCCTGACTATGGCTGTGAGCAAAAATTAGTGAGCACCTGACAGGAGAGAGAAATACCACAAGCAATAATATCTTCCAGATAGCAGGGCAGAGACTCGGGTAGGAAGGGAGGAGACCCTGAGGTTGAACCACCAGACAGAATTCAGAAAACAATGGTTAAAAGGACTTGAGGTCTGTCAAATAGTCACAAATTCAAAAAGAAATCTTAAAAGAAAATGGAAAAAGTAATTCAAAAATCAAATAAGAAAAAATAACTAAAATTTAGGAAAAAAAATAAAAATCTACGAAAATTATGGAGAGCTAATTATCAACATAAAAAGATACAAAACTTAAGAAAAAACTCCTTTTAAACTAGAAATGGGAAAGTGAAATGATGCAACATAATAAGACAACAATATATAATAGAACTAGAAAAAACAGAGAATCTGAAACATCTCGTTAGGAAAAAAAATAATCTAGAGAAAATATTAGGAAGATAAACTATATGAATTGTCAGTCTACCATAACATTATGATCAGAAAATTACCTGGATACAAAATTATAAGAAATTATTGAAGAAAATTGACCTGAAGTTCTAGAACAAGAAGGGAAAGTAAAAATAAAAAAAGAATCCAATGATCACCACGAGAAAGAGATCCAAGAAGAAACCTTGCAAGGATGTCATAGCCAAGTTTCATAACTCCCAGGTGAAAGAGGAAATATTACCCCAAAACAAGGAAAAAATAACAATTTAAATACTGCTGATAAAACAATCAGGATTTCATAAGACCTAAAAACTTCTATACTAACAGATCATTAATCTTGGAAAATGATATTTCAAAGAGCAAGGGAGCTGATATTGCAGCCAAGAATAACTTATCCAGAAAAGTTGAGTATAATCCTTAATGAAAAGAAATAGATATGTGATGAACTAAACACTTTCAAGTATTTGGAACCAAAAGACAAGAAAAGAAAGGAAAATTCAATACTAAAGAAGTGGAAGAAACATAAGTGAACCAATGAAGACTAATTCCAATGCTCTGAACTAAGGTCACACTTTAATAACGATACATGAAAAGGGGTTAATACTAGTAGTTGTTAGTAGTAGTAGCAAGAATATTGTTAAAACTGTTATCACGACCTAAATAGTTTGAAAGAAAGCTTTGGCCTGAATTGTGTATGATGGATGAAGCCATTCTAAAAATAAAATTGGATAGGAAAAGGGTAAAAGGATAAAGTGTCTCTTAAAAATGAGGCCTGAAAGGAAGAATTAATACAGAGTAAGCAGGTGGGGTTAAAGGGCTGCTGATATTGGACGCTTAATCTCATCTGGATTGAAGAAAAAAGAACACATACATCTGGAGAGGTTTAGAAATCCTATGAACGTCTTGAGAAGTGATGGACAATAGGGTGAGGGAGAGTCTGTTAGGAGAGTATGTAAATGAATATTAGAAAGGTGAAGTGTGTAGATAAATAAGGGGCATTGAGAGGCTTGGCTAAAATGGGAAATAAGGGGGTAAAGGAGAAGGCAGGTAACAGAGATAGGAGGAAAAGAGCAGAGAAGCAAAATAGGAAGTAAAAATAGGATGGAAATACACAAATAGTAATTAGAAATTAGAATGTGAATTAGTAAAAATAATAACACAATTCATTTGGAAAAACAAAAAGTCAAGAATATCAAAGAAAAGAATGTTAGCACTACCAGATCTTAAACCACATTTAAGACACTAATTATCAAAACTCTCTGATACTAGCTGACCAATAGAAATACAGATCAATGGAGGAGTAAACATATAATTTACAGCAGCAAATAACAAAATAATTTTGTATTTGACAAGTATAAAGACTTAAAATTTTGTGATAAGACAATTATTTGATAACAACTGTTGGGAAAACTGCAAGCAATTTGCATAAAGTGGGTATAGACCAATATCTTACATCATTTGCCAAGATAAGGTCAAAATGGATTCATGACCTAGATACAAAGAGAGATTTCGCAAGAAAGTTAGAGTGCTGAGTACATAATTTATCAGTCTTATGGATAGGAGAAACACTTATTAATAAACAAGAATTAAAGAGCTAAGTTAGGTATAAAAAGGATAATTTCAATTACGTTAAATTAAAAAACAAATTTGTACAAATAAAACAAATGTAGCCAAGATCAGAAGAAAAGGAGAAAATAGGAGTAGGGAGGATTCTATAGACAATTTATCAGAAAAAAGTCTTATATAAAATATATTAAGAACTTTGTCAAAATTAAAAGAACATGAGTCATTCTCCAACAAAAAAAAATTGTCAAAGCACTCGAACAAGCAACTTTTCCAGTGAAAACATCGAAACAACTTGTTGTGACTTGAAAAATTGTCCAAATTATTGTTGTAAAATTGGTAAGAATACACATTATTTTCCAACTGATGAATAGTCAAAGGATATGAACAAGCACCTTTTTTTTTTTTGGTTTTTGGAGGGCAATTGGGGCTAAGCGACTCGCCCAAAGTCACACAGGTAGTAAGTGTGTCAAGTATCTGAGGTTGGATTTGAACTCAGATCCTCCTGACTCCAGGGCCAGTGTTCTATTCACTGCAACACCTAGCAGCCCCAACAAGCAGCTTTCATATGAAGAAACCAAAGCTATCTACAATCATACCAAAAATGCTCTAAATCACTATTTATTACAGAAATGTAGGGGGTGGCTAGGTGGTACAGTGCATAGAGTACCAGCCCTGGAGTCAGGAGGACCTGAGTTCAAATCTTGCCTCAGACACTTAACAGAAAACTAGCTGTGTGACCTTGCCAAGTAATTTAATCCCAATTACCCTACCTCCAAAAAGAAAAAAAAAAGAGAAATGCATATTAAAACAATTTTAAGATACCTACAGATTGGCTAATATGAAAGAAAAGGCAAAGGATGACGACTGTAAAGGATGGGGTAAATTTGGGACAAATGCACAGATATAATCTATATCAAATTACTTACCATCTCGGGGGTGGGTTTGAGAAGGAGGGAGAAAATTTGGAATTCAACATTTTATGTAACAAAGAATGTTAAAATTGTCTTTGCATGTATTTGGAAAATAATATTTCAAAAATTAAAAAAAGAAATAGGAGCTCTCATTCTTAGGAACAGTTCCTGTATTCTTGGGTGATAATGTGAAGCCCAGGATCTGGTCCCAGACCCTCCCAAGGCCCCAGTGAGGGTCTAGCACTTCATAATTGGAGGCAGTCATTGTTATTATTATTTTTTTATTAACCAACTGATGCTTATGCTTTTAATTTAAGGATAACATCCATTCTAGTTTTGAAGAAAAAAATTTAGTGTTCTGCACTCTGGACCTCTTCTTTGCTGGAACAGACACAATGGTGAGCACTCTGAGGTGGGCACTGCTGTACATGGCTGTTTATCCAGAGATCCAAGGTGCAGTGATGGCGCCAGGCTACAGGCCCTTGTAGAAGTCTGCCCAGAAGAGTTCCTATTTAGAAAGCTTGAATGTTGGCCAAGCACTTCACATTCATCATCTTCTTTCAAATCTCATTGGAAGCAAGCAGTGATTACCATTTTTCACAATCCTGGAGACCTTTTTTAACATCAACATTTCATTTTCATCCCCAGATCATGGTAGTTGAGGACTTGGCCAGTAGAGCAAGTATAGTATTTGGAGTCAGGAAGACGTATATTCAAATTCTGCCTCAGGAACTCACTAACCGTGAGAAATGGAGCAAATTAGATAGTTTCATTCAGCCTCTCTGTCCTCACCTGTAAAATGGGGATAATAATAGCTGTTACTGCAAATGGTTGCAATGAAGATCAAGCAAGTTAATAAACAGGAAGTGCATTGCAAGCCTTAAAGTGTTATATACATACCAGAAATTATTATTATTATTTTAGTACATTTTAAGTTTTTTTTATTGAAAAGTTATATGATAATAAAAACTAAAAATTTAAAATGTTTTTTTATGCTATTCAATAGGATAAATCACCATAGATTTCAAAATAGAAATACTTCAGTGAAGGATGAATTAAAAATTGAATCTGCAGAAGGTCAGAAAGTCTTTAGGTTTAGAGTTGAAAGCTATTTTTGACGCAATAAAGTCCACTCTTTCTCTTAAGACAAAGACTGGTACAAACTGACCCGAAGCCCCCTGCAGTCAGCTCCTGCTACAATAACCACACCAGAATGTTGGGAAATAGACTAAGAACCACATTGGTGCTAAGAATCACATTGTCAACGATCATTAATTTAATAATAACCTACTCTAAAATATATTTATGTTGCTTATTATTACTATATATTATATTGTATATTATATATTATATAGTAACCTATATCATGGTCATAAGCTAATATACAAGCTACTCTAAATGAGCGATTTGTCCATTGGCCACAAATATATAACTTCATGAATTCATGAATTCTAGAATTACCTTATTTGATCTCATTCTCCTGATATTCCTCTCCCTCTGCCTTCCTTCACTGCCAGTGTCTAGACTCCTCAGTTCCCTCCCAGGTCATCAACTTTGCACTAACCACACACGGAACCTCTTTCTGTCTTGACCCCTTGATTAACAATTCAATCTACCCTTCCCTGACTATGGTATCATCTCTCTTGCCTTATCAAGCATCAAGTTTAGTTCACTTCAACTTTCACTGGCATTCGCTTCCACTCATATGCCTTTAATGAGTGTAAGGAAAACCACAAAAACATACTGTGTCCACTACAAATTCATTTTAAATAATCTCATAATTATTGCTGCAAGGCAATCCTTTTACATTTCCCTAATTAATGAATTTTCCTATTCAATGCAGCAGATTTTCCAGACCTCATCCCTTTCACATAGGAAACTTCCTCTCCCTCAATGATTTGAGCCTTGGAACTTGCCTCCTATTTTAATGTGAATTGATATCTACAGATATATTATATTTTGTTCTTCAATCACATGTAAAACAATTTTTAACATTTTTAAATGTTTAAGTTTTAAATTCCACCCCTCTCTTTACTTCTTCTTTCCTGAGTTGGTAAGTAATCAGATACGTTAGCCATGT
Source organism: Pseudochirops cupreus (assembly GCA_028627135.1). Taxonomy (NCBI): domain Eukaryota; kingdom Metazoa; phylum Chordata; class Mammalia; order Diprotodontia; family Pseudocheiridae; genus Pseudochirops; species Pseudochirops cupreus. Next base: position 15,889,743 of record CM053584.1, read on the forward strand.
GGACTCACATAAACCATTTCTATATTAGTCGTTTTGGGTAAGAAGACATGAAAAATTAAAGAAATAAAGTGAAAAATATCATGCTTTAGACTATATTCAGACAATACCAGTTCTTTCTCTGTAGGCAGAAAGTAGACTTCATCGTTAGTCCTTTGGGATTATATTGCTGAGGATAACTGTCATTCACAGTTCTTCATCATACAATATTGCTGTTACTCTCTACAACGTTCTCCTGGCTTGGCTCACTTCAGTTTGTTTCAGTTCATTTTACTGTATGTCTTGAGGCCATTCACCTTGAGCTTCCTCTTCTCCTCTCCTCCTCATCCCACATTACCCAGATACCTTCTACCACTATTATCTCCTTCAATCCTACCTCACATGAAGAGGTGACTCATACCCTTGCCAAGGACAACTCTGCTAGATGTAGAATGATCCCATTCCATTCCATTGTCTTTAGAAGACTAATCTCTGTTTTTCTACTCTCTCATCTATTTCCAGTCAAACCTGTCAACTGGTTGTTTCCTTACTGCCTACCAACATACCCATTACTCCCCCATTCCATAAGAAAAAGAAAAAGGAAAACAACTTACTTGATCCATCCCCACTAAATATTGTCCAATAATAGTTGTCCCTTTTGGTACTAAACTCCTTCATAAAGCCATCTTAAGAGAGCACTGACTGCCTGTTATCTCAGTCTATTTAGTTCTCTAGTCTGTCTTCCAATTTTATCATTCAATTGAATTCACACTTTTGAAAGTAACTAACGAACCCTTAACTGCCAAATGAAATGACATTTTCTCAGTTTTCATCCACTTTGACCTCCCTTTCACATTGCCAATCACCTTTATCTCTTTGATATTCTTTTCTCTAAAGCTTTTCATGACACACTTTCTGCCTCCTCCTTCCTATCTGTCCGCCTGCTCCTCAGTTTCTCTTTGCTGGATCTCAGGCCTGGTCACACCTGCATCCAGATCAGACCTATAGCTATTTCAAAGGGCTCTTCTCCTGGGCCTTCTTCTCTTCTCCCTCTATACCATTTCCCTTGGATATTTCATCCATTCCTATGGTTTCAATTATCACCTTTATGGAAATTATTCTCAAGTCTGTTTATCCAGACCTAAGTTCTCTGCTGACCTGCAGTCTCTCATCTCCAACTACCTATGGAACTAAAATGCATGTCCTAGAGACACATTAAACTCAATGTATACAAAGCAGAATTCTTCTTCTCCCCCTTAACTCTCCTCTCATCCTTCCTTTCCTATTATTAAACAGGGCAACGCAATGCTCTCAGACCCTCATTCTCAAAACTTTGGAGGCCTCTTCAATTCCTCATAATCTCTCACAGACAGCCATCTAATAGCTTGCCAAGACCTGCTCCTTTCCCCCTTTGAAACATCCTTGAATTTATCCTCTCCTGTGGCTGCAGTCTGTGCTGGGTCTGCCTGCCACAAGTCTCTCTCTCCTCTCCAATCCATCCCCCATTCTAAATCACTGAGTGATTTCCCTCACTCAATAAACTCCAGTGTCACACTACCAGCTCCAGGATCAAATCAAATATGCTCTGTTTGCCATTCAAAGTCATTGATGAGCTGGGCCCTTTCCTATATTCTGAGACTCTTTACACCTTAGTCCCTGAAACCAAGTTTTGCTTCAGTGCCACTGGGCTCTAGACTGTCCTGCCAACAAGACCCTCCATCACTCAGCTCTGGACATTTCCTCTGGCTGTCCCCTTATTCCTGAACTGTTTCTCCTCCTTATCTTTGCCCCCTGACTTTTCTGGCATCCTTCAATTCCTAGATGGAAGTGCACCTTCTGTGAAAAGATTTCCCCAATTCCCATTAAGCTTAGTACCTGCCCTCTGTGGATGTCCTCAATTTGTCCTACAGGTGTCTCATTTGCATGTGGTCTCCATCATTAGACTGTGAGCACCTTGAGGGCAGGGACTGTCTTTTGTCTTTCTCTGTCTCTGTTCAGTTTGGTTCCAAACACACAGTAGGTGCTGAGCAGGTACTTGCTGACTGGAATTGAAATACTTTGTTTCTCTGTGCGTGGTTCATCCCAAATGCTTCGTCAGGGATAAGCTCACAGAGGGAGCCACATTATCTTCCTTCTAAAATCACCAGCTTGCTCCTCAGAAATTGCTTTTTACATCTGTTTGACGTGGAGTCGGGGATCACTGCACACTAAACTTAAACCTAGCGAAATACACTTAATATATGTAAATAAATCTAAAGTCTTTAGAGAGTCTAGTCTGACCCGATCGTTTTAGAGATGGGGAAAGCAGGGCCCAAGGGGTTCAATGACCTGTGCACGGACGCTCGAAAGTGAAAGATTAATTAGAATCCCGGGCCCTGTCTCTGACCGCAGCAGCCTTCCTTGGTGCCACATTCCTGGATGTCTGCCAAAGAACACAGGCATTTTTGCTTGCTCTTAATCCGTCAGGTCTCCCCCTTCTAGTTTATAGGGCTTGGCACCTTCGGTGAAGTGCCCATCCAAACTTCCATCCAACTCCAGGGGTGACTGCATTTCTCCCACATGATCAGAGAAAACTGGATGAATGGGGAAAGCCCTGATTTTAACAGCCTAGATCTGTGTCTCTGAGCAATTCACTGAAATCCTGTCTCACTCATTTTACCCTGTAAAATTGGGATAATAAGCTCACTGTCCTCATGGCATTGCTGGGAGGATCGAATGAGAGGATATTTCTAAAATATTTCACAAACGTTAAAGTACTTCCTATAAGGGAGCTATTACTTGGGTCATAAACACTGTACCTTTTCTTTCTAGGTGAACTACAAGCTGAGATTGACAGAGTGGTTGGCCCATTGAGGCAGCCCACCATGGATGATAGGGAGAATATGCCCTACACTAATGCAGCCATTCATGACATTCAGAGAATGGGTAACATTGTTCCTTTCAACGTTCCCAGGGTGGCCACAGTTGACACCACAGTGGGTGGATACGACGTGCCAAAGGTAAACTATTTATTCTCCCATAACCCTGAAGGGACTACCTGGTTTGAATCTATTCAGGAAGGATTAGGGGAAAGTAAAACAGTTGTATAAAATGATAGCAACATTGTGCAATGACCAATGATAGACTTGGGTCTTCTCAGCAAGGCAACGATCTAAAACAATTGCGAAAGACTCATGAGGGAAAATGATCTCCCCATGCAGAGAAAGAATCATGGATCTGAATGCAGATCCAAGCATATGATTTTCTCTTTTTTTTCCATTCCCATGTTTTTTCTCTTTTGTTCTGATTCTCCTTTCACAACATGATTAATGTAGAAATATGCTTAATATGATGGTACATGTATAATCTATGTTAAGATTGCATGCCATCCTGGGATGGGAGGATGGGAGAGAGGGAGCAAAATTTAGAACTCAAAATCTTATAAAAGTGAATATTGAAAACTAAAAATAAATTAATAGATTTTTTAAAAAGGTGAAATGAGAAATATAATATTGAATAAAGCTTCTTGGTCTGTCATGCATGGATTTGGTCTTTAAAAATATAAATACATATATATACATATGGGTATATGTATATATGTGTTATTTTTTTCCATATAAGCGAGGAGTTTGTGTAAGCCTATATATGTTATTTTACACTTTCAAAAAAGATTATTCAGGGGAGCATAAGCTTCACTGTACGACTGTCAAAGGGCTCCTTGAGACAAAAGAGGAAGAAACATTGGACTAGAATCTTAAAATCATTGATTCTTACATTTGGATGAGAAAAAAAAGCACTGGATTTGGAGTCAGAGGGACATAGCTTAAAGCCTAATTTTGGTTCTGTGTTTAAATTCCTTTTGAGCACTTAGGGTCCTGATGCGTGACACCCCCATGGGTCTGACTAGATGATCATTAAATATCCCTCCAACTGTTCTGAACTCCATGGTCATATAAGCATGATGGGTCTAGCCTGGACCTTCCCCAAATTCTTTTGGTCAAAACAAACCATATTTACCAGAGAGCTATGGTTCCTCAGTCACAGGGGGTGAATAGACCCAGACAGACACTGAGCACAGAATTCTGAATGAGTTATTACCATCTCCCATTCCCTGGGTTCCTCTCTGGGGCCCCACCCATGGCAGCTCAGCCAAACCCCTTTCCTGGTGCCCAGGCTCTAATCCAGTTGCACCTTTCCAAGTAGCTGCTTTAGGCCCTGGAGACTAAAAGGAAACTACAATAAACAAATCCTTTTAACAGCTCCTGGTTTCCTACAGCTCCATTACCTCCAAAGAATTTCCTCATATCAGTATACATTTCCTAAGCACCTACTATGTGCCAGGCAATGTGCTAAGTAAGTGCTGCTGAGTTTTAGATTTAGGTTTTATCGCCCAAGTTCCATTTCTTCTTCATCTACTGAGTTGATCAATAGGTGTAAGACCCTGTAAGTAATGCAGTGCACAATAATGAACGAAGAAATAGGTGCCATGACTGCTGTCCTTTAAGGTTTACAAAAACTTTGGAAACATCTCAGTTGATCCTCACAACCCAGGGAGGTAGGGGCTGTTATCAATGCCATTTTACAGATAAGAAAACTGAGGCAGGCAGAGGGGAACTGTCTAGCACAGGGTCGCACATAAAATTAGTGAGAATCTGGCATCAGGAGGTTCATTATGGTTCAAGACAATGAGGATACCTTTATAGAAGGGGAGGTGAGCAAGCTGGGCTTTTAAGGATGAATGGATGAATGAATGGGATTTAGAGAATCCTGAGAGCCAGGAAAGGGAACACTTTAGGGAACTGGAGTGTGCTGGGCTTAAGTGTTAAAGAAGATTTAGTTTAAATGTGGAGGCAGAGAAACTAATGGGAATAGTGGGGAAGGTATTGAACTTGGAGTCTGGAAAACCTGGGTTCAAATGATGAGTTGTGTTACCTGGGCAAGTCACATAATGCCCTTGTGCTGTAAAATGATGGAGAAGGCCTCTGGGTGCCTCCCAGATCTAACACCATGGTTTCATCCATTTGGGGAAGCAGAGATTAATCCCAAAGTGTTGTTTGAGGGCCATGTTTGTTCTAGGAACTCTAAGCCCAGAGACAGGATTACTCCTGTTCACATATACAAACAGGATACAAGAATGCCTGGGCACACATACTTGACTGCCTTCTTTTCGACCCTAGTCTTTCCATAACCCTCTGAACTCGTCCAATGAGGACAGCTCCTTCTAAACGAGATTGTCTTAACACAGCCAAATGAGTCTTTACAGTTAGACACAAAGAAAGTGAAGCTTCCAACCCAAGAAGGCCCCGTGGATGCTGACCTACAAGAGCAGTCAGGAAGATCTGGGTTCAAATCCACTCTCAGATGCTTACTGTGCAACCCTGGTCAAGTAAGTTCACTTTTTAGCCTCTGTTTCCCCATGGGTAAAAACAAAAAAGCTTCTAGCACTAAATCTATAATCCTACATTTTAGCCATCTTGTATCAAAGATTTTGACTGGACTCCCCTATCTCCAGTCCCATCAATCTTTCACAGTATCTGACATTTCTTATAGGAATTCTGTAGTAATTTACTAATTTTAGGCACATTGCTATCTAGAAAGCTGACTAATTTACAACCTAATTGATAAGTAAGTAATAGGTAGAATGTAGTCTGAGAGGGGTCTGTTGTCATTTGAAAGACAGATCCCCGAGCAAAGATGGCAGCATTGAAGCAGCAACATATCACAGCTATCGCATAGCCACCCCAAAATACCTATAAAACAGGACCCTAAACCAATCCTAGAACTCCAAAACGCACACAAAGATACTTCCCACTAAAGTCAGCTAGGCTACAAGGAAACATATCAGCACTGCGAACCAAAACCAGCCTGCCCTGAAGCCTTGGCTGAGGCCCGGGGGTGGCTAGATGGGAGGAGCAGAGGAGCCTCTCAGGTGAGCGGATTAGCAGCAGCTGCGAGTGGGGATTGCGAAAGGGAGAGATAAGCAGTCCGGCGAAAGGCCCCCAGAGCAGAAAAGCAAAAGGCAGAGGTTTTGCACCCGCCTCTGCATTGTAGCTTCCCACCCGCAGCCTGCAGACAGCAGGGGGACTTAGCGATTGTTCTCGGGCCAGTGCTCTCACGTTGAGCGGCCTGGATCTGGATCGCCATCTTGGGCCTCTCTCTTGGAGTCTTCATTATCCAGTCAGCCAGAAGCAATTAGTAAGAGTCCCAGCATCTTCCTGAGAGCTATGGGAGCTGGGAGGACCCCAGCGATTTGGGACAGAGCTTTCACTTCTGGAAGCAGAGCCCCACAGAGATTTAAAAAAAAATCACAGTCTGAAGAACCAAGAGTAAGAATAAGCATAAGAAGCAAAGTAAGAACAGCTCCCAAACCCTTGATTCCTTCTTTGGGGAAAAGAAAGATCATGGGAGAGAGAGGGAGGAGGAGAGTGCAGCCAGAGCATCCCCAACAGGGGCCTCTAATAAACATGAAGAATGCCTTAAAGCTAGAGATGAGCTGAAGAAGGATTTTCAAAACCAAATAAGGGAAGTGGAAGAAAAACTGGGAAGAGAAATAAGAACGTCGCAGGAAAATCATGAAAAGAGAGTCAGCAGTATGACTGAAGAAATC
>CM053584.1:15896804-15912519 GCA_028627135.1 Pseudochirops cupreus
GACTACATCCAAGTGGAACTTGAGATACACAGGCACTGCAGTTGGGAGATCCATCCTGCCCTACCAAAAAGTGACATTGGAGAGAATAGACTGGGGGAGGGGGGAAACACTGGGATGGCTGTTTTGGGGTGGTGGGCGGAGGATAGATGGGGAGAAAATATGTAACTCAAAAAAAATTTAATAAAAAAAAAGAAAAAAAGAAAAAAAAAGATTAGAGGACTTGAAATATGCTCTTCCAGAGGGCAAAGGAGCTAGGGTTACAATCAAAAATCACCTACCCAGAAAAACTGAGTATAATTCTTCAGGTGAAAAATGGATAGTCAATGGGATAAAGGACTATTCAGCATTCTTGATAAAATGACCAGAGCCTAATAGAAAATTTGACTTTCAGTTACAAGACTTAAGAGAAGCAGAAAAAAGGTAAACCAGAAAGGGAAACCATAAGCGACTTAATAAAATTAATGTTTACATTGCTACATGGGAAGATGATACTTGAAACTCTTATGTACTTTATTATCAAAGAAGTTAGAAGGAATATATATATAATATACATATGTATATATTTGACAATATGAATATTGTCTGTGGCAATATGAAAAAATAGTCTGTTAGAATTGATTGGAGAAATGAAAAATAAAACATTTCTGATTACAAATTGCAAATGCAAATTAACACAATTTGATTGACTAATGGGACAGAACAGATAAATGATTAATGTTGGAGGGTATGTGGGGAAAATGAGACATTAAGTTTGGTGGAGTTGTGAACTGATTGAATCATTCTGCAGAGCAATTTGGAACTATGCTCAGAGACCTATAAAACCACATATACCCTTTTATCTAGGAACAGTGCTACTAAATCTGTATGCAAAAAAAGAAGATAAATAACAAAAAGAAAAAGAGCCCATATGTACAAACATATTTTCTGGGGGCAAAGAATTAGAAATTAAGGTGATGCTCATCAAGTGGGGAAAGGCTGGACAAATTGAGGTATGTGATTATGATGGAGCACTATTGTACTATAATAAATGATGACCAGGATGCTCTCAGAAAACATGTAAAGACTTCCATGAGCTGATGCAAAGAAAACTGTACCATGTACAAAGTAAGAGCAAAATTATAAGATGATCAGCTGTAAGTGACTTAGTTATTCTCAGCAATATGACAATCTAATTCAACCACTGAAAGACTTATAATGAAAAATGCTTTCTACCTACAGAAAACGAACTGATGGTATCAAGATGTCGATTGAAGCATACTTTATTTTTACTTTGTCTTGAGGTTTTTCCCCCTATGTTTTCCTTCACAACATGACTATTGTGGAAATGGTTTTCATGACTATATATGTATAATCTCTGTCAAATTGCTTGCCTCTTCAATCAGGGATTATGTGGAAGGAGAGAATTTGGAATTCAAAGGTTTAAAAATGAATGTTAAAATTGTTTTTATATGTAACTGGAAAAAAATAAAATACTCAATTTTAAAAGTTTTTATAGATTAATTATAAATATGTACATGTATATGAATATATGTATACATATACACATAAACCTACACATATTCCTACACATATAGCTAAACTTATACCTATATGTTTTCCTATACCTATACATACACATGTGTGTGTGTGTGTGTGTGTGTGTGTGTGTGTGTGTATGTCTGTGCCTACCTGTGCCTTATGGTAATTATCTCTATGGAGGAGAAGGTAGAAAAAAAGGGGAAAATTTGTCCGTAATAGATTTGACGTTTCATGTGAAATCATCTTTTTTATGGTACTGTTTTAGAAACGTATGTTTTAGTCCATAAATTTAAAGTAATACAAATTAGCAAAATATAAAAACAACACAAAAGACTTTGACCTGGCACTTTAACTTTATTGAATTCTTCCAGATGCAGGTGGCTTTGCTGCCACCTGCACCATCATGTGAGTCAAAGGGCCAAAAGGCAGAATCCTAAACCCATAGAGCTTCAGAGTCAGAAGGCATCTCAGAGCTCTTCCAGTCCAACTCATACCCAGCAAATGAGACCAATATAATATACTGAACATCTTTTGCCTGAAGGCCTCCTATGAGGGAAAATCTACCACCTCTGAAGTAAAACCATTTCACTTTTGGGCAGCTCCTTTGGTTAGGAGATTTTTCCCAGCATCAAGCCAAATTGTACCCCTTTGCAGCCCTCATTCCTTGCATCTGGTTCTGTGGCCAAGAAGAACAAATTAGTACCTTTCCTATTAATAAGCTCTGAAACACTTGAAGACAGTCGTCAGGCCTCTCTTTACCCTCCAACTTATTCTTCTTGTCCTTAAGTTAAACACTCCAAGCTCCTTTCACTGATTCTCCTATGTGATCAATATGAACCCCTTCTCCATCCTCATTGGCCTCCTCTTCAATCCTATTCCTCTCCCCTACTCTCAAACATGAAGTTAGAAAACTTGAAAGGCCTATTTTTCTATCATGTTTTTTCTACCCACAAGACCTTTAAAAAGCTTCTGAAACCTTCCAGAAGGATGAAGAATAGAAGTACAAAATATCTTTCAAAGAATCCTGAAGATGAAAATATTTGTCATAATTCAGAGAAATCACTGTATGATTTAATGACATGGAAGTGGATTGGAACTTTGGGGCGATCAATAAACACATGGTCTTGGTTGACCAGGACGTCCTTGATCAGTGGTAATGCAGAAACCATCATAAAGGTAAGATTTCCCAGATTTATGCAGAAAACATTCCCATATTTCTTGGTAAACTGAAAAAGAATTAGTTTGAGTTGCAAACTTCCATGACCTTTCAGGTTATTTTTTGGTCTATACTGTCTTCAAATGACATTCTAACAACATGAGAAACATCAGTTCCAGTGAAGTCAGTCCAGCTCAGCCCAACAAGCACTGAATCCTCCAACTACAGGCCAAGCCCTGTGCTAGGAGCTGAGCAGACAGCCCCAAACACCAAATCATTCCTCCTCTTGAGGAACTGACATTGAAAGGAGATGATCTGTTCTTATATATGCGAATAGAGAACACATACAAAGGAAATTCTAAGTGATTGGAGGGGAGACCAGAACCTGGGAGGGAAATGGAAGGCTTCCTGTAGGACACGGCCCCCTGAAGCTGAGCGTTGATGCAAACTGGGAATTCCAAAAGTTTCAGGGGAGAGATAGTATATCTCAGGCTCTGAGGTTGTTTTTACATTCAAGGCAGCACATTAGGTGAGGAATATATGACAAAGAACAACTCAGAATTTACTATGGGGAAAACCTCTAGATCCTAGATTCTAAAGGTTAACACTTGAAACATTGCAAGTTTGTTGGAGTGGGTAAAATGCAAGCTCCCAGAGGTCAGGGCCAGTTCTATTTTTGTCTGTTTAATCTCCAGCACCTATTATAGTACCTAGTATAAGCAGGGACTTGTGAAAAGTCTGTTAATTGATTTGATGGATTGTGTCTTTCCCCCACTGACACCAATCAAATCACTGTCAAACTCATGCAGCAGAGTGATATAGTAGGCAGAAAAGTCATTGTTAGTGTCTGATGAAGTTAGTTGAAAGAAACACTGCTGGGATGTTGGCAGCATTATATTAACATCCCACTCTGACCAGTAAGGCAAGTGAAGATCAGAGAATACACATGGCCAAAGTGTCGGTATCAGAGTCTGGGACCACGAATTCCTAATCTTCTGTGTGCGTGTGTGTGTGCGTGTCTCTCTGTCTGTGTGTCTGTGTGAGTATGTTGGTGTGTGTCTGTCTGTGTGTCTGTCTGTGTGTTTGTGTATGTGTGTGTCTGTGTCTGTGTCTATGTGTTGGAGTGTGTGTGTCCTGTGTGTGTCTGTGTGTGTGCATGAGTGTGTATGTTGGTGTGTCTCTGTTTTTGTCTGTGTGTTTGTATATGTGTGTGTCTGACTGTGTCTGTGTCTGTGTATTGGGATGTGTGTGTGTTGATGTGTGTGTCTGTGTGTGTGCATGTGTGTGTGTCTGTGTGTGTGTCTCTGTGTTTGTGTATGTGTGTGTCTGTCTGTATGTGTGTGTCAGAGTGTGTGTGCGTGCATGTGTGTGTGTGTTTGTCTGTGTGTCTGTGTGTTTGTGTCTGTGTGTGTCTGTGTGTGTGTCTGTGTGTTTGTGTCTGCCTGTGTCTGTGTTTGTGTATTGGGATGTGTGTATCGATGTGTGTGTGTCTGTGAATGTGCATGTGTGTGTGTTCGTGTGTGTCTGTGTGTTTCTGTATGTGTGTGTCTGTGTCTGTGTGTTGGGGTGTGTGTGTGCGTGTGTGTGTTGGTGTGTGTCTGCGTCTGTGTCTGTGTGTTTGTGTATGTGTGTGTCTGTGTGTCAGTGTGTGTATGTGTGTATGTGTGTGGTGTTGTTGCTATTGTTGTCTTTTTGATATTCTGGCCAATTCTCTGGGTCACTTTTTAGAAGAAAGTTTTTAATTGTGTAGAAAAAAATAAAAAATAAAAGGAAAACCAAGTGTATTGAAATTTAATGATTGTGTTTTTTTTCCTTAATTAAAATTCAGTGGCCAAGTTAAGTAGCTCTGATTCTAGTGTGTGAAGGGATGTCAGAGGTGCTTGTGAAAAGTCTGTCAGTCACTGTATGAATGAACATTTGTTAAGTATTTACCACGTGTCTGGAACTGGGCTCAACAAAACTGCCTCTCAAGGAGCTCACCTATCACTTTGCAGATACAATAGTGAGAGTAATAATAATCATAACAACAAAAGTTGCCATTTCTCAAATGCTTAATGTGGGCCAGTCACTGTGTGAAGCACTTTACAATCACCAATTCATTCGTTCTGAATCACAGAAACTGAGTCAGAAGGGACCTCAGCAGCCATCCATTCCTGATCACATACAATGTCAACAATGCCACACCTGGAGTGATGAGCAAATGACTCTCTCCAGGTCCCACGGGTCAGAAGGGGATGTGAACCCAAGTCCTCTTAGCCTCAAACCAGAAACTCTTTCCTTTGCAAGAAGCTGCTTATCAGATAGGGCCAGAGCAGGGATGGACCCCAGGCTTGTGACTGCCCCATCCAGCACCTTCCCCAAGGCACATGGCCTATGCCCCCCTCACAGCCATTGGATACTCACCCTCCCATCTCACTCCTTACCTTTTGGATGGTTTCTTGGAGATGTTTCAAGTCCACCTGGAAGAAATTGCCCACTATGGGCAGCCCAGGAGGGCCAGGGGGGGAGTTCAGATTCCTCCTCCTCCTATGCAGATACTGTGCCAGGATCAGGAGGATGGCAGAGAGGAGAAGGAGTGTCTAGGGTAGCTCCTTTCCAAAGAGAAGGGAGCACAGCTCCCAGAGGGAACCACATCTTTCCCCAGCTCGGGCACCAAGGCTAGAGAAACCAAGTGCCTCTTCCCTCTTCTTCCTTTTTCTGAAGCAAAAGCAGCAGCTATGGTGTTGCTAGGACTTGGGTTCATGTGAGGAACAAAGTTCAAACTGTGTTTGTCCCCTTGGAGCTGCTTCCCGGGCTCGATTTATAGGGCAAACAATGAGAACTCCAGGGAGTGCCAGCTTCCCCTCTGTGCCCCACCCCTCTGCCAGGGTCTGCCCCCTGGGAGTAAGCATGGCCCACCCCTACAATCTTCTTCCCCAGAAAGGAGACTGGGCTTGTCTGCTGGAAACAAAACTGGAACTTGACCAGAACTGTCTGTGAAGGCTTCACGCAAAGACAGACCTACCTAGTGAGACCCAAATCCCAGGGCCTGATCTGCGAGGCAGGAAATGAGTCAGAATTTCATCCTGTCATTTAGGAGAGCAGCAGGCTGAGGTCTTGAGAGGCCCAGAAGTTGACAAGATCCCACAGCTCTTTCAAGTTTCAGAGCCTTCACCAAAATCTGACTCAGCTCTCTTCAAGTCAACATACTTCTCCCTATTAAAAACTGCCTCCTACTGCACTTGAGAACTAATGTAGAGGGCTTCTAAACCTAGGATTCAGTGTTTCTGACAGGTATTTAGAAGGTATAAGTGGTCGGTGAACTTGCATGGGAGAAAATAAATTTCCCTTTAATTGGAATAATTAGAATAAAATTTCCAATGGAAATGAAATAAAATTCTAATATAATTGGAATAACTAAATAAAATGCCAACATAATTAGAAAACTGTGTTTCTCAAAGTTTTTTTAATCACCACAGACCCCCAGTCCAGGGCCTGAAACAGCCCAGGTTACACAGCTACTCATTGGCAGGATGGAATTCAAGGCCAGATATTCTGACGGCACTTTTGTCACTACATCACCCTGCCTCCCTCTAAGGGACACACATATTAGAAATAGTGAAGAGGATTATAAAGTCTCTAAACAGTTCTCAGTTCAGCTGCATTTCTGCTGATTCCATCCCACAATTCAGGCATATCTATCGGCAGATACACACACACATGTGTATGTATGTATATACGTGTATATGCATGCATATATGTGTGAGTGTATATACACACATGCATATACGTGTGATGGTTAAATATGTTGAATGAATTTAATTTGAATAAAATATTAACATAATTCAAGTAAACCTACAGTTTTCATTTGTGTCAAAAAACTCAATTTCACAAATACAGCATAGACAAGACATGACTGGAGAGAGTTTGTTTGAACAAAGAGCTGGGGATTAAGTTGACAGCAAGATCAATATTAGTAAGCCTTTTGCCAAGGCATCCAAGAAGGCTGTGGCACCCCTAGATTTTTTAAAGAGAATCACAGGGTACAGGACAAGTAGGTAATGCTGTACCAACCTCTATCTTGCTCCAACTTCCTCTGGGGCATTGTCTTCAGGTCTGGGTACCATGGACTTAAAAACAATGCTATTAATCTATACAAGAGGTAAGGGAGAATCATATACTTCGGGATTTAGAACTAGAAGACATGTTAGTGATAATCCAGTCCAAACTCCTCATTTTACAGATGATAAACAGAGGTGGAGAGAGGGAAATGAGTGGCCCAGGGTCCTATGAGTCATGTCAGAGCAGATGGTTGAATTCAGAGCCGCTGACTCGAAATCCAGTGGTCTTTCCAGGGCACTACTCTGCCTCCAGATAAAAACCATCATTGAGATCATGCTGAAGAAGAAAGAATTGAATGACTTGGGGATAAACTGGCTTAACTGGCAGGAGAGTGTTTATGGGAGAGGGTTGCGCATGTTCTTTGAAGGGTTGCTGTACCAACAATGCAGTATTCACAATGCCTTTGGTAACTATAAATTTGCTGATATAATCACACAATGTAACTGGCTCTCTATATGGAGGGCATAGCTAGAATATTTATTCAAACACCAGAAAACTAAGTCCAAAAACTAGAAAGTCAAAGCCATCAGAGTAACTATGGAGTTGGCCCATGTAGTTAATGCAGTAAACACTCACATTCTCAAGCCATAAAAACAGAGCAGGCTACCTAAGGCAAAGCATCTCCTCTCCTCACTTATGGTAACTGCTCAGCCTTCATGCAGCTAGCTCCCAGTAGCTCTGGCCCCCTTCAGTTGCCTTGCCTGAAAGTCCTCAGCAGAAATTCTGGCTGGCTCAAAAACAAAAAAGGAGTTCATACCTGCAATGGTAATGGAATTTAAAGATCCCCTTCCATTGGCTTGGTTTGTGGGTTAACTGTTAAAACCCAGAGCTTATGAATTCCACCTGTGTGATGGACTTGTTGACCTTAAGAGAGGGAACTGGACTGGGAGGAGCAGGTGCTCTAGAAAGGTCCAAGCAGAGAGAGGCCAAAAGAAATGTTGGGGAGCAGTATTGTGGAGAGAGAGAGAGAAAGAGAGAGAGAGAAACAGAGAGAGAGAGAGAGACAGACAGACAGACAGACAGGGACAGAGAGACAGACAGACAGAGAGACAGAGAAACAGAGAGACAGAGAGAGAGACAGAGAGACAGAGAGAGAACTGCCAGCTGAAACTGCCTGGACTTCTAAGGGCCTATTGGAGCTTCCCAGGACTTTTGACAGCTGCCACTGAGAGATGCTGAGAACTAAGGAGACATGACTGTGGTGCTGGTATTTTTTCTCTCTGTTTTGATGTTTTTTTGCCATATTGCTCTGCTTATAAAGGACTGTGCTGTTCTTACAGAGGTCCTGGAATCTTGCTGTGGGTTTTGAAGCCCTGCATGAGAATTTTCTTGTTGTTATGTTTACAAAAATCCTAAACGAGGGTCTTGCTGATGTTTTCTGGGGTTCTGAGACTGTTCTGCAGGCAGAAAGTGAATTGATGAGGAAGCTGGCAATGTATATTGTGGCTTTGTTTAGCTTTGTCTCCCCAGGAACAGAGATTACTGAGAACTTGCCTCTGGTCAACATGAAGAAAGGACCTCTTCTTGAGTATTGAATGCTGTGATGATATCATAACCTTGTTGTAGCTTAGGGGTAGATGGCCTTTGTGGTCTCCACTGCCCCTTTGATAAGGTGCTTGGTGTTAACTGATGATAATTGTAATTCAGTTGTGATCCAGGGGTGGAAAACTTTTGACTTTTATACTTAGTGACTGACCAAGTGAATGTAGTTTGTTTATTATTAGAAACTAATCTCCAGTTGAATAGAATGGCAGAAGTATGTTTAGGGGTCTTGTGAAAATTGTTGAAAATTTCGTCCTAATCTGAAGGCAAAACTCATTTAATTATTTTGTATGCACAGTAAAAACAATGTAATTCATAACACATGATAATCTTGAATACAAGCTGAGATACTTCTGTGGTATTTATTGGTGGTGCCTGGCGTGATGGCATGCACAGATCAAAGTGCCCATGCTGTGTGTTCAGGATCAAGGCTGCAGTGAAGTTGCATGCTGCAACATGAGCAACTACTGCATGAAACACCTCGGATTCATTACTCATTTTATTTTGAATTAATTTTTGGTCACTGCATATTCAGAAAATTGTAAGTGTTACCAATTTTTACCAACCTCCACATTCACTTATGCAACCCCATATGGTATTGTGACCCATGGCTTTAGAAGAGCTATTCATAGCCCACAACTTGGCACATAGTAAGTCCCTACCAAATTTTTGTAAATTGATAATCTTGGGAAAGACCTTAAAAACACTTAAAAGTATATGGAAATTTGTGTCTCATTATTTGCATATCACAGAGTTCTGGAAAAGCATTGGGTATTCCAGGCATGTTCTTTCATGTCACTGTTTATAAAAATCTAGCTTCTTTTGTGTGCCCTTTTGAGTCCTTTTTACTGCTTAGAGGAATTCATTCACAAGCTGACTCAGGCCCTGCCAACCTCTCACAGCCATGCTAGTTTCTCGTCCCGTGGAGGAAGTTCATGCCAAACTGAGGCTGAGCCCTCCCTGCACAGAAGGGATGGCCTCTTACCTGACATTCCCACCTGGCTGCAAGCTGTAAGATATCATCCAAAATTTTCAGCAGCTCCTGAAACTGAGCATCATGGTAATCAAAGCTATGCCCGAATGTTATGGAGCAGATGATATTGGAAACAGCATTGTTGATCTGAAAGTGAGGGTCAAAGGACTGTCCTATTGAGTTGAAGAGAAAGGGGACAGATCACTCTTCATTTCACTCATGTTCTTTAAATGAGGCCAGCAGGACTTTCTCTTGATTGCTCCTAAACATTTTTCTTCCTCTCCTTTCTCTTGCCCCAGCCAGTATAATCAGCTGTTTATTATTTTATATAACCAGGTACTGTTTAAATGGATGTGAGAAAAAGAAACAAACATGCCCATTTTCTAATATTTCAGTGAAGAATTATGATTTAATTGGCATATTTTTTCAGCAAAGCTCATTATAGGACTTTGGGCATGCTCTTTTATCTGTCTTTGCCACCATGTATTTATCAGTAAAATGAGGGGATTGGAGCCCTCCTAGCCTCTATCTATGATTCTGTATCTGACATATCATGTGCATATGTTTATAAAGATGTGCCCTTCTGTGTAATGCGCCTGGGCACATATGTGCATAAAGATGTATGAGTGCATATACAAATACCCATGACTATTCACACCTGTGAGCTACAGCATGCATGTGAGCAGTAGAGGTGAAATTACATCTGGAGATACTGGAATGAAAAGAAAAGTTATGAGAAGATGAACAAAGAAGGGAGGCAGCATAAGGCACTGAATGAGTTACTGGGACGGAATCCAGGAAGACCTGCCTTCCCTCAGAGATTTACTAAATGCAACCTCAGAGTAGCTTCATGACCTTTGTTAGACTGGCTTCCCACTATTGATTATTTCCAGTTTCTCCTATTTATACAGCGTTTGTACATAGTTGTTTGAATGTTGTCTTCTCCCTTAGATTAGGAGCTACTTGAGGACAGGGACTCTCTTTTTCCTTTCCTTATATTCCCGGGATTTAGCACATGCCTGGAATGCAATAGGAATTTGCTTGATAATTATTGACTGATTGACCTTGCATAAGTCACTTAACTGCTCCACTCCTCAGTTTTCTCCTCTGCAAAATGGTGGGGGGGGAGGGAGATTGGATTTATGGGCTAAAAGGTTCATTTTCACCTTAAATCTATCATAATAAGAAAATACAAGAGAAGAAGAAAGGGGAAGTGGATGAGGATGTGATGTTTGGAGAAGGAAAAAGAATAAGAATAAAAAGAGGAAGAAGTATAGAAAAATGGCTGTTTACAATAACAACATTTTGAAAATAAAGATAGCTTGGACAGACTTAAGAATGATCAGTGAAGTACCAACCACAATTCCAGAGGACCAACGATGCCACTTGCCACCCACCTCCTGACAGACAGGTGATAGACTTAGGTTACACAATGAGATATATATTTCTGGGCATGGCCAATGGAAAAATGTCTTTTGTTTGACTAAGTATATTTTTTCTTAGGGTTTTGGCTTTTCCAATGAGAGAAGGAAGAAGCAGGAAAGAAAATAAATG
This sequence comes from Pseudochirops cupreus, assembly GCA_028627135.1. Classification (NCBI taxonomy): domain Eukaryota; kingdom Metazoa; phylum Chordata; class Mammalia; order Diprotodontia; family Pseudocheiridae; genus Pseudochirops; species Pseudochirops cupreus. Next base: position 15,907,649 of record CM053584.1, read on the forward strand.
ACTAATTGAAAAATAATTGAAAGTTTTAAAAAATGAAGATAGCAATATGTATACATATGTGTATGTATGTATGTATGTATGTAAGCATGTATAGATGTGTGTGTATATGAAGGAAAAGAAAAATGAAAGGAAAGACACTGAGAAAAGAAAATCAATGAGTCACTAAGTGGAAAGAAAGGATGAAGAGTGGGGAAAAAAAGTTAGAGAAAGGCAGCAGGAGAGAACAGCAGCAGGGGTGTGTGTCTGTGTGTGTGTGTGTGTGTGTGTGTGTGTGTGTGTGTGTATGTTTGTGCATGTAGGGACTTCCTGGAGTGGACAGCCAAGGCAGTGTCATGCATATGACACTTTAATGAGGGAAGCATGAAGGATCTATCTATTCACAGCAGAACACAATTATAATGGCATTCAAGGAAATGGTACATCAAGGGTTCCTGTCTTTGTATACTGTCATATTTCTTTCTAGAGAACCAACTGGGTCTTTGAAAACCTTCCCAGAGTTAAAGAGGCTGTAACATTTTGCCTGTCTCTGGTCCAGAGATGACCCATCTTTCCCTGCTCCTCCCTCCCACTGTTGCAGATTCTCTGTATGTGATCATTTGTCCAAAATGGAAAAGTATAATATGAAAAGATAAGCAATTAAAGATATCTCTGCCTGTCCAGTGCTCACCTTTTTCTTCTCTGATGGCCTCAATGAAAACCTGGCCTCTTCCCGGATCCACTCTTCTAGGGCCTTTTTTCCCAAACCAAAGTTCCCTAGCGTCATTAAGGCAAATCTTCTTTGCTGTTTCCGTGCTTGGCCATTGCACATTATCAAGCCGAAATAGTTGTAATAATAATAATAATAACAACAATAATAATAATAAAACCATGATGATGATAAAGTAATATGTATCAATATTTCAAAATATCTGTAATTTTACTGGTTTGGTTTTTCTCTCTGTGAGAAGTGGAACTCAACTGAACAGGCACTTAACAAAGCTACTGTGTGCCAAACACTGTGCGGGACTGGACAGTTCCCTCTCCAAGGGAGCTGACACACTTATTGGAGAATTACTACTAAAACTTCAACTATATGGCACATGGAAAAACCTAGAAAAGACAAAACAGGGAGATGTCAAGGCTCAGAAGTCTGCAGGGTGTATAAGGAGGCCATGTACATTGGGGTATATGAGTATGAGCTTCTGATTTCCTCAGTCAGAGAAAATTGTCTGCTGGACAAATTTCTCCTTTGGAGAAGACAGTTATGGTTGGGGGAGGAGCCCAAGTCTTAATCTGGATGGCCAGATCCACTTTGAATGGTCTAAGCCATCTCATGTGGCCCTTGCTGACTTCATCAGTGTCTTGGTCCAGGCTTAGGCATTGATACCTTGGCATATGGATGCTACATATGCCACAAGCAGGTTCATGGTGGTGTCTTTGCTTGATGTCATCTGGAACTAATAAAGCCTTTCCACCTTGCTGATAGTACGGTATTGAACAGTCAACCTTGTTTCTCTCTACCCAGGAGTGGCAGGGGGCAGGTAGAAAAGGGACCCTGGTATACTCATTTCCAAGGAAAGATCTTTAATATGCAGAGCTTGGGGAAAAAGGCATAGAGTTTTTGGAAAATACTCAAGGATGGAATTGTCAAGGGATATGTTGCTTGTTATGACAGGGTATATCAGCAAGCATACCCAGGGTGGCTTCTAGCACAAGTTCTTAGATCTACTTTTCTAAAGGAGAGAAACTCAAAATGGCTTAACAGTCTCACTTTAATCAATCAAACATATATCATTTACCTAGTTCAAGGGAAAAAGTCAGCACCCTGAACTTCAGAGAATACAAACAGAATACAAAACACAAGTTACAAGCAGACAAAGAAACAGATCAGCAGACAGGCTTCCAACTGTCTGATCATTACATCCATATCTATTCACTCCACAGAGAGGGAAGCACCAACATCTGTGTTTTCAAAGCGGTGGGGGGGGGGGGGGGTGGCGGGGCCAGGGCTCAACAGCTTCCCAGAGTCTTGTCTGGCCAAATCACACAACTCTTCTCAAAGTGAGACCCAAAGCAAAACCTCTCATCAGGGTGTATATATAGCCTTCTCCTGGACCGGAGAATGTCACAACCCTTGTGACCCACTGCCCAATCACAAAGCAACAAGGCATGGGCATTCCTGGAATATAAGCCTCCTGCCACAGACTACACGTGACCACATTCAGCCTATTAGCGGGCAGAGTATACTTTCAAATCAGGGAAGATTCTCAGAGCGCCTTAAGCAACTTAAGCAAAAGGCCTAGGGGCAGGGAAGATCTTCAGATTCCCATAACAAGAGGCAAGGTCACACTCTTTCTGTATAACTACCTCAACCACAGGGAAAAAAAAAAAACAGTAGTCCTTCCACAGAGGACTCTACATGGGCAAAGAAAATAGGAGGGAAGGGAATAGGCATTTATTAGGCACCAACTGTGTGCTAGGCACAATGCCAAGTATTTTCCAAATGTTATCTCCTTTGATCCTCACAATAGCCCTGGGAGGCACCACTGTTATTATTGCCATTTTACAGGTGAGGAAACAGGTTTAGTGACCTAGTGAGAGTCACAAAGGTGATAAGTGTCTGAGGGTACATCTGAGCTGAGGCCTTCCTGCCCCAGCCCTCTATGCAATGTATCACCTGGCTGCCTCCTTCCACTTGATGGAGCTCCCAGCCAGGAGATCTCAAGTGGAGAGCCAGTTAACACTGAGAGGTCGGGATCTTGGGAAAACTGCCAACATAATCTCAGGCCCTGGGACAGACTGCCTGCAGCAGGGCAGTAAGACCTTAGCCACCTTACTGAAGACAGCCCTGACCCACAATTCAGTCAAGGTACTGCGCTGCAAGTATGACCATTTATACCATTTTCCTGAGGGTCCTTGTGCCACTCCTGCTTCCTGTTACCACTTTTTTTCTTTTAATTTCACTCTGGAATGTTTCTGACATTACCATGGACTCTACATGTTCAGGGGACTGTTACATTGCAAACTCTCTCTCTCTCTCTCTCTCTCTCTCTCTCTCTCTCTCTCTCTTTCTTTCTCTGTGCGTGTGTGTGTTCATGTGTATGTGTGTGTGTGTTTGTGTGTGTGTGTATTTGTGTGTGTGTTTGTGTGTGTCTCTGTGTGGATTTCTATGTGTGTGTGTTTTTGTGTGTCTCTGTGTGTGTGTTTATATGTGTGTTTGTGTGTGTGTTTGTGCGTGTGTGTGTGTGTTTGTGTGTGTATACACACACGTCCAGGTTTTCCTCCTCTTCTAATTCAGGCCATTTCTGGTTTCTCATACTTTTAACCATCCAGTAACTGCCCCGGAGCCATTTAAGTGTTAGAAGATTTACTGAAACATATTTAGGATTTTGTCGCCATAGGATGGAAAGTGATATAAAAATGATAATTCTACCTAAATTAATTTACATATTCAGGGCCATACCAGTCAAATTATCAAAAACTGATTTATATAGCTAGAAAAAAAAATAAAATTCATCTGGAGAAGAGCAGGTTCAGAATATCAAGGGAATTAACAAAAAGAAATATTGGGGAAGGTGACCTATCCACACCAGAAATTAAATTATAGTATGAAGCAGGACTACTTTGTGCTAGCTAAAAAATAGAGGGGTGCATCTGTGGAATTTGTTAAGTACTCAAGACCCAGTAATCAATGACTACAATAATCTACTGTTTGATAAACCCAAAGACCTCAGCTTCTGGGATAACTCGGTATTTGACAAAACTTAGTGGGAAAACTGGAAAATAGTATGGTAGAAATTGGACATGGACTAATATCTCACATCATATACCAAAATAAGGTAAATAAGGGTACACAATTCAGACATAAAGACTGATATTATAAGAAACCTAGGAGAAAAAAGAATAGTTTACCTGTCGGATTGTGGAGAATGGAAGAATTTATGACAAAACAAGAGAGAACATTATGAAATGCTAAATGGATAATTTTGATTACATTAAATTGAAAGGCTTTTGCACAAAGTCAATGGAAAACAGATTAGAATGGAAGCAGAAAACTGAAAAATATTTTTTTTACAACCATTATCTCTGAGAAAGGCCTCATTTCTGAAATATATATAGAACTGATTCAAATTGTAAGAATACAAGTCATTCCCCAATTGATAATTCTTCAAAGAATATGAGCAAGTGGTTTTTAGCTGAAGAAATTAAAGTATTTTATCAGTGGTTACATGTCAAAATGAAAAACAATGCTCTAAATCACTACTGACTAGAAAGAGGCAAAGCAAAACAATTCTTAAATACCACATCACAACTCTAACACTGGCTGACATGATAAAAGAGGAAAATTATAAATGCTGGAGAAAATGTGGGGCAATCGAAACATAAATGCATTGTTGGTGGAGTTGTGAATTGATCCAACTATTTTGCCCCAAGAAATATAAAAATGGCCATATACCTTCACCCAGCAATACCATTTCCATGGCTGTATCCCAAAGAGATCATAAAAATGGGAAAGGGGCCCACTGGTGCAAAAAATGTTTAAAGTAGCTCTTTTTGTTGTGGCAAACAATTGGAGATTGAGGTAATGCCCATCAATTGGGGAATAGATGAACAAGTTGTGGTATATGAATGTAATGGAATGCTATTGTGCTATAAGAAATGATGAATAGGCAGACATCAGAAGAACCTGAAAAATGCATAGTTGATGGTGATGCTAAGTGAGGTGACTAGAACCAGAAGAACATTGTACACAGTTACAGTCAGTTGTGCAATGACTAATTTTGATAGACATCTCTTCTCAGTAATGCAAGTATCTAAGACAACTTCAAAAGGCTTATGATAGAAAATGCTATCCACATCCAAAGAAAGAACTATGGAATCTGAATACAGAT
>CM053584.1:15913019-15931032 GCA_028627135.1 Pseudochirops cupreus
CTTCTTCTTCTTCTTCTTCTTCTTCTTCTTCTTCTTCTTCTTCTTCTTCTTCTTCTTCTGCTTCTGATTCTTCTTCTTCTTCCTCCATTCTTTCTCCCATGCAAAGGTAAAGAAAAAATTCCTGGTTTCCATCAAACTCTGCTCAAAGGCAATTTCTCCATGAAGCCTTTCCTGGCCCTCCTGGCTTCTAATGCTGTTCCTACCAAGACTTTTCCCTTTATTTGTTTCTATATACATTCATTTAAGGGCATGTTGTCCCTTCCAACTGAACATAAAGTGTAGAAGTTCAGCTGCTGTTTCATTTTTGTCATTGTATCTCCATATCCTAGCACAGGGTTTCCTAAACTTTTTCTACTCATGACCACTTTTCACCTGAGAAATTTTTATGCCACACGGGGTATATAGCTGTATAAAATAGGTATACATGTCACATATTTACTGATAATAAATCATGAAGGAATTTATTTTAAAAACAATACTTTGACGCAATATAATTTTACTGTATATTAAAAAATGAAATCAAATTTGCATACCAATGAGATGAAGATGCTTCTTTATTTTTTTCCTAAAGAATTAAATCTTGGCATCATATTGGATGCTGCAGGATATAGAGCACATTCAACATTGTTCCAAATTGATCGATATTTTGATCACAATAATCAACACTGAAAATGCCACTTCACATAAATACATAGTACAAAATGGGCAGAAGTTTGTTGAAGGCTATTTCAAAAATTATTCGAAATTCTGTCCTTATCTGAAGCCAAAATTCATTTAATCAATTTGTATACACAGTAAAAACAATGTAATTCATAACACATGATAATCTTGAATACAAGCTGAGATGCTTTTCAGGTGTTTATTAGAGTTGCCTGGCATGATGGCATGCGCAGTGCAAAGTGCCCATGCTGTGTGTTCGGGATCAAGATTGCAGTGAAGTTTCCTGGTGCAACATGGGCAACCACTACAAGAAACACCTCGGATTCATTACACATTTGAATTTGAATTAATTTTTGGTCACTGCATGTTCAGAAATTTGTAACTGTTACCAATTTTTAGCAACTCCCACATTCACTTATACAACATCATATGGTGTTGTGACCCATGGCTAAAGAAGAGCTATTCATAGCACATATTGGCACATAGTAGGTCTCTACAAAATTTTTGTAAATTGTTAATCTTGGGAAAGATCTTAGAAAAACAGAAAACTGTGTCGAAATTTCTTTCTCATTTTTTGCATATCACAATGTTCTGGAAAAACACTGGGTACTGCAGGCATGTTCTTTCAGGTCACTGTTTATAAAAATCTTGCTTCCTTCCTGTTCCCTTTTGAGCCCCTTTTACTGCTTAGAGGAATTCATGCATAAGCTGATTCAGGCCCTGCCAACCTCTCACAACCATGCTAGTTTCTTTTCCAGTGGAGGAAGTTCATGGCCAAACTGAGGCTGAGCCCTCCCTGAACAGAAAGGACGACCTCTTACCTGACATTCCCACCTGCTTTCAAGCTTCAAGATATCATCCAAACTCTTCAGCAGCTGCCGAAACTGAGCATCATGGTACTCAAAGCGATGCCCGAAAGTTATGGAGCAGATGATATTGGAAACAGCATTGTTCATCTGAAAGTGGGGGTCAAAGGGCTGTCCTGTTGAGCAGAAGGGAAAGGGGACAGATCATTCTTCATTTCACTCATGTTCTTTAAAGGAACCCAGCAGAACTTTCTCTCTATTGCTCCTAAAATTTTTTTTTACTCACCTTTCTCCTCCCCGCCCCACCAGCACAATCTGCTTTTTATTATTTTCTATAACCAGGTACTGCTTAAATAGATGAGAGAAAAAGAAAAGAACATGCCCATTTTCTAATATTTCAGTGAAGAATTAGGGTTTAATTGACATATTTTTTCAGCAAAGCTAGCTTACAGGACTTTGGGCACGTTATTTTATCTGTCTTTGCCCCCATATATTCATCTGTAAAATGAGAGGTTGGGGCCCTCCTAGCTTCTATCTATGATTCTGTATCTGACAAAACTTGTGTATATGTTCACAAAGATTTGCCCATCTGTGTAATAGGCCTAGGCACACATGTGCATAAAGATACATGTGTGCATATACCAATTTCCACGACTATTCACACCTCTGAGCTACTGCATGCATGTGAGCAGTAGAGGTGAAATTACATCTGGAGATACTGGAATGAAAAGAAAAGCTATGAGAACATGAATAAAGAAGGGAGGCAGCATAAGGCACTGAATGAGTTACTGGGACTGAATCCAGGAAGACCTGCCTTCCCTCAAACATTTACTAAATCCACCCTCAGACTAGCTCAGTGACCTTACTTAGACTGTCTTCCCACTATTGATTATTTCCAGTTTCTCCTGTTTATAGAGTGTTTGTACATAGTTGTTTACATGCTGTTCCCCCTCCCTTAGATTAGGAGCTACTTGAGGACAGGGACTCTCTTTTTCCTTTCCTTATATTCCCGGGATTTAGCACATGCCTGGAATGCAATAGGAATGTGATAAATAATTATTGACTGATTGACCTTGCATAAGTCACTTAACTGCTCCACTCCTCAGTTTTCTCATCTGCAAAATGGGGAGGACATTGGACTGGATTTTGGGGTACCAAGGTCCATTCTCCCTTTAAATCTATAATAATAAGAGAAAATAGAAGAAGAAGAGGAGAAAGGCGAAGTGTATGAGGATGGGATGTTCAGAGAAGGAAACAGAAGAAGAATAAAAAGAGGAGAAAGCGTAGAAGAAAGAATGTTTACAATAACAACATTGGGAAATAAAGATAACTCAGACAGACTGAAGAACGTTGACCTATACTGTAGCAACCATGATTCCAGAGGACCAATGATGCCACCTGCCAATCACCTCCAGACAGACAGATGATCTACTTAGGTTACTGAATGAAATACATGTTTCTGGACATGGCCAATGGAAAAATATCTTTTGCTTGACTAAGTATGATTGTTACTAGGGTTTTGGTTTTTCCAGTGAGAAGAGGAAGAAGAAGGAAAGAAAATAAATGATTAATTGAAAAAGTAATTGAGATTAAAAAAAATGAAGCTATATATATATATATATGTATGTATATATGTATGTGTGTATGTATGTATAGACGCATGTGTGCATGAAGGAAAAGAAGAATGAGAGAGAAGACACTGAGAAAAGGAAATCAGTGGTTCAGTAAGTAGAAAGAAAGATGAATAGTAGGAAAAAAGAGTTAGAGAAAGGCATCAGGAGAGAATAGCCAGAGGTGTGTGTGTGTAATTGTGTGTGTTCGAACTTCCTGGAGTGGACAACCGAGGCAGTGTTATGCATGTGACCCATTATGGAGGGAAGCATGAAGGACCTATCTATTGACAGCAGAGGACACTTATAATGGCATTCATGAGGATGGTCCATCAAGGCTTCTTTTCTTTATTGACTGTCTCATTTATTCCTAGAGAACAAACTGGGTCTTTGAAAACCTTCCCAGGTTTACAGGGGCTGTGACATTTTGCTATCTCTAGTCTAGAGATGACCTCTCTTTCCCTGCTTCTCCCACTCAGTTACAGATTCTCTGCATTTGATCATTTGTCCAAAAGGGAAACATACAATTGGAATGGAAAAGCAATTGGAAATATCCCTACCTGACCAGTACTCACCTTTTTCTTCCCTGATAGCCTCAATGAGATACCTGGTCTCCTCCCGGATGCGGTCTTCCAGGGTCTTCTTGCCCATACCAAAGTTCCTTAGGGTCATTAAGGCAAATCTTCTTTGCTGTTTCCATGCTTGGCCATTAGACATTACCAAGCCTAAATAATAATAATAATAATAATAATAATAATAACAATACTACTACTACTACTAATAATAATAATAATGACAATGACGATGATGTTGATGATGATGATAAAATAACGTATATCAATATTTCAAAAGATCTGTAATTTTGCTGGCTTGATTTTTCTCTCTATGGGAAATGGAATTAAACTGGATAAACAATTTAAAAACCCTACATTGTGCCAAACATTGTGCTGGATACAAAAATAGTAAGGACTTAGCACTTCCAGCTCCCAAGGAACTAATGCACTTGTTGGAGAAATACCACTAAAACTTCAACTATATGGCACATGGAAACACCGGGAAAAGGCAAAACAGAGGGAGGTGTCAAGGCACAGAGGTCTGCAATGTCTATAAGCAGGCCATGTACCTCAAGTTACATAAGTGTGAGCTTTTGATTTCCTCACTCACAGACAACTGTCTGCTGAATATATTTCTGCTTTGGAGAAGACAGTTATGGATGGATGGGAAGTCCAAATCTTAATCTGGGTGGCCAGATCCACTTTGAATGGCCTAAGCCATCTCATGTGGCCCTAGCTGACTTCATCAGTGTCTTGGTTCAGACAAGGCAGTGATGCCTTGGCCTATGAGTGCTTCATACGCCACATGCAGGCTCATGATCCCACCTTTGCTTGATGTCATCTGGAACTGATAAAGCCATTCCACCTTGCTGATAGTTCAGTATTGAATAGCCAATCCAAGAATGGGAGGGGCGTGTAGAAGAGGGACCCTGGGATTCTCCTTTCCAAGGAAAGATATTTGCTATGCAGTGCTTGGGATCCAAGGCCTAGAGTTTTTGGAAAGTATCAAAGGATGGAATTGTCTAGGGATATGTTGCTTTTTATGACAGAGGAGAGGTCACACTGTTTCTGTATAACTACCTAGACAACAGAAAAAAAGAGAGTATTCCTTCCACAGAGGCCTCTACATGGGCAAAGAAAATAGAAGGAAAGTGAATAGGCATTTATTAAGCACCAACTGTGTGTTAGAACAATGCCAAGCATTTTCCAAATGTTATCTCCTTTGATCCTCACAAAAGCCCTGGGAGGCAGCACTATTATTGTTCCCATTTTACAGGTGAGCAAACAGGTTTAGTGACTTGGTGAGAATCACAAATGTATTAAGTGTCTGAGGCTAGATCTGAGCTAAGACCTTCCATCCTGGAACATGTAGAGTTGTCTTATAATTGTGTGTTGCTGAGAAGAGACGAGTTTATCAAAGTTGGTCATCACACATACAATGTGTCTGTAATTGCGTACAAATTTTTCCTGGTTCAGCTCTTCTCACTTAGCATCAGTTTTTGTAAGCATCTCCAGGTGAATATGAAGTCCTTCTCCTCCCCGTTTCTTATAGCACAATAGTATTTCATTACATTCATATATCACATCTTGTTTAGCCATTGCCCAATTGATAGGCATCCCCTTAGTTTCCAGTTTTTGCCCCCAGAAAAAGAGATGCAATAAATATTTTTCTACGTATGGGTCTTCTTCCCACTTCTATGATCTCTTTGGGATACAATGCCAGAAGTGGTATTACTGGGTCAAATGGTATGCAGTTATTTATAACCCCTTGGGCATAGTTCCCGATTGCTCTCCAGAATGGCTGAACTAGTTCACAGCTCTACCAACAATGCATTAGTGTCCCGATTTTTCCACATCCTCTTCAACATTTGTCATTTTCCTGTTTTTTCATCTTAGCCAATCTGACTGGTAAGATGTGGTACCTCAAAGTTGTTTTGATTTGCATTTCTCAAATCAATAGTGATGTAGAGCATTTTTTCATATGCTTGTAGATATCTTCAATTTCTACTTCTGAAAATTGCCTGTTCATATCCTTTGACCATTTATCAATTGGGTGATGACTTGTATTCTTATAGATTTGACTTAATTTCCTGTGTATTTTAGATATGAGGTGTTTATGAGAGACACTATTTGTAAGAATTCTTTCCTAATTTACCACTTTCTCTCTTAATCTTGGTTACGTTGGCTTTGTTTGTACAGCAACTTTTCAATCTAATGTAATCAAGATTATCCATTTTGCATTTTATAATGCTTTCTAATTGGTCTTTGGTCATAAAGTCTTCCCTACTCCATAAATCTGACAGGTAAACTATTCCTTGCTTCCCCAGTTTACTTACAGTATCAGCCTTTATACCTAGATCGTGCACCCATTTAGACTTGGTTTTCGTGTAAGGCATTCGATGATGGTCTATGCCCAGTTTCTGCCATACTATATTCCAATTTTTCCCCCAATTTTTCTCAAATAGTGAGTTCTTATTCCCAAAACTGGAGTCATTGTGTTTATCAAACAATGTTTTACTATTATCATTGACTACTGAGCCTTTTGTACCCAATCTATTCCATTGTTCCACTTCTGTATTCCTCAGCCAGTACCAAGTAATTTTGATGACTGCTGCTTTATAATACAGATTAAAATCTGGAATTTCTAAGCCACCTTCCTTAGCATTTCTTTTCATCAATTGCCTAGATATTCTGGACCTTTTGTTCTTCCAAATGAATTTCATTACTATTTTTTTTTATGCTGTATAAAATAACTTTTTGGTAGGTTGATTGGTATGGCACTAAATATGTAATTTAACTTAGGTAAAATTGTGATTTTTATTCTATTAGCTCAACACAGCCATGAGCAATTGATGTTCTTCCAATTAGGTAGATCTGATTTTATTTGTGTGAAAAGTGTTTTGTAGTTGTATTCATATAGGTACTGGGTTTGTTTTGGCAGATAGAGTCCCAAAAATTTTATAGTGTCTACAGTAACTTTAAATGGAGTTTCTCTTACTGTCCCTTGCTGTAGGACTTCATTAGAAATATAAAGGACTGCTGAGGATTTATGTGGGTTTATTTTATATCCTGCAACTTTGCTAAATTTTATTGTCTCAAGAAGTTTTTTATTTGATTCCCTAGGGTTCTCCAAGTATATCATCATGTCATCTGCAAAGACTGATAGCTTAGTCTCTTCTTTGCTTAATTTGATTCCTTTGATTTCTTTTTCTTCTCTAATTGCTACTGCTAACATTTCTAGCACTAGACTGAATATGAGGAGTGATAGTGGACATACTTGTTTCACTCCTGATCTTATTGGAAATGCTTCTAGTTTATCCCCATTACATATAATACTTGCTGATAACTTTAAATAGATGCTGTCTATTATTCTAATGAAAAATCAATTAATTCCTATACTTTTTAGTGTTTTTAATAGGAATGGATGTTGTGTTTTGTTAAAAGCTTTTCCTCCATCTGTTGAGATAATATGATTTCTGCTAGTCTTATTGTTGATGTGATCAATGATACTGATGGTTTTCCTAATATTGAACCATCCTTGAATTCCTAGAATGAATTGAACCTGATCAAAATGTATTATTCTTATGATAAATTGCTGTTCTCTTTTTGCTAATATTTTATTTAAGATTTTTGCATTTATATTTGTGAAGGAGATTGGTCTATAATTTTCTTTCTCTGTTTTGTATCTCTCTGATTTAGATATCAGTACCATATTTGTGTCATAAAAAAAATTGAATAGGAGTCCTCTCTCACCAGTTTTCCCATTTTACAGGTGATCTTCTTACCACTGTACGTCAGAAATTTCACTGGGGAATGTTTTGATATTCCCACTGCCCATGGACTCTACATGCTCAGGGGACTGTTACATTGCAAGCTCTCTCTCTCTCTCTGTCTCTGTCTCTCTCTGTCTCTCTCTCTCTCTCTCTCTGTCTCTCTGTCTCTCTCTCCCTGTGTGTGTGTGTGTGTGTGTGTGTGTGTGTGTGTGTACACATGTTCAGTTTTTTCTCCTCCTCTAATTCATGCCATTCCAGCTTTCTCATATATTTAACCATCCAGTACCTGCCCTAGGGCTATTTAAATGCTAGAAGTTAAACTAAAAGATATTTAGGATTTTGTCACCAAAGGGTGAAGTGTGATATAAAAATGATAATTCTACCTAAATTAAGTTACTTATTCAGGGCCATGCCAACCAAATTATCAAAAACTGATGTATAAAGCTAGAAAAAAACAATAATAAAATTCATCTGGAAGAAAAACAGGTCCAGAATATCAAGGGAATTAATGAAAAGAAATACTGGGGAAGATGACCTAGCCATACCAGATCTTAAATTGTAGTATGAAGCACCAATCATTAAAACTATTTTGTAATGGCTAAACTATAGAGGGGTGGATTAATGGAATTGTTTAAGTACAGAGGACCCAGTAGTCAATGACTATAATAATCTACTGTTTGATAAACCCAAAGACATCAGCTTCTGGGATAATAACTTGGTGTTTGACAAAACTTACTGAAAGAACTAGAAAATAGTATGGTAGAAATTGGGCATGGACTGATATCTCATACTATATACCAAAATAAGGTAAATAAGGGTACACAATTTAGATATAAAGACTGATATTATAAGAAAACTGGGAGAAAAAGGAATAGTTTATCTGTCAGATTTGTGAAGAATGGAAGAATTTGTGACCAAACGGAAGAGAATATTATGAAATGCAAAATGTAAAATTTTGATTACATTAAATTGAAAAGATTTTGCATAAATAAAGCCCATGGAAAAATGATTGGAATGGAAGCAGAAAACTGATAAATATTTTTTTACAACCTGTATGTCTGAGAAAGGCCTCATTTCTGAAATATATAGAGACCTCTTTCAAATGTAAACAACACAAGTTATTCCTCAATTGATAAATCTTCAAAGCCTATGAACAGGTGGTTTTCAGCTGAAGAAATTAAAGCTATCTATCTATAGTCACATGTTAAAATGAAAAATAATTCTCTAAATCACTATTGATTAGAAAGAGGTAGAGCAAAACAACTCTTAAGTACCAAATCACAACTCTAAGTTTGACTGACATCACAAAACAATAAAATTATAAATGCTGGAGAAGATGTGGGAAAATTGGAACATAAATGCATTGTTGGTGGAGTTGTGAATTGATCCCACCATTTTAGAGAGCAGTTTGGAACTATGCCCAAAGGATTATAAAAAAGGGCTTACCACTTGACCCAGCTATGCCATTTCCATGGCTGTATACCAAGGACATCATAAAAATGGGAAAGGGAGGCACATGTACCAAAAATGTTTAAAGCAGCTCTTTTTGTTGTGTCAAACAATTGAAAATTGAGGGAATCCCCATCAATTGCAGAATGTTTGAACAGGTTGTGGTATATGAAGGTAATGGAATACTATTGTGCTATAAGAAATGGTGGATCGACAAACATCAGAAGAACCTGGAAAAACTTACATGAACTGATGCTAAGTGAAGTGACTAGAACCAAGAGAACATTGTACACAGTTACAGTGAATTGCACAATGACTAACATTGAAAGACATCTCTTCTAAGCAATTCAAGGATGTAAGACAACTCCAAAAGGCTTATGATAGAAAATGTTATCCACATCCAGAGAAAGAACTACGGAATCTGAATGCAGTTTGAAGCATACTGTTTGCTCTCTCTGTCTCTGTCTCTATCTTGTCTCTGTCTCTGTCTCTATCTCTCTCTGTCCCTGTCTCTGTCTCTCTCCCCCTTTCCTTGTCTCTCTCTCATTTTTCTTTCTTTCTTGTACTTCATTCCACTGGTTCTAATTCTTCTTTACAATGTGAGTAATGCTAAAAATATTTAATATGAATGTATCTGTAGATCCTATATGAGCTTGCATTCAATCTTGAGGAGAGGGGAGGAGAAGGAGACAGAGAAAAATTCAAAACTCAAAAGGTTGTGGACCTGAATGTTTAAAACTAAAAGTAAATATGTTCATTTTTAAAAATAGAAAAAATGAAAATATCTACATTAAAAAAGAACCTACACATTATATTTCAAGGAATTAACAAAGGAAACTTCCCTGGTATTCTAGAATGAGAGGGTAAAAGAGAAATGGGGAAAGTGAACTCATCACCTCTTGAAAGAGATCCCAAAAAGGAAACTACCAGGAAAATTATAGCCAATTCCAGAGTTCTCAGGTCAGGGAGAAAACATTAAAGGGAGCCAGGAAGCAACAATTCATGTATGGTGAAGCCACAGTAAGGATAACACAAGATTAACCATTTCTACATTAAAAGGTTGGAGGACCTAGGATACACTACTCCAGAGAAGAAAGGAGCTAGGATTACAATCAAGAATCACCCAGAAAAACTGAGTATAATCCTTTGGATTAAAAATGGACAGTGAGAAAGAGGACTTTTGAGCAATCTAGATGTAAAGACCAGAACTGAATAGAAAATTTGCCTTTCAAGTATAAGACTCAAAAGTAGCACAAAAAGGTGAAACAGGAAGGGAAATGATAGGGGACTTAATAGAAATAAATTTTTACATTCCTACATGGGAAGATGATACTCGAAACTCATAAGAATTTTCTTATTATTAAAGAAGTTAGAAGGAATACATACACACACATTGTCTACATATATATATTGTCTATGACAATATGAAAAAAATACTCTTACTATTGGAGAAATGAAAATTAAAACATTTCTGATTATACATTGCAAATGCAAATTAAAATAATTAGATTAGCAAGTTGGACAGAAAATGCAAAGGACCATTGTTGGAGGGAATGTGGGGAAAACAAGACATTAAGGGTGGTGGAATTGTGAACTGATTCCATCATTCTGCACAATTTGGAACTATGTTCAAACAGCTATAAAACCATGCGTACCATTTCACCTAGTAATGCTACTACTAAATCTGTGTCCCCAAAAAGATAAACCACAAAAAGGAGAAGAGCCTATATGTACACAAATATTTATAGAAGCTCTTTTCTCGGGACAAAGAATTAGAAACTGAGGTGATGCTCATCAATTGGGTAAATGCTGAACAAATTGTGGTATGTGATTATGATGGAATGCTATTTTACTACAAGAAATGATGAGCAGGATGCTCTCAGAAAACCTGCAAAGACTTCCATGAGCTGATTGAAAGTAAACTATACCATGAAAAAGGTAAAAGCAAAATTATAAGATGATCAACTGTAAGTGATTTAGCTATTCTCAGCCATACAAAAATTCAAGACAACGCCAAAAGACTTATGATAAAAAATATTCTTCATATCCAGGAAAAAAAAAACAACAAAATGATGGTGTCTAGATATAGATTGAAGCATACTTTATTTTTACTTTATTTGTCTTAAGGTTTTTTAATTTAAAAACAAAACAGAAACTTCGACCTGGCGTTTTAACTTTATTGAATTCCTCCAGATGCAGGTGGATCTGCTGGTACCTACACCGTCATGAGAGTCAAAAGGCCAAAGGGCAGAATCATAAACCCAGAGAGCTTCAGAGTTGGACAGGAACTCAGAGCTCATCCAGGCCAGTTTATACCCAGCAAAAAACACCAATAAAATGCCCTGAACATTTTTGCTTGAAGGCCTTCTATGAGGGAGACTCTACCACCTCTGAAGTAAAACCATTTCACTTTTGGACAGCTCCCCTGGTTAGGAGGTTTTTCCAGGATCAAGCCAAATTGCACCCCTTTGCAGCCCTCACTCATTGCTTCTGGTTCTGTGGCCAAGAAGAACAAATTAGTACCTTTCCTATTAATATTCCTTAAAATGTTTGAAGACAGTCATCATGCCTCTTTACCCTACAACTTACTCACTTTGTCCATAAGCTAAACATTCCAGGCTTCTTTAACTGATTCTCCTATGTGATAAATTTGAACCCCTTCTCCATCCTCATTGGTGTCCTCCTCAGTCCTATTCCTTTTCCCCTACTCTGAAACATGAAGGAAGAAAATTTCAAAGGCCTATTTTTCTATTCTGTTTTTTTCTAGCCACCAGACCTCTAAAAAGCATTGGAAATCTTCAGGAATAATGAAGAATAGCAGTAGAAGATAACTTTCAGAGAATCCTGAAGATGGAAATATTTCTCATAATTCAAAGAACTCACCATATGATTTAACGACATGGAAGTGGACAGGAAATATGGGGCGACCAATAAACACATCGGCTTGGTTGACCAGGACCTCCTTGATCAGTGGTAATCCAGAAACCATCATAAAGGTAATATTTCCCCAATGCGTGCAGTAAATATTTCCATATTTCTTGGTATACTGAAAAATAATTCATTTGAGTTGCAAATCTCCATTGCCTTTCATGCTATTTTTGTCTGTACTGTCATTAGATGACATTCTAGCAACATAAGAAACATCAATTCCAGTGAAGTCCACTCAATTCAGCCTGATCCAATTCCACTGAATTCAGTTTAGCTCAGCCCAACAAACACTGAATCCTCCAACTATATCCTAAGCCCTGTGCTAGGAGCTGAACAGAAAGTCCCAAACACCAAATAATTCCTCCTCTTGAGGAATTGATATTAGAAGGAAATGATCTGTGCATGTATTTGCAAATACAGAATACATACAAAGGAAATTCTAAGTAATTTGAGGGGAGACCAGTACTTGGGAGGGATCTGGAAGGCTTCCTGCAGGAGATGGCTCCATGAAGCTGAGCTTTGATGGAAACTGGGAAATTCAAAAGCTTCAGGGGAAAAGATAGTATATCCCAGGCCCTGAGGTGGTTGCTACATTTATGGCAACACCTTAGACTAGGAATATATGACAAAGAACAACTCAGAGTTTAATAGTCCTGAAAGATCTAGAGATTAACATTTGAAACATTGCAAGTTCATTGGAGTGGGTAGAATGTAAGCTCCCAGAGGTCAGGGCTAGTTCTATTTTTTTTTTCTTACTTTCAAGCACCTCACATAGTACCTAGTACAAAGCAGGTGTTTATGAAAAGTTTGTTAACTGATTTGATGGATTGTGTCTTTCCCCCACTGGCACCCATCAAATCACTGTCAAAACTCAGTCAGTAGAATGATATAGTAGGCAGAAAAGTCATTGTTTATGTTTGATGCACTTAACTGATAGAAATATTTCTGGGATGTTGGCATCATTATGTTAACATCCAGCACTGACCAGTAAGGCAAGTGAAGATCAAAGTCTTGACATGGCCTGGCCAAACTCATAATATTAGAGTCAGGGACCATGGGTTCTTAACCTTCTGTGTGAGTGTGTGTGTGTGTGTGTGTGTTTGTGTGCTCACGTGTACGTGCACATGCTTGTGTGTATGCTGTTATTGTTGTAATTTTGTTACATTTTGTTAATTTTGGTGAATCCTGTAGGTCACTTCTTAGAAGAAAGTTTTTGATTATGTAGAATAAAATAAAAAAAGAAGGAAAACCAAGTGAATTGAAATTCAGTGATCTTTTTTCTTTTAAACTAAAATTAAGCGGCCAAGTTAAGTACCTCTGATTCTGGTCTATGAAAGGACGTCAGAGGTTGCTTATGCAAATTATCTCAGTCATTGTATTAATGAACATATATTAAGTGCTTACCATGTGCCAGGCACTGTGCTCAACCAAAGAGTCTCTCAAGAAGCTCACCTATCACTTTACAGATGTAGTAATTATCATCATCATAATAATAAAAGTTGACATTTCTATAATGCTTAATGTGAGCCCATCACTGTGTAAAGCCTTTTCCATTTACCATCTCTTTGGATCTGAATCACAGAAAGTACATCAGATAGGACTTCAGCAGCCATCTAGTGCTGACCACATACAATGTCAACAATGACACACTACAATGTCCCACAGGTCAGAAGGAGATGTGAACCCAGGCCCTCTAAGCCCCAAACCAGAAGTTCTTTCCATTGCAAGAAGCTGCTTCTGAAATAGGGCCAGAGCAAGGATCGACCCAAGGCTTGTGGCTGTCCCATCCAGCACATTCTCCAGGGCACATGACCTATGTCCCTCTCACAGTCAGTGGATTCTCACCCTCTCATCTCTCACCTTACCTTTTTCATGGTTTTTTCCGGATTTTTCAAGTCCATCTGGAAGAAGTTGCCCACTATGGGCAACCCAGTAGGGCCAGGGGGATAGTTGAGATTCATCCTTCTCTTCTGCAGATACTGTGCCAGGATCAAGAAAAGTGCATACAAAAGAAACAGGGTCTGCAGTGGGGCTCTTTCCCAAAGAGAAGAGAACACAGTTCCCAGAGGGAACCACATCTTTCCCCAGCTCTGGCACCAAGACTAGATAAGCCACGTTCCTTCTCCCTCTTCTTCTTCTTCCCCTTTCTGAAGCAACAATAACGGATCTGCTAGGTGTAGAGTTCATGTGAGGGACAAAGTGCAATCTGTGTTTGTCCCTATGCAGCTGCTACCCAGACTGGCTTTATAGGGTAGAAGGTCATAACTCTAGGGAGTGCCAGCTTTTCTTTTCTTCTGTGTCCCAGCCCACTTCCAAGGTCTGACTCTTGGAAGTAAACATGCCCCAGTACTACCGTATTCTTTTCCAAAAAGGAGACTGGGATTGTCTGCTGGAAACCAGAGAGGAACTTGACCAGAGTGGCCTGGGAAGGCTCCACATAGAGACAGATCCACGCAAAGGGGCCCAAATCACAGGTCAGACTGGTGAGTCAGGAAGTGAGTCAGAACTTCATCCTGTTGTTTAGGAGAGGAAGCAGGCTGAGGTCCAAGGAGGCCAGAAAGCTGACAAGGTCACACAACTCTTTGTAAGTTTCAGAGCTTTCACTGGAATCAGACTTAGCTGTCTTCAAGTCAACACACTTCTCCCTATTAAAAACTGCCTCCTAATGGGCTTGAGAACCAAACCAAATGTTTATATCCCTTTAGTATAATGACCAGCTATAACTATGAATCCTTCACTTAGCCTTTATACACATCCTGCATCACTTGTTAGTTTGGGACATATATATACTCCCAACATCCATCTTGTCAAACAGGACACTGATGTGCAGCACACTGGACACTTTTCAGCCATCTGTGACTGCTACTTGACTTAGTGATGTTTCAAGCCTAAAACCACACCTCCATGCAGCACCCCCTTCATCTATTTTCCAGTGAATTATGGGCAATACACCTGTGCAGTATATTTTAAAAGTGCATGTTCCTTTATGCATTGACCACTCCTTAATTCCTCCTGAATCTCACTCTTACTCACCTAGGTAGCACAATTGGCACAGGTAATATTATGGAGTATTCTAGAAAAACTTTAAGTCTACCCCTTTAAGGTTGCAGGTTCTCTAAGAACTCCTGCCTACTGTATAGTGTAACATTAAACTTTTACCAGTTTGACTCAGAATGCTAGAGCCTATGAATTCATTCCAGACCACCCACCAAGGGACTCTCGTCATTGGGGTCCCTGAAACACCTATCATCCCTTGTTATTTATGGTGACCCAGATGGGACCATAATCTAAGGTCTCAGTCTTTCTTGGAGTCACAGTAAGCTCCTTTCACCTCCTTCTTCTGTCCCTGTAGTCAAGTTTCTCTCCCTCAAGCACCTAGGAAAGCTTATGGGGACATGGGTTACAGTCTGTAACAGACTTGGGCATACTTCTCTCCAGACAAAGGGGCATCTTGTCTGGCAACAATTGCTGGAAAGCTTCTCTTTTGGGATGGCAGAACATATAAGCAGGGAGAATAGGAACTCTTTGGCTTGAGAGCAGGAAGAAAGGATGGGCTAGTTTCTGCCTATACCTGGGGATATGCCCCTGGGTTATCTTAAAGCAAGTCTTACCTGGCTTCCATTAGCATCTGGAGGCCAAGCACATGTGTGGTTTGTGCCAAGAATTTATGACAATCCTCTGTGAGCTTTTGGAACCTTCCTGTCAGTTTCTCTATCTGTTCTGTTTTTGTGTCACTGTATGAATGAGTGGCAGTGAGTAATCTAACACCTTGTTAGGTTTAAACTGCAGCTGGACTGCTAGACATTTCTTTGGAATGCTGTTATCTCTTTCCCTCCTCCACCCTTAGCCTGCTTCTAAATGCAGGATGGAGAGGGAGAAAAAGAGAGAGGAAAATAATGTGTTCTTTAGGTTATAGGATGGTAAATGCAAGTCAAAGAGTGTAGGAGAAGTATCAGGTCATAATTAGGAAGAAACAAGGTATGTGTGGTTTTAAAGGGGCTTTAATCAAAGTACAAAAGAAGGATAGGTAGACAGTAGGAAAAAGCAAGAAAGGTTAAGCATGTAGCAAAAAAAGGAGCATGTGTGGGAAGTTATGATAATATAAATTATTTGCTATTGAAAAGTATGAACAGAAGTTTTAAGATTTTTAAAAGTTTGAAAATCTCCTCTTCATTTAATTATTGCCAAGAGGAGTGAGGAGAAGATGCTGAGAAATACTAAGGGAATCTTTTCCCCTCAGATAAAAGAGGGAGACAGACTAGCATTTAACCATTATATGCCCCAACTAAAAGAGAAAAGTTTTGTGTAGGAGAATGCAACTGAAAAGCAATTGAATTCATTCCAGTCGTTTTTGAAGAGTGTCACACCTAATTTGATGCAAAAGGTAAGTCAGAATTTATTATACTACTTGACACTAAGACAAATTGGGAAAATACACCAGTCTGTAAAAGAGACACCTCAGAGGTGAAGCTTTGAGCTCTCCAGGGTCCCACTCACTCATCTGGCAGATTCAAAGCTCTAACTTTCAATGAAGTTTCTAAAGAGTGTACACAGAAGTGAAATTTATGGGAATAAAAGTTAGAACAGCTAAAAACACTTGAAGAATTTCTGTTAAACCTCTTGTACCAGAACAGATTAAGGAAAGAGAGTGGTGAAGAATACTAGAGAAATTGAGTTACCCTCCCCCAACTTGGAAAATAAAGTGGGGGGAACGTATAATAGCTATATTTAGGACCCCCCTGTAAACAGCCCTGGGACCTTGGGCACCCCAAAGCTCACACCTCTAGGCATGCAGATGACCCTGTCTCCTTTCAAATCCCTGGGTCCGCAGCCAGGCTCTACAACTATGGGGAGATTAGAAAAGCCTCCACACTTGGTAAGCCTAATTTTCTACCAATAATTTCGGTATGTGATGATTTGGAAATACAATTAATGTCATAATGTCATTGTGTTATTATGATACCTCTAAAATCTAAAATCTTCTTAAATTGTAAATATTGAGTGACCATTGTGAGGCAGAAATAGTGTTAGATAAAGCAATTTTTTTTCTGAATTTTGTTAAAAGTAAGAGATGGAGAAAAAAAGTTGTGTAAAATCAGTTATGTTACTTTATTGGTTCTGCTAACCCTGTCTTATAATATTAATATCTGCTATTTAGAAAACCAGGTATTTACACCTTTACCTGTAATTAAAGAAGAGGTTACAGAAATTTTTAATCTAGACAGTGTTGCATGTGAATGGGATTTTTTATATTATAAAATCTGATAATTTAAAGCTCTTATATACGGGTTACAAAAAGGTAGCAATGAAATTGCTAATATTTACTATGATAGCTAATTCTTCATTTATTTTTTTGGCTATTTTGGAAATATACAGTGATTTAAATTATAGTTTCCATATTATTAATGATGAAATAAATGATTCTCTGTGCAAGGTGAATTGGATATGTATTTTATAGAATTCTTACTGAGCAAATGAGAAACCTTAAAAAATATAGGGATGTGGTTTTCAAGCTTGCTTTATTTAAGGCTGTATTCATGTTAATTTGAAGGTTTGTGGATCACCACATTCACCATCCATGTGAGATTCCAGAATGAAATTGATTTAGAGTGATAAGTTTTTTTTTGAATGACTTGTTTATTTACTTTTAGTTTACAAGATTCAGTTTCACAATCACTTGAGTTTCAGACTTTCTCCCCTCCCTTCCCCCCGACCATGGTGGCATGCAATCATGTATAGGATCTGCAAATACTTTCACATTGTGCAATAGTTTGATTATAGAGAAGGGTTGTAGCAATGAGTGATCACTGTGGAAAAGAAAAAAAAGCAAAACCAGACATGAAAGAGAACGATAGCGTGGTTTGCTTCAGTCTCCATTTAAACTATAGTCTTTCTATATCTTTCTCTGAGTATAGATATCGCCTTTCATCCTGATGCTTGTAGAGTTGTCTTTAGCTGTGCATTGTTGAGGATAGTCCAGTTTATCAAGGTTGGTCATCATATGTACGATGTGTCTGTGATTGTGTACAAGTTTTTTCCTGGTTCTGCTCTTCTCACTTGGAATCAATTTGTATAAGCCTCTCCAGGTAATTATGAAGTCCATCTCCTTCCCATTTCTTATAGCACAATAGTATTCCATTACATTCATATACCATAGGTTGTTTAGCCATCCCTCAATTGATGGGCATCCCCGATATTTCCAGTTTTTTGCAACCACAAAGAGAGCTGCAATA
>CM053584.1:15931532-15957647 GCA_028627135.1 Pseudochirops cupreus
ACTAAAAGTAAATCAACAAGTCATTGAAAAAAATATATATACATATATATTTAGATATGGGTATATATATATATATATATATATATATATATATATATATATCTATATATGTATGTATTATTTCTTTCCATGTAAGCGAGGGTTTTTGTAAGCCTATATATGTTATTTTACACTTTAAAAAAGATTATTCAGAGAAGGAGAACATAAGCTTGACTGTATGACTGTGAAAGGGCTCCTTGATAAAAAAAAAAAAAAGAGGAAGAAACATTGGACTCGAATGTTAAAATCATTGATTCTTACAATTGGATGAGAAGCAAAAAAGCACTGGATTTCAAGTCCCTCTGACTCCAAATCTGAGTTTAAAGCCTAATTTGAATCCTGTGTTTAAATTACTTTGGTGCACTTAGGCTCCCTGTATGTGACATCCCTATGAGTGATGCCCCCTTGGGTCTGACTAGATGATCATTAAATATCCCTCCAACTGTTCCAGACTCCATGGTCATATAAGCATGGTGGGTCTAGCCTGAAACTTCCCCAGATTCTTTTGGGCATAACAAATCATATTTACCAGAGAGCTAATGTTTCTCACTCACAGGGGATAAAGAGACCGAGACAGACCCTGAGCGCAGAATTCTGAAGGAATTATTTCCATCTCCCATTCCCCAGGTTTCTCTCCAGAGACCTGGCTAGGGCACCTCTAATCTCTAAACCAGCTGCACATTTTCAAGAAGCCACTTTAGGACCTGGACACTTAAAGGAAATCATGATAAACTAAGCATTTTTCCAGCTCCTGGTCTCCCAGAGCTCCATTACCTCCAAAGAATTTCTTCATATTTGTAAACATTTCCTAAGCACCTACTATATGCCAGGCACTGTGCTAAGTGCTTCTGAGGTTTGGACTTAGGTTTTATGGCCTAAGTTTCATTCCTTCTAAATCAAATGAGTGGTTCACTGTATGTAAGACTCTGTAAGTAATACCGAGCACAATAGTGATCTGACAAATAAGTGCCATTTCTGTTGCATTTTAAGGTTTACAAAAACTTTAGAAACATCTCAGTTGATCCTCACAACCCTTAGAGACAGGGGCTGTTATCACAGCCATTTTACAGATAATAAAACTGAGGCAGGCAAAGGGGAAGTGTCTAGCACAGGGTCACACATCAAGTTAGTGAGTATCTGGTACCAGGATGTGGGGAGCTCATGATAGTTCAAGGTAATGAGGATAGCTTTTTAGAAGGGGAGTTGAGCAATCTGGGCTTTGAAGGTTGGTGGATGGGATTTAGAGAGTTATGAGAGACAACAAAGGGAATATTTTAGGGAAGCAGAATGAATTAAATTTAAGTGTTAAGGAAGACAGTTTAAATATGGAGGCAGAGAGACCAATTGCAATGGTGGGGAATGTATAGAACTTGGAGTTAGGAAAACCTGGGTTCAAATGTTGAGTTGTGTTACCTGGGTAAATCACGTAAACTTTTTGTGGAGTAAAATGATGGGTAAGACCTCTGGGTCCCTCCCAGGTCTAACACCATGGTTTCATCCATTTGGGGAAGCAGAGATTGCTCCCAAGATGTAGTCTGAAGATCATGCCCAGAGATAGGACCACTCCTACTCACATAAACAAACAGGATAAAGGAATGCCTGTGCACACATACTTCACTTCCTCCTTCTCTGCCCCAGTTTTTTCATGACCCCCTGAGCTCTTCCTATGAAGACAGCTCCTTCTAAACCACATTGTCTAAACACACCCAGGTGTGTATTTATAGTTAGACACAAAGAAGTTGGAGGTTCCACCCCAACAAAGCTCAGTGGAGGAAGACCTGGAACTATAGTCAGGAAAATCTGGGATCAAATCCACTCTGAGATGCTTACTGTGTAATCCTGGCAAGTCACTTCACTTGTCAGCCTCAGTTTCCCCATGTGTAAGAATGGAAGGCTTCTAGCCTTAAATCTATAATCCTATATTTTAAACATCTTGTATGAAAGATTTTGACTGGAGTCCCTTATCTCCTGTCCCATCAATTTTTCATAATATCTGACATTTCTTATACAAATTCTGAAGTAATTTACTAATTTTAGGCACATTTCTATCTGGGAAAATTATTCATTCACAACCTAATTGATAAGTAGGTATGAGGTAGAATGTAGTTCCAGAAGGGGCAGATGCCATTTGAAAGACAGATCACCCAGAGCTGCTGGGCATTAATCTTTTCCAAAAGTGGTAGTTTAGAATGAGGCACTTTGGGTTCATCTCCCCCTTTTGAGGTGACCTGGGGGATCGTGAGTGAGTCAGTCTTCCCATGTCATGGCTTAGTCATCTGTATAATGAGAGGAATGAACCAGATGACCTCTACAATCCCTTACAATATCAAATGTATTAGTCTCTCAGGGCACAGTCCTTTAGTAGCGTCCATGAATTTGATTTTTAAATTTTGTTTTATTTAGATGATGAAGGTTGCATTTCCATATAATTGGTTTCTGATACAATTGTTTGTGTTTTATCTGATTCATTTTAAAACTGAATTCTGAGAAGGGGTCCAAAGTCTTTGCAAGCCTTCCAAAGGACTCTGTGACCCTGAACAGATTGGGAGCCCCTGCTCTAAGATGTCTTGATTTCTACAACTGGCTTGGCTACTAAAAAGCTCTGTGGTCAGAGCTGGTTATTTCCCACTACCCAAGGGCCTCCATTTACTCTTCTGTAAAATGAGAGGGTGGACCAGTATCCCTTCCACCTCAAAATTCCTTGGAAACCATTCTTTTTTTCTTGTTTCCAGGGGACCATTGTGAGAACCAACTTGAGTGCCTTGCATAGGGACCCCAAGGAGTGGGCTACCCCAGAAACTTTCAATCCAGAACATTTTCTGGAGAATGGACAATTTAAGAAGAAAGAGTCCTTTCTGCCTTTCTCAACAGGTGAGCCACACTCTGCAGAAGGGCAGTCCATAACCCAAGGGGCACCAAACATTTTAACATTAAGAAACTTTGCTGACTCTGCTTCCTGAAACCCACAATCACATGATGGTGCCTATACTAGTCACACTCACTGATTGGCAAAGTCCTTCACAACAAAATTAAAATAGTGGAACTTTAGATAGCTTTTCTGAATTTGATTTATGAATTTTTGATGTCTCATAGAGTCATTACTTCCACTTGTCCAATTCAAACTTTTAAAGAGTCGTTAAGGCTTTTTACTTCCTTTTCCATTTGACCAATTGTACATTTTTAGGGAGTTGTTTCCTTCAGTGGATTTTTATATCTCCTTTTATATTTAGCCATTAGTACTTTTAAGGAGTTATTTTTTTCCCAAGCTGTTTATTCATTTTTCCTTCATAATTTTTGTGCATCACTCTCATTTATTTTCCCACTTTTTTCTTTTACCTCTCTTTCATTGTTTTGAAGATCCTTTTTGAGCTCTTTCATGAGTGATTTCTGGGCTTAAGACCACTTTCCATTTTTTTTTTTTGGGCGGGGGGTTTATCTATAGGTCTTTTGACATTCTTGTCCTCTTCTGGATTTATATCTAGTCCTTCCCTGTCACCTTAATAACTTTCTGTGGTCAGATTCTTTGTTGGTGTTCTTTGCTGATCTTTTTGTGGTCTTTTTCCTTTCTTTCAATTTTGAGCTCTGCTTCCAGAGTGGAAAGGGCACTGTCTCAAGATTCTTAAGCCAGGGGTTGCAGGTCCTAGCTATTTACCAGGTGCTGCCCTGATGTGGCCCTGAAGCCCACAGGGGACCTTCATTTCTGCTCCTTTACTGAGGAGGTGGGGTGTGCGAGTTTGTTACTGCTGGAGGCAATAAGAGTCCATCAGCTTGCCTGGTTCTGGGATGGGTTCCTACTGCAGGTGTCTGTCATGAGCTGAGGCAAGTGTGGTGTTTTGCATTTCCCTGGGGCTACACAAAAGTACATGGTGCTCTGGCTGTTAGAGGATGCCTGTTGGCTCATGTCTTCATGGAAGCATTTGGTCAAAGCCAGTTTGCTTCTAAAGTGCTTTATAAATGTTAGCTATTGCTATTGCTAAGGGTTTGGTGACTGAATGAATTAGTTCATGTCTCACCTGGATGTGATAAAGCTGGTACTAGAGTACTTTGTAAACCTGAAATCACTCGAGATAAGTCGTCTCCTGTTACTCTGGAAGATTTTGCATCTCTTATTGAAAGGGGGAGGGGAGGACATGATCATATTGCTTAACTTCCCTCAAGCTCTGTTTCCAAATCTGTAGAAATGAGAAAGCTAAATTAGAAGGTTTTCTGAGGTTCCTTTGAGCTCCCCGATCTGAGAAATTTCTGATCCTCTGATACGCTTTGCTCCAAGACCTGCCCTGTCCACTTGGATATAAGTTTACATCATCTCTTTTCTTTGATATGTCAAAAGGAAGGTAGAAGGATTGGATGTACTTACCTGACATTTCACAGAGAATGAATAATAGACAAAATGTTGGCACCTTGGGATCACAGGATAATTAAGTTAAACCATTCCTTGTTTCCCTGAGAGCAAACAGCTGGTTTGGCCAGCTCTTGTCATGGCACTGAGGGGTTTGGCACATAGTCTTAGTCTCTTGGTGACTGGAATGGCACCCTATCTCTTCAGAAAAATGTAAGATTCTTCAGAGCCACTCTTAGGAGAAGGAAGTGAGGACAGCCCCTTCATGCCTTTAGAAATGGTGACTAGGTGTGCACTTAACATCCAGACATGATCAAGGCTGCTTACACAACTATTGGGGTCTCTTCAGTTCTGTCTCTTTCTTCTTAAACCTCCTCCTTCAGGAGAGTCTATAGCTCCAAGTTAAGTTTGCTGTGAGATAACATCACCTGCTGCCCATCATAGTCTTTCCTTTCAGGAAGAACTGCCAGAGTAAGGTTGGCACTTTCTCTGTGTCCTCAAATCATAGAAAGCTACTTTGAACTCTAAGAGCCCTCCTAAATATCACAAAGCTGATGAGTGTCAGAGGAAAGACCACAAGGTGGTTTTTCTGCATCTAGGATTTTTTTTTTACCTTGATGCAGATGAGAGCAGATTGATGCTGTTAAGACTGATGACGGCGTGACACTCTTTTTCCCATTCAGCCTTCACAACACCCCAGTGAGGCACATCATTTGCTTTTGATTGAGAATAAAAATTTTAATTGCCATAGTAATAGTCATAGCAGCAGCAACAGTAATAGTAGTGATGATGATGACAATGATGATGAAGATGAAAACTACTTTTTATATAGTCCTTAAAGATTTTAAAAGGTTTTTCAATTCTTTTACATCTTTATCCTGGGAGATAGGTACTGTTGTCATCCCTGTCTTAGCCTTGAGGAGACTGAGTTTGAAGATGTAGATGTCTTGACCAGGGTCACACAGCTTCTAAATATCAATATTCTAACTCCAGCTCCAATACTCTCTCCACTTATGCCAACTGGCTTGAATCCAGAAAATGAACCTGTCATTCCTACTGCTACAAAAAAGTAGGGTCTTAGATCGAGAGCTAGAAGGGTCCTTGGAGGCCTCGTTGTCCAAATCCATTGTTTGACAGATAAGTACACTTTGGCCTGCTCAGGTTATATGACTGCTCAGTGCTCCATGGATGAGCAGCATCCCAGGTGGGATGTATCAAGTGGACCAGAACCATCTTCTAATCTGTCAATGGCTAGAGGCAAGCAGAGCAGGCTAGAAACAAGTGCATCAGGACCCAAAGGGAAGTATAATTAATTTCAAAGTGAGGAAAATTGTTGCAAACAGAAGTCCCCCTTCCTGAGATGGAGGAATTAACATTGCTGGGGCAAAAGCAGGTCTTATATATGTTATAAAAATATGGGCTGAACCATGGCCCAATCATTCTTAGGTCTTAGGTAGCAGTTCCCACAGCAGGTTCATGAGTGGACAATGCAGTATTACCTGTGGGAACAGTTTTTAAATTGACTGTCTCAAGTTTTAAAGGTCATTGAGCTTTGTGATTATTTAGTGAGTTACAAAATCATTATTAATGTGGTGGGAATAGGGAAAATACCTGGTTCAGCTCACTTGGAAAAACAGGGATTGGGAGGATGTCAAAAGATATGATAGATAACTTTAGGCTGCAATACATTGGGTGTCAGGTTCTGGGAAATAGGTGGAGCCCCAACATATCCAAACAATTATTGATTAAAATAAAAATTAGAAATCCCTTAGGGAACACCTTGGGCTTGTGAAGGCAAGACATATAGCCAGAAGGTGAGATTCTCCTAGACCACTAAGGATTACTGTTATGTCAAGGTCAGGGCACAGTGTGCTTCCTGGGCCTTAGTTCTGGAGCACAGGGTGTCTCTTAATATCTTGACATAACTGAAAACAGTTTCTTTATTAACAGATGCAGTATTTCAACTATACTAGTTCTCTGAGGTCACCAGCAGCATAGCATGATAGATATGGTGCCAGACATGGAACAAGGAAGACTTGAGTTCAAATTCTACCTCTACTGATATTAGGATTGTGACCGTACACAAGTCACTGAATAGCCCTCAGGTTTATCCCAATGCTATCAAGCAGACCCTGGGCCTGGGGACATCTTACCCCAAACCACTGCCTGTGCCAAGAATTAGTGGATTCATTGCTTTTTTTATCTATTTGCCTTTCAGGGAAAAGGGTCTGCCTGGGAGAACAACTGGCTCGGACTGAGCTCTTCCTTTTCTTCACTTCCCTGCTCCAGAATTTCACATTCCAAGCTCCCCCAAACACCCAACTGAGCTTAGTTCCCGAAGTTCGAGTGACCCCCTCTCCTGTGCCCTACAAAATCTGTGCCATTCCTCGAGCAATATAGGCCAGGCTAGGCCTGTAGGGTGCTCTGCTCTGGGGAAGAGGAAAGACCTTGCACCATCCACATCTTCCAAAGAGTCACCCACACTGCCTTTTGGGGGTTGGCTGGGGAAAGGGACATAAGTCAAAGGGGGGGGGGAATGGGAAAAGAGGAGAAAGGGACAAAGGGAGGGCACCTGTCATCCAATTTAAACCTTCCCACTCAGGAAAAGGATAGGCACTAACACCACCAAAAAGGAAAGCACAGAAAGGCCTTACTGGATTTCAGTTCCAAAGACCTGAGCTCAAATCCCAACCCTGCCACTTCCAAGCTGTATAACCTTGGAAAACTTAAACCCCTGCCTCAGTTTCCTTCTCTAGCAGAAGGAGGACGATGTCTAAGGTCCCCTACAACTTCAAATCTAAAATTTTGTGATGCTATAAGCAGGGAAACATGGCTTTTCCTCCCCTACCTCAAACACTGTGGCCAGATGTTGGGGTTATTTCCGTGTCTTTGTTTGTTGTTTGGTTACTTTTTGGTTCCCTGCTCTTATAACTCTTACACTCAGTATGATTTTAGGGGAAGGTTGAGAGAGTTTGTATGAGTTACAGAAGGCACCCAAGGTTGATGAGGATGATGCTTAGAAATCTTTGGAGATTGTAAGCTCCTCGTGGACAGATACTGGTTTTTTTTTGGTCTTTGATTCCACAGCATCCAGCCAAGTGTCCATAATGGAGGAGCTCGACATATACTGGCACCTTTAAATCATTCACTTTCATGATCATTATTTCTCTTGACTATTCCCCAGTTAGACTGCTAATCCATCAGCTAATGAATTGGATTCCTCATTCCTGTGAAAAATCTTGTTATAGATGATAGGTCATAATCAGTTCACTACAAATTACTTTGACATGGGACTAGAAATGCCTACATCTTGAGAATTGCTAATCTCTTAAGGTTCCCTCTTCCTATAAAGGGGAAACAGAGAGAAGTACAATCTGTAAAAGTTACCTGTACTTTTCAGAAATGCTTACACAACTTACATTTCCATGCTAATAATGTAAACTCTTGGAATACCCCAACAAATCAAAACTGTAAATGCCCATGTGAATCAGTGTGATCAATATTTCTCATTTCTTTTTTTTAATTTTCTCCTTTCTAATGTTCCTCAATTATACGTATAAAAATGCTCTGTGAATTCACAATGAGGTCCTAGTACCAAATGAGGGGGCCATGGTCCCAGTTGACTGGTAAATTGCTAGCAATTGCTAATAAAGTAATGACACTTGGAACTCTTTTCCTTCAGTTTTTGATTTGTAGAGTTTAATCATGAACACATCAACCCTCTAAGGTTAGTAGAGGTAGACCCACTTTACAGATATTTGAATAATGGGAAATGGAAAGATAGATTAAAAGTTATTGGAAATTAAATTATTTAATACAAAAAAAATGACTTGGTCAAATAACCAATCATAGAACAATCAATATTTTCATTAAAGAAATTGACATCAGTGGGCCATGCCAAGGTAGTGGAATAGAAGCAGGAAACTGCTTGAGGTCCTGTACCAACCACCTCCAATATGTGTAAAATATGATTCTAAACAAATTTTTGAGCTATAGAACCCAGAAAGTGACAGAGAGAAAAAAATCTCTAACTGAAGCCAGATCAGCAGGCAGACCATAACAGTCTATTGCACCAGACTGGGAGCCAAGCACAGTTCCGAGTGAGCCTCATGGTCCCAGACTTGGGTGACCCTGACCAATGGCCCATACTGGCCAGAACAGAATTCAGCAGAGTGAACAGCAGTTGAGGTGGTGAGGAGGACAGAAGAGCCTGGAAAATAGTCGCTCTAGGTCTTGGCCCAGAAAGCGCAAGATGGGGAATATTTTGTGGAATGTCTTGAAATTTGCCTTTTATGGTCCTGACAAACTCATAAAGAAACTTAAGGAAGATACAGACTCTGACTCTGAGGAAGAGGGGTGTAATCGGGCTCAGGGAACAAACAAGGAAAGTAAAATTAATAACAGAATTGCTGAGGAAACTTTAAGTAACCAAGAACTGGCCAAGAAAAAGGAAAAAACAGAGATAGAATTTTGTTCTCCTTATCCATTGACTCCTCCATATGAGTCCCACTGGGATCTTTCATCTGTCTCTTTAGCCCCCACCACAACTCCCTTTCAGCAAATGATACAGCAGTCAAGGGGAGCTGGTGAGATAGTGGCTCATGTGTTCCCTGTCACTGTTGTACCTGACGACCCAACTTATCCTACACAAATAAGGCATGCTTATGCTGCCCTGTTGTAGAAATTTGTAAAAGAATTAAAGGACACTTGCTCCCATTAGGCCCCAATGCTCCTTATACAATGAGTTGTTTAGACAACATAGCTGACTCCAACATCATGTGCCCTTGTGACTGGTATACTCTCGCCCAACCATGTTAAACCCCTTGGCAAAATGTGGTCTGGAATGCTGCCTACATTGAGGAATGTAAGAAGGTGGCTCAGATGCTTCCTGGGCCCCAACAAGAAATAGACAAGATGATGGGTAGTGGTGTATACTCGGGCCCAGGACAGCACTTACATTATCAAGCAGCAGATTATAATCACATAGCCATTTGTGCTGCAAAGGCCTGGAAATCTTTGGTGTCTGATAAAGATCAAGGCCTGTCTATGTCCCAGGTGAAACAGGGACCCCAAGAGCCCTTCACTGATTTTGTGGCTTGTATGCAGGAAGCCATAGTGAGAACTTTAGGGGTTGTCCCAGTGGCAGGGGATATAATAAAAATTATGGTCAGAGTGAATGCCAATGTTGATTGTCAAAAGGCAATGGTGGACCTAGAGAAGGATTCAGGATTAGAGGAAATGATAGACAGATGTTGAGGAGTAGGTTTACAGGTGTATCAGACTGAATTATTTGCTGCTGCTTTGTATAAAGGCTTACAGGTGTCTGAGGATGAGGTTTGCTTTAATTGCAGGAAGAAGGGGCACCTGTGTGCACATTGTAGCGTAGGAACTAAAAGGAAGGGTGGAACTCAGGCCATGGGTGAGTGCTTTGTGGCAAGCTAGGTCACTTTGCTTCACAATGTAAAGAAAATAAAGAGAAATATAGGAAAGGAGGTTCAGGAAACTTTTGGGGGGGCCCTTCACAGGCCCCACAACAGGTTAGGCAAGTGGCTCAAACAGCTCCAGCCTTCCCCAATCAGCTGTGGGAAGGATATTGAATGGCCAGAGCTTTGAACCCACAATAGAGCTCGAAATATTCTCATTAGATAATTGGAAAACAGCACCTTTTACAACAGTCCTTTTGCCCATATCTTTTTTTCCCTCTGAATGTTCGTGTTCAATCATCCTCATAGTGCTGCTATAGTACATAGCACCATTTTAGAGCAAGGTACTAAGTAATGTGTTGTCACCAACCCACATATTGATGAGCTATATGTTAATAAAGAGATTCCTATTGCTTTGGCCTACCCCATTCATTCCTTCTCTCCCTCAGAACAAGTAGTGTTCACCCAGTATATAGAAGCCTCCCGATCTATGATCACAATATCAGTGGAAGATGTCTATTTTCCTGGGCTGCTGGATACAGGACTGTGCTACAAGCAGAGAAGTGGCCTGAGAGCTGACCTCTAAAAGAACAAGAAAAGGCAATCAGGGGTGTGGGTGGGACCCTTAGGGTCCTAGAATCTTCCAGACCTCTGGAGTGGAGCTACAAACAATATCAGGAGCTATGCATTCCCCTAGTGACAGCTGGTTTAGGACGAAACATTTGGGGAAGAGATGTGTTGAAATTTATGAATATGAAAGTGACCAATTTTGGATAAGGCCACTGGTCATGTTTAGTTGTCCACCCGTAAGATGGAAAAACAATAATCCTATATGGGTAGACCAGTGGCCATTGGCTAAGGACAAGCTGGAAGCTCTACATCAGATTGTGAAGGAACGATTGAATTTAGGACACATTGAAGAATCCCTGTCCCCATGGAATTCCCCAGTCTTTTTTATTAAGAAGAAATCAGGAGCTTTTAGAATGTTGACTGATTTACAGAAGGTTAATGCTACCATGCAAACTATGGGAGCCCTGCAACCAGGGCTGCCTGATGTTACTGCCATTCCCAAAGGTTATCACATATGGGTTGTTGACAAAAAGGATTGTCTTTTCAGTATCCCCTTACATGAGCAGGAGAAGGAGAGATTGGCCTTTTCAGTGCCCAAGTAAATCACCGCTGCCCTATGGCCCATTTTCAATGGAAAGTTCTCCCTCAAGGTATGACTATCAGCCCCACCCTCTGCCAATGGTATGTCAATGAAGCTGTAGTTCCCCTCAGGGATCAGTTCCCTCAGGGTTGTTGCTTGTATTATATGCATGACATTTTATTGGCAGCACCACAAGTGGAGTTGGTTGAAAAGATGTACAAGATATTGAGAACTCATTTGGTTAAACTGGGATTATGTTTTGCTGAGGATAAAGTACAAGTTATACCCTATCAGTATCTTGACTATATCTTAGAACATATTGCCGTGTATATGAAAACCCCACAATTAGATTTAGATAAAGTGACCACCTTGTATGACTGTCAGAAATTGGTAGGGCAATTACAGTGGCTATGGGCTAAGGTAACAATCACCAATGAGGAGATGCAACCTTTATATCAAATTTTAAAGGGACCCTCTGATCTTAAATCAGAGGGTAAAGAACTGATTCAGGCTGTTTTACAGCATTTGTCTATCCCAACCTCCGGATGGGACCCTTAGGCCCCAGTTGAATTAACTCTCCTAACTACACCTACACATATGGCTGTTTACTGCCAGGGCCTGTATGCTATGACACGGCTATATGCTACTTGGCCCCATAAAGTCCTCCTTAACATTTTGGAAGGAGCTGGTAAATTGTTGCTCAAAGATACTCAGTATGTATATGCCACTTTGGGGCATTAGTCCCATGATTCATATAAACAAGACAAATGAGCAAACAGATCAACTGGCTCAGGATTTTATTGAATGGGCACTCTTAACTCAGTGGCCTCTCTCACTTCTTCGACTGGATGGGTGCCCCAGACCTTTATGGCCACCTTCCCTCTTCAGCTGCTGGTCAAAGTTTCATGGGAACCTGTTGATGGTCCTTATATTTTTACGCATGCTATTGAGGACAATTAATGTGTCATATGGGCCCCCACACACAGTCTTTGCAGATTTTACTTACCCCATTTACATCAACACAGAAGAATGAAATGTGGGCTGTCATTCAGGCTTTGAGGTTATTTCCCTGCCCTATCAATATTATATCAGATAGTCAATATGCAGTTAAGGTGGTGCAAAACATAGGGCAGTATCTTTTCAGACCATCCTGCACAACCATTGCAAGCCTTCTCTGGTCTCTTAAAGATGCCCTGCAAGAATGACAACAGCCCGTGTATATATTGCATGTTAGATCCCATACGGGAGGCAAGGGAACCATATTTGAAAGGAATGCTAAGGTTGATGCTGCCTTACACCCTCTGCTGTGCTTTCCAACACAGCCCTGGCATGGCCAAGAACAGTTACATTTAAGTGCCAAAGCACTGAGTCACCTCTATTGCATAACCAGAGAAGAGGCCTGCCAAATAGTAAAATCTTGCACAAAATGCATTCCTTTTCAACGAGTGCCATGCCCTCCCTCAGTTAACCTGAGAGGTCGGTCTCCTAACAAATTCTGGCAAATGGAAATGACCCACATGGGAGCAAAGATTCTACATGTTACTGTAGACACTTTCTCGGGGTTCATGTGGGCTACCTGTCAGCCAGGAGAAACTATGGTACATGTGCTTGCCCATTTATACCATATTTTTGCTCATACTGGTCTACCGCAGGAAATATAAACTGATAATGGCCCAGCTTACACGTCAAAGGCCTTTCAGCACTTTTGTCAAGAATGGGGTATAACTCATGTCACAGGCCTCCCTTATAACCCTACAGGCCAAGCTATAGTGGAACGTGCTAACAGCACACTGAAGGCAATCCTTGCTAAACAAAAAAGGGGCAGGGGTCCCGTCAGACGGAAACATATAGATCTGGCACTGTATACATTCAATTATCTGACATTTACAAAAAATATTGAATTAACACTGGCCATGAAACATCTTTTGTGCCAGAAAGGACAGCTATGTGTCCTGCCCCCAGTTAAGGCTGATGTAGGGGAACAAGCTATGGTCCAGGAGGGAGAAGTATGGATGGGCCTGTATGAAATAACCATTTGTGGAGAAGGGTATGTTTGTGTCTCCACAGAACTCGGGCCACACTGGTATCCTGTCCAAAGGGTGCAGGTCTTTCCACAACAGCAACAAAAGGAAGAGGAAGAAAAGAAGGAAACTGAAGAGGTGACCAAGGCAGAAGAGAAGCCGAGCTAACACCATGCAAAAGCTGTGTTTTGTGCCAGTTGTGCTGACTCTTGGGGGCAAGGCTTGTCAATGTGGCCAGCCTCATGGCAATGACTCCTGTCCAGGGATGTACTTTTGGCCCCCTGTTCCACCGTGCCCTGTTTCTCAGCTGTTGTGACTGTTGTTGATTCTCATGGAGGGACTATTTTGGTACAGGGGCTTAGCTGGCAGGACTTTAAGATTGTCAAGTGGACTTCCAATTGTGTAACCCCCATCCCCTGCCATGCTACCGGACTACAGTGGAAAACCATTGAACACCACCCACATGGCCTTGTGGAATGGGGTGGTTTGTCAGCTGAGGGGATGGACCTGGGTGAACCGATGTGGGACATGTGTTGTGCCGACCATGGGGGCTTGTGCCCACAAGATGTTGTGGTGACTTCTTGAACAAATTGAAGAATGTGTCATAGCGGAGCTGGGGTTGGAAACTGATTGTTGGTTTTTGGATTACTAGTCTTTTGTTTTCTTGATTTGTTATTCTATATTTCCGTGAGTATTAGACATGCTGTTAGCATGTTGAAAAAATTCTTTAAGTTTGCTCAAAGCCCAGATCACACTCCAGCATGAGTGTGATATGCAAAACAAAAAAGGGGCTGTGTGAGGATCACAAAATATGTGCAAGATTGCAAGCAGTGATGTCGAGGCACAGGGAAGTGTGAGGCCCAGGAATTGGTTGGGTCACATGGAAGTCAGAGCATATTGCACCATCCCTGGCCAGGGGATATTGCATTGCTCAATATTCTCTTACGTGGGATATCTGATGTTCCCAACTAGTGTCTCCACACCATGAGGCCTTCATGCTCTTGTAATTGCACTTCCCCTCTCACAATTTACCTGCCCTCTCACAGTTCTGCTCAGCTGGGCTGTGTCATGTGTGGTGTGTGGATCTGGGGTAGATATAAGACCCAAGCCTTGGAGGGAGTGAGAAGCTGCCTTAAGATCTGGCTGTAAGGCTTCCCCAGGGAGACCTCAATAAACCTTCTTTGCACATACCTTTGAGCCATGACTTTTCTGTTCTGGAGAAGAAGCCGGCGCCTTCTCCATTAGGGTAAGTAACCGGCTGCCCCTTCAGGCAAGTTAAGGTACTTTGAAAGAGAAACTTGACAAATGACTTTATGAAAAATCAAGATAATATAAAATAGATCCAAAGAAATGAAAGAATAGAATGCAATGTGAAATATTTCGTTGGGAAAATCACTTACCTGGAAAATAGAGCCAGGAGAGATAATTTAAAAATTATTTGACTCCCTGAAAGCCATGATCCAAAAAAGAGCCTAGAAATCATCCTTCAAGAAATTCTCAAGGGAAATTGCCCTGATATTGTAGAACCAGAGGGCAAAGTAGAAATTGAAATAATTCACTGATCACCTGTTTAAAAAGATCCCAAAATGAAATCTCCAAGGAATGTCATAGCCACATTCCACAGCTCCCAGCTGAGAGAGTAAATATTACAAGTTGTCAGGAAGAAACAATTTGAGTACTGTAAAAACACAATCAGGATAACACAAGATCTAGAAGCTTCTACATTAAGGAATCAAAGGGCTTGGAATATGATATTCCAAAGGTCAAAGGAGCTAGCATTAAAAACAATAATCACCTACCCAGCAAAACTGAGTACAACGCTTCAGTGAAAAATATGGCCATTCAATGAAACAGAGGACTTTCAAGTATTCTTGAGGAAAAAACCTGATTTGAACAGAAAAATTGACTTTCAAATAGAAGAAGGAAGAGAAGCATGAGAAGGTAAACAGGAAAAAGTAATCATAAGGACCTTATTAAAGTTGAACTATTTACATTCCTACATGGAAAAAATGATAATTGCATCTCAGAAGACTTTTCTCAATATGAGGATAGTTGAAGGGAATATATGTGTGTGTATTTACACACACACACACACATATGTATACATGCATACATATACATATGTATATGTGGGGGTGTATGGGTGTATATAAATAAATATGTGAGTGTGTATATGTATATACATGTATGCATACACAGCGGGCACAGTATCAGTTGAACAGGAAGAGATGATTATGTAAAAAATAAAATTAAGAGGTGAGTGAGGAATATAATGAGAGAAGGAAAAAGGGAGAGATATAATAGGGTAAATTATGTCACATAAAAGAGCCAAGAGAGAACTGTTACAATGGAGGGGAAGAACAAGAAAGTGAAAGGGAATGGGTCAACCTTACTCTCATTGAATTTGGCTTAAGGAGGGAATAACATACACATTCAACTGGGTATCTTAGCCTACAGGAAAATAGGAGAGAAGGGGGTAAGAGGGTCAATGACCGAAGGGAGGGCAGATTGGGAAAAAGAATGGTTAGAAGCACACACTCTTGAAAAGGGACAGCATCAAAGTACAAATTAGAAGAAATGTGGGGAGGGATAGGATGGAGGGAACTATAGTTAGTCTTTCACAGTATATCTACTATGGAAATGTTTTACATAACTACATATGTACAACCTGTATTGAATTGCTTATCTTCCCTGTATGGGTGGGTGATGAGGGAAGAAGATAAAGAATCTGGAAATCAAAGTTTTAAAAACAAATGCTAAAAAAAATATTTTTTACATGCAACTGGAAAATAAGATATTCAGGCACTGGGGTAAAGAAATCCATCTTGCCCTAGTAGAAAGTTAGATTGCTAATGGGGAAGGATAGAAGACAGAGCAGATTGGGGTAAGGGGTATTCAGTGGGCTTGTTATTTTGGGGTGGGAGGTACAGGAAAGACCGGGAGAAAATTTGTAACTCAAAATCTTGTTGAAATGAATGTTGAAAACTAAAAATAAACAAATTAAAAAAAAAACAAACAAACAAAAAAAAAGGAATTGACAGCAATGGGACAAAACACCACAATTTATGGAATAGAACCAAAGCAGTACTAGAGGAAATTTGCATCTCTAAATGCTTACAGCAATTAAATGGAGAAAGATAAGATCAATCACTTGGACATGCAACTAAAATAAAATGAGAAAGAGCAAATTTAAAAATCTTCCATTAAACATCAAATTGAAAAATCCTGAAAATTAAAGGAGAGATTAAAAAATCTAAAATTAAGAAAACCATTGAAGTAATAAATGAGACTGGAAGACTAATTTGTTAAAAAAAAAAAAAAAGAAAGAATTTTTATTCAATTTTAAAACATACAAAGAAAACCAAATTACTAGCTTCAAAAATGAAAGAGATAATTCACCAGCAATCAAAAAGGAATTAAGACAATTATAAGGGGCTCTTTTGCCCATTTATATGACAAAGAAAAATCGACAATCCAAGTAAAATGAATGAATATTAACCCTCTCATAAAAAAAACGAAACAAAACAAAAACAGAAGGAGCAATAAAAACTCAATCTATGAAAAAAAAAACTGGAACAAGCATCAATGTACTTCTTAAGAAAAAATCCCTGAAGCAGATGATTCACAAATGTATTGTATCCAACATTTAAGGAACAATTGATGACACAACTACATAAACTATTTGGGAAAATAGACAAAGAAGGAACCCTAGAAATTTATTTTATGACACAAATATGGTACTATTACCTAAAGTAGGAAGAGACAAAAAAAATAAATAATATTATAGACCAATTTCCCTAATGAATATTGATGCAAAAATTAAATACATTACTAGCAAGCCTATTATAGCAATATAACAGCTGGATCATACACCATGATCAGGCAGGGATTTATACAAGAATGTAGGGCTAGCTAATTCAATATTAAGAGAACTATCAGAATAATTGACCATACCAATAACTAAACCAGGAGTAATCATATAATTATCTCAGTAGATGCAGGAACAGCATTTTACAAAACATATCACCCATTCCTATTAAGTACACTACAGAACATAGGAATAAGTGGAGCTTACCTTTAAATGTTTAATAATATCTATCTAAAACCACAAGCAAACATTGAGAATAAGCTATATAATCAGATCAGAGGTGAAGCAAGGAAGTCCATCATTACCATTATATTAACTATAGCAGTAATAGAAGAAAAAAAGTATTAGAAATTAAAATGGAACATGAGGAAATAAAACTTACTCTTCACAGATGATATGATGGTGTACTTAGAGAATCCCAGAGTGTCAACTAAAAAAACTACTTGAAATAATGAACAGCTTTAGATAAGTTGCAGGAAACAAAAACAAAATAAACCCACACAAATGATCATTTCTATATGTTACCAAAAGTTCAGCAGCAAGAAATAGAAGAAGAAATTCCATTTAAAATAACTATAGACAATATAAAATTTTTGGGAGTCTACCTGCAAAGACAAACCTATGAATGATATAAACATAATTATAAAACACTTTTTACACATGTAAAGCCAGACCTAAACAATTTTTAAAAATATCAATTGCTCATGGGTAATGTGAGACAATGTAATTAAAATGGCGTTTCCATCTAAATTAAACTTTTATTAAGATTCATACCAATCAAATCACCCAAAATTATTTTATAGATGTAGAAAAAAAAAGTAGCAATATTAAAGAACAAGTGGTCAAGTATATCAAGGGAATCAATAAAAAAAAAAATTGTGAAGGATGCCAGTGTAGCCATGCCAGATCTCATACTGTATTAAAAGCTGTACTTATTGAGACAATCTGCTTCTGGCTAAGAAATATAGTGATGAATTAACAGAATAGATTAAACACTAATTACACTACAGTAAATGACAATAGTAATCTAATATGTGATAAACACAAAGATCCACAGCTATTGGAACAGAAAAGTCATTATTTCAAAAAAAAAGTCACTGGGAATCTAGAAAACAGTAAGACAGAAACTGTGCATAGATCAATATCTCACACCATATACCAAGATAGAGTCAAAATGGGTACGTGATTTAGACATAAAGAATCATACCGTAAGCAAACTAGTAGAGCATGGGATGGTTTAACTAAAAGAGTTATAGAAAAGTGAAGAATTTGGGACTGTAGATAATATGTAAAGCATTACAAAATGTGATATAGATAAATTTGACTGCATAAAATTTTAGAAAACTTTTGCACAAATAAAATCTAATGCAACTAAAATTAAGAGGAAAGAAGAAAATTGGGGGACTATATCTCTGTTAAAAGTTTTATTTCTCAAATACATAGAGAATTAAGTCTAATTTATTTTTTTAAATGCAAGTTATTTGCCAATTGATAAATGGTCAAAGGATATGAACAGGCAGTTTTCAGACAAAGAAATCAAAGTTATCTGTAGCTATATGAAAAAATGCTCTAAATCACTACTGATTAGAGAAATTCAATTTAAAAGAACTGTGATGTACCACCTCATACCTATCAGATTGGTTAAT
The DNA here is from genome assembly GCA_028627135.1 of Pseudochirops cupreus. Lineage (NCBI taxonomy): Eukaryota > Metazoa > Chordata > Mammalia > Diprotodontia > Pseudocheiridae > Pseudochirops > Pseudochirops cupreus. The sequence continues at coordinate 15,950,019 of CM053584.1, forward strand.
GTAAAAAAAAAAAAGCAAAGAATGGATGTTAGAGGGGAAGAGGAAACTGGGACACTAATGTATTGTTGGTGGAGTTGTGAACTGATCCAACCATTCTGGAGAACAATTTGGAACTATGCCCAAAGGGTTATGAAACTTTACATTCTCTTTGATGCAGCAATACCACTACTAGGTCTGTAACCCAAAGATATCAAAAAGGAGGGGAGGAAGTAAGTATTTATAGAAAAATATTTATGACATCTCTTTGTAGTACCCAAGAATTAGAAATGAATGTTATACCCATCAATTGTGGAATGGCAAAACAAGGTGTGGCATGTGATTGTGATTTAATTTTATTGGGCTTTAAGAAATGACAAGCAGGACGACTTCAGAAAAAACCTGGAAAAAAATTTTCATGACCTGATGCAAAGTGAAGTGAGCAGAACCAAGAGAACATTATACACAGTAATAGCAATATTGTATAATGAAGAACTGTGATTGGTGTCGCTAGTCTGTATCAGCAAGCACCCTAGCACACCCAGGGTGGCTGCTAGCACAGGTTCTTAGGTTTGCTTTTCTAAAGGAAAGCAACTCAAAATGTGTTAACAATCTCACTTTAATCAATCAAACACATATTATTTACCTAGTTCAGGGGAAAAAGTCAGCACCCTGAACTTCAGAAAACACAAACAGAATACAAAACACAAGTTCCAAGCAGAAGTCACAAGCAGACAAAGAAACAGATTAGCAGATGGGCTTCCAACCATATGATCATTACATCCATACCTAGTCAGTTACCAGAGAGGGAAGCACCAACATCTGGGTTTTTCAAACCAGGGGGCTCAATGGCTTCCCCAAGTCTCTTCTGTCCAAATCACACAATTCTTCTCAAAGTCAGCCCCAAAGCAAAACCTTGCATCAGCAGTATATATAACCAGTCAGAGATCAGCACGTGACCCACTGCCCAATCACAACGTAGTAAGGTGTGGGCATTCCTGAAGAACAAGCCTCCCACCACAGGCTCCGCATGACCACATTCAGCCTATTAGGGGGCAGAGTATACTTTCAAATCTGGCAAGGTTCTCAGAGCCACTTAAGCCTATCAAAGGGCCTAGGGGCAGGGAAGATCTTCGGATTCCCATAACATATTCTGAGCAATACAATAAGCTACGACAATCCTACAGGACTAATGATGAAGTGCATTGTCTGCCTCTGGAGAAAGATCTAATATTATCTCAGTACAAACAGAAGCAGGCTATTTTACACTTTCTTACTCTTTTATTATATTTTTATTTGAATTTTCTTGTACAAAATGACTAATATGGAAACATTTTCCATGATTGCACATGTGCGACCTAGATTTGATTGATTAGTATCTCAGGGAAGGAAAAGGGTTAGGAAAGGACAGATTTTGGAAATCAAAACCTAAAAAATACCAAATGTTATAAAGTGTTCTAACATGTAATTGGGGGAAAATAACATAATATCTATTTTTAAAAGTTTGCATAAAAAAGATATTCCCTTTTAATACAGTTTATTCATTTGAACATGGTTAGAAACAGAAAATGTTGTATAGTAAGTTATTTAGTAAGCACCATATTGAAATTGATTATGCTATGTATTTATTTATTCCATCCCATACCTTTTGTTACAATTGTAGTTGATATGTCAACTGTTAGAAGAATTAATTCTTTTATTAAAGGCCATATTATAAAAAGTGTTTTGTTATTAGTTGCTTAGCAGAATCTCATCCTCCAAATGGGGGCATTAACAGTGCCAAGGAACAAACTGGGTGCAGCTAGGTGGTGGAGTGAATAGGGTAAAGGACCTGGAGTCAGGAGGAACTCAGTTCAAATCCAGTCTCAGAGACTAAACACTTACTAGCCCTGTGACCTTGGGCAAGTCACTTAACCCCAACTCCCCCATCCAAAAAGCAAAATTAAAAAACAAAATTGGGTTCAGATGTTTCCAGTTTTTCAGTTTGTATTTAAGTTTCTTGAATATATCAACATGAAAACCAACTAATTTAAAAATGTTAATGTTCTGATCTAAAAGATTCCTCAGTATTATTTTCTTATTATTAGGTACATGGGGTTTCAGCCATCTTTTACTACATTGAATGGTGAAACTTCTCAGCCCATAAGTTTTGTGGGAGCAAGCCAGAGTTTTGATTTCACCCTCCCCTCTTTGTTCCCCCTTCTTTACTACTGCCACTTCAGCAATAAGCCCCTTTCAGGAGTCTTTCAAACCCCACCCTAGCTGGCATTTGCCAAATAAGGGCATGAACAGTGCCCAGGTTCCCTGCCTGCTTCCCAGCCAATAGAAGATAGTAGGTGGTTTCCTTGTCTTTTGTCATTGTGGAAGATTTTCGTGCTAAGATTTGAGTTTGCCCCTCAGTTTGAGTTGCGTGCAAAACATCCAATTTGAGGTAGATAATTAGTGATCCAGGACTAAAGTTCATGAAAGACAATTGGTGCCCTACAGTTAGATATGAATCATCTACACAGATAGGTTAACTAAAAGGAGACGAATTGATGCATTTGTCTAAAAGTTTGGAGAAGGAAGACTGGAGAGCCCAGCTCAGAGCCTTGGGCAATATCAGTGATCAGGAAGTATGATAAAGATGGTGATCTATTACATGTCACTCCTCTTCAGCTAGGTGTTGCCAGAGTGCACAGAGCCTGAAGTCAGGAAGACCTGATTAAGTAAAAATGTGGGCTCCAAAATCTGATAGATGTGTTACTGTGGGCAAACTACTAAAACATTTTCTGCCTCAGTTTCCCAGCTGTAAAATAAGGATAATTACACTATCTATCTCATAAGGTTATGAGGAGGATCAAGTAAAATACTATGGGTAAAATGCTTAATCACCAACAGAGGAAAATAAGAAGGGCTGGGAAAGGCTTCCTGCAGGAGGTGGGATTGTAATAGGGGCTTAAAAAATGTCAGGGGGGTCAGAAATCAGAGCAGGGGAGGGAAAGTGTTTCAGGTGAAGTGTTCAGCCCTGAGAAAGATACCTAGAGCCCATCAATGGAGAGTATTCTTATGAAACCATCAGGGAAACAGTGACACTGGATGAAAGAATATATGGGAAAGGAATGACAAGTAAGAACCCTGGAAAGGTAAGAGGTGCTAAGGTGAAGAAGGGCTTTGCATGACACAAGGTTTCATCTTCGATCCTGAAGGAAATAGAGAGCTATCGATATGATATGATCAGACCTAGCATTTAGGCAGGTAATAGTAGCTAACATTTATATAGCGCCAGGCAATATGCTAAGCATTTTATGGTTATTTCATTTCATCTTCACAACAACCCTGAGAGGTGGGTGTTATTGTTATCTCCATCTTACCGGTGAAGAAACTGAGGCAAATAGATATTATGTCACTTGCCCAGGGATCACACAGCTAGTGTTTGAGCCAGATTTGAACATGGACCTTCTTGACCTCAAGCCTAGAGTTCTATCCATTGTAGCACCTACCTGTGCCATGGAACAATTGAGAGGAGGACAGATTGGAGAGGGGAAAGGCCCACAGCTAACATTTATATGGTACTTTAAGGTCTGAAAAGTGCTTTACCAATGATCTTATCTGACCTTCACAACAACTTTGTGTGGCAGGTATTATTATTATTATTACCATTTTAAAAATGAGAAAACTGAGGCAGACAAAGATTTAGTGATTTTTCCAGGGACTCGGTGTCACAGGCAGGATTTTAACCCAGGTTACCTTGAGTTCATATCTAGCAGTTAATCTACTGTGCTTTCTCATTACTGACCAACCAGCAAGCTATTGCAATTGCCTCACCCAGTATTATGAGGGGAAATGTACCTGTGCCAGGGTTATGATAATCATTAAATACCATATTTTTGGCCAAAGCCTGAATTAATCCAACAAACTGCTTTTCCTTGTCTTAAAAATACCTTTTTTTCGGTCGGCAACTCCAGAGACCAGATAAGCCTGGAAGTAGGATTTAAAACAGGCATCCTGAGATCATAAATTCCAAACAGACCCAGCTTTGTCCTTGTTCTCTGAGTGAACTTGGAGAATACCTCTCCTTATGTCAACAAGCAGAAGAGGCTAACTTTATGGCTCTTGAGGATGAGACCCTTAACTCGAGGCATTAACTTGAGTATATGTCTTTGTCTTATCTTAATATTTTCTGGACATATACCATGTTATGGAATGTTAATGGTAAAGGAAACAGATATTCTGGATCATAATTTCAATTGATACTTTGGCAACTCTCTTATTTTATTGTATTTACCATTTATTCAACTAAGAAAATTCCTTTTTCATTCAACGATTAAACATTTATGGGGATCATAAATTGGTGTGACACAGCTACCCTGAATTGGGATGGTTCTAAAATATACTTAAGGTGTCTTCTCTTTTTGTTCATCAGTCAGGACTCAGCCCCTTCACTCCTTGTACAAGTTTCTGTAGCTTAAAGAATAAAATTGTATCACTATTTGTTTTTCTCCTTTAACCAAATCTTTTTCAGAGATTGACAGTGGTGCCATTGTAGCGATCTTATGTTTAGAATGGAGCTATTAAATTCTCTATCCCTGCCCCACCCCACTCTCAAATACATTAACAAGCAATCAGGACATTCCCTGGCCTTCTGTGCATACCTTACTGAGTGGCTGTGGAAAACTGGAATTGAATACTGGTTTCAGAACCAGAGAATGATAGTGAGTGTTACTGAGTTGATGTTAGGTGTGGACAGTAGGTGTAGTTTGTGAGCAGGGAGGACATAGGTGAGCCTAGACCATGTCTAAGTCTTAATTCCATTTTGTCTAGAAAGCTTTCCCAAACCCTTCTAATCCTAGTGCCTCCCTCGGTTAATGATGTCCTATTGGTCATATTTGCAGCTTGATTTATATGTATTTGTAATATTTTCTCCCATATTGCATGTACATTTATGTATGTATGTATGTAGCTATGTATGTATTATGTATATCTGCAGATAGAGCCTTCTGAGTTATGGGATGGAGTCAGCAGAAATGCAGTTGGGCTGAGGACTTTTCAGAAACTTTATCATCCTATTCACTCTTTCTAGTATCTTTATCACTTACAGGGAGGCGGGGGGGGGGGGGGGGCGGGGTGGTGACAAAAGTGTAGTCAGAGGATCGGGCCTTGAATCCCCTCCTGCACATAACACCTGTGTAACTTTGGCCATTTTGAGCCCTGGACTTGGGGTCTGTGGTGATTTTAAAAGCTTGAGAAACGTAGTTTTGGGGTAATTTAGTCATCTTATTGATATGGCCAGCCTAATTCACAAATAAAAGGATGGCCAGTTGGCCATCTTTCTTAGACTAAAGTCAACCATGGCAGCAAGCTCACAATTTATGTACCCTTTAAGGAGCAGGTATTCAATGAGGGGCTGAGAGAGACATCCTGCCACCACTGGAGAGAGAGGCTGTGTCTGCACCCTGACCATACCAAGTATTGGGCCAAATTTTCAAAACATTATTCCCCACATAAACATGAACAGGAAACAATGGTTACCTTCCTTGGTTGGGGTCTGAGTAAGAAAGTTAGACCAATCCTACTATCAGCAACATCCTTCAGGACACTGAAGTTTCTGAAATCCAGACTTCATAAGAAGAGATAACCCTGCAACTCCCCAAATTATTGGTTGCTAGTAATCATTTCCCACCGAGGACATAAATTCAGATCTTGCCTGAGACACTGAATAGCTATGTGACCCTCAGCAAGGCTTTGTACTTCTTACAATATTGCTCTTATTTCGTACACACCACACTTCACTTTGCATCAGTCCATGTAAGTATTTCCAGATTTTTCTGAAAGAAACCTGCTTATCATCTGTTATAGTGCAATAGTATTTTACCGTCATCACATATCACAACTTGTTCAACCATTCTCGATTGATGCACATCCCCTTCACTTCAATTCTTTACCCCTAGTAAAGAGCTGTTAATAATTTTGTACATGTAGGTCTTTCTACTTTAAAAAAAATTTGTTTGGGGATGTAGACCTACCAGTGCTATTGTTAGGTCAATGGGTGTGCCTGGTTTTCTAGCCCTTTGGGCATAGTTCACAATTGTTCTGGGGTATGGCTGAATCAATTCCCACCTCCACCAACAGTGCACTGAAGTCTCATTTTTCCCCCATTCCCTCCAGCATTTGCCATTTACACTTTCTGTTCTGTTACCAATTGAATTCGGACGAAGTAGTACTTTAGACTTATTTTAACGTGCATTTCTCCAAGAACAGAGAGTTAGAGTGTTTTTTCCAGATGACTATAGATAGCTTGATCTGAAAGTGGATCATAACTATTGATCATTTATCAACTGAGGCATGGCTATTATTTTTTATAAATTTCACTCAGTTCTCCACATGCATGAGAATTGAAGCCTTTATCAATGAAACTTACTTCCAAAGTTTTTTTTTCGCTCACTTAATATTGCTAACTCTATTTGCCTCCAACCTACTCACCCCCTGTTTGTTCTATTCTCTCCTGAAATGTTTTGCTTCTGAACATCCCTCCACCAATCTTCCCTCCCTTCTATCACCATCCCCTCATCTTATCCTTTTTCCTTCCTACTTTCCTGTAGGATAAGTAATATAGATTTTGATACCCAATTGATTGTGCATAATTCTGATGAGAGCAGGGTTCATTCACACTCCTCACTTCCCCTCCCTTCCCCTCCATTTCAAAAGTTTTTTCTTGCCTCTTTTATGTGAAATAGTTTTTGATGGCCGAAACTAATGGCTTTTTTTTTAAGTCCTGTCTGTTGGTTTGCTGCATTGTGTTATTTTCTGTGTGTTTCTTTTAAACTTTTATTTGTTTTAGTTCACATAATTCATTTTCATGAGATTTTGAGTTACAAATGTTCTCTCCTTCTTTCCCCTACCCACCACCTCAAAACAGCCATCCCATTATATAACCCCTCCCCCAATCTATTCTCTCCTATGTCCTCCCCCATAACCCCACTGACTTTCCGGTAGGGCAGTATGGATGTCCCTCCCACAGTGCCTGTGAATCTTAAGTTGCAGTTGGATGTAGTTAATAATAATTATTACTGTTATATATATATGTATATATATACATACATATATATGTATATATATATATATATATATATATATATATATATATATTAACATTTGATTACAGAGCTTTAAACTCTAGATTCTTTCTCTTCTTTCCTCCTCACCCACCACCACTGGAAGGACAAGCAATCAAATACAGACTGTACATGTGTAATTACGCAGAACCTCTCCACAGTGGGCATTTTGTGAGAGACTGTTTACATGTCCCTCCTTCCTAGCCCGCCCGCCCCGTTCCACTCTCTACCCTGTCCCTGTCCCTGTCCCTCTACAGAAGTGTGCACTTCCATCAACCCTCCCTGCCACCCTGCCCTCCCCTCCATCATCCCACCTCTCATCCCCATTCCCCCTACTCTCCAGTGTGGCAGGATACCCAGTTTAGAGTTTATGTCATTCCTTCCCTAAGCCAAGTTCAATGTGAGTAAGGTTGACTTTTTCTCTTTTGCCTTCCTGTTCTCCCCCTCTATTGTAACAATTATCCTTTGCCTCTTCCATGAGATGTTCAACCCCATTCTGTCTCTCCCTGTCTCCTCTCAATCTAATCCTCTCTCACCTCAGGATTTCACCACTTTGAAC
>CM053584.1:15958147-15985145 GCA_028627135.1 Pseudochirops cupreus
AGTTTCATCAGTTAGAATTGTCACTTTTCCATGTTGTCATGTAAATAGTTCAACTTTGAAAAGTTTCTTATGATTTCTTTTCTGTTTATCTACTCATGCTTTTTGTGTTTGAATGTCAAATTTTCTGTTCAGTTCTGTTTTTTTTCCTCAAGAATGCTTGAAAGTCCTCCACCTCATTGAATGACCATATTTTCCCCTGGAACATTATACTCACTTTTGCTGGGTAGGTGATTCTTGGTTTTAATCCTAGCTCCCTTGATCTCCAGAATATCATTTTCCAGGACTTTCAGTCTCTTAATGTAGAAGCTGCTACATCCTGTGTTATCTTGATTGTGTTTCCACAGTATTCAAATTGTTTCTTCTTGGCAGCTTGTAATATTTTCTCCTTGATGTGGGAACTCCGGAACCTGACTATAACATTCCTAGGAGTTTTCTTTTGGGGATTTTTTGAAGAGGTGATCTGTGAATTCTTTCATGTTCATAGTGTTCCTTTCAATTAAGTTCACCAAACACTAACAATGATTTTTTTTTCAACCTGACGTGTTACAATGCTGGCTCATAATAGGCACAGTCTACTCAATCCTTACATAAGGACTGTTTTACCTTTTTTGTGTCCTGGATCCTTTTGGAAGTCAATCTGGTGAAACCAATAAGAGTTTCCTCAGAATCGTGATTTTTCAATGCATAAAATAGGATTATAAAGGAAACTGATTATAATGAAATGCAGTTATCAAAATTTAAAGACAAGAAAACCAAGTTGCCAAAAATCAGGTCTTTTTCAGAGCAAGTGTACTTGTGAAATTGGTGTTAGTATTTAGTATGAGACTTTACAATTACTCCTTTTGAATATCACTTTATTACATTTGCATTTTTTGAGGAGTGACTTCATCACCCATCTACCTTTTCTAAGTTAGTATTGACAATAAATCAGATGAGTACCCCATCTGTGCCATTGATAAAATATTAGACAAAGGCTAAGCACAGATTCGGGAGTAACCCACTGGAAACCTTCTACCTGGGACACTCAAAAGTTGAGTGTTTTGGGAACTGTCATACAGCTGGCATGGGTCAGGAACCCAGGTCTTTATGATGTTGATGCTTAGTGTCTGTGCCATATCCCATGCCACCTCCCAGGTTGATTGATATAGCCCTTGCACATTTGCAGAGAACTTTGTATGTATTATTCCATTGCGTCCTCAGGACACCTTTTTGACATAGCTACTCCACAGGCAGAAACTAAATCTTGGAAAACGGTTTAGTGACTGGTTCCTGAGAGGTGTCAAAGGAAGCATCTGAATGCAGTCTTAACCCTTATAATATGCAATCCATTCCCTCACTCTTTTTATGAAATGTGGAAATAGTTTTATTTGTCAAGATTTTAGAAGTGCATTTGATAAATGGCTTGGGTAGCCCAAATCTCTTTATAAAGAATATGAATAATCAGTTTTCATTTCAAATGCAAATTATTAACAAATATAAACAAAAGCATCTTTTCTTTTACCTCACACGCATTAAGTGGGTAACAGTCACAGAAATTAAATCGGCCGCTGTCAGAGGGGCTACAGGAAGGAAGCACAGTAAGAAACTGTTGGCAGAACTAAACATTTTTCCAACCAATCTGAAAAACAGTTTGGAATTACTGAGAAAAATCACTAAACAATTCATACCACATGGCCTAGCAGCTAGGCTACTGTATTCCAAGCTCAATGAAAGAAAGAAAAGTCCCACTTACAACAAAGTATTCATAGTAGTACTCTTTAACAACCACAAAAAAGTCAGAGGAAAAAAGTGGGTGCTCATTAATTGCACATCCCTTTTTTTCTTTCTGAAATTTAATATACCTAGCCCCTGAAAATACCCATTATATGTTATCAACTGGGGATCATTCACTCTCTAAGGTCTTTGAGACAGAAGACCAGCATTTTGGGGCCCTGTCAAGCTATAATGGCTTCAGGTAAAGGTGTGGTGACAGACTCTCAGGGTGTCTGTGACCTGAGGACCAGCTTTGCGAAGATGATAGATCAAAGGAGCTCATCACCATACTGTCAATAAAATTGATTGATTTTTTTCCTCTAGGCCAGCCGTTCTCAACCTGTGGGTCGCAATCCCTTTGGGGGTTGAATGGGGTTACCTAAGATCATCGGAAAACACATATTTCCCATGGTCTTAGGAACCAAGACACCACTCCTCCATCCATCTCAGGCCGGTCTGCCCACATGCAGATACTCCCACATAATCGCAGCATTAGGAAGGTTGAGAACCACTGCCCTATTCCCTCTCAAAGAGCATGTATTGAGTTTTGATAGGGCTTTGATGGGTATCAGTGGGGGAAAGACCCAATCAATTAATGAATTAATCCATTAAAAAGCATTTCATAAGTACCTCTTAGGTGCCAGGTAATATCTAGGTCCTGGAGATTAAGAAAATGAAAATGAAACTGTCCCTGCCCTCTGGGAGCTTATATTCTAGTCACTCCAACAAACTTGTTAATGGCTCAGGTGTTGTTGACCTCTAGGTCTTTCCCACATATTAAACTCTGATTTGTCCTTTGTCATATATTCCTAGCCCAACATACTACCTTGAATGTAGCAGCAACTCTGGAGCCTCTTCCCTTGAACATTTTGGAATTCCCAGTTTCCATCAAAGGTCAGCTTCAGGGGGCCATGTCCTGCAGGAAGCCTTCCTGATGATCTCTCTCAGGTGCTAGTCTCCCTTCAAATCACTTAGAATTTCTTTTGCATGTATTCTGTATTTACTTATTTATGCACAAATCATTTCCTCCCAATATCAATTCATCAAGGGAAGGAGCTGTTTGGTGTTTGGGACTGTCTGCCCTGCTCCTAGCACAGGGCTTGGGATATAGTTGGATGATTCAGTGTTCGTTGAGCTAAGCTGAAGTGAATTCAGTGGAATTGGATCAGACTGAATTAAGTGGGCTCCAATGGAATTGGAAAAAGAAATGGCCTGAAAAGCAATAGAAGTTTGCAACTAAAACTAATTATTTTTCAGCTTGCCAGGGAATATGGAAATATTTACTGCACACATGTGGCCGGTTACAACTTTCTCATGGTAACTGGATTGCCACTCATCAAGGAGGTCCTGGTCAATCAAGCTGATGTGTTTATTGATCGTCCCATTTTTCCTATCCACTTCCATATCTTTAAGACACATGGTGAGTTCTTTGAATTATGATAAATGTTTTCCATCTCCAAGATTATTTGAAAGATTTCTTTGACTTCTATACTTCTTTAATCCTGAAGAATTCCAACTCATTATAGAAGTCTTGTGTCTAGAAGAAACATGATAAAAAAACTATAGGCCCCTGAAGTTTCCTTCCTTCATGTCTGAGAGTGGGGAGAGAGGAACAGGATTGAGGGGAAGGGTAATGAAGATGGTGAATGGGTTCAAATTCATCTCATATGAGAATCAGTTGAAGGAGCTTGGAGTACTTAACTTAAGGACAAGAAGAGTGAGATGAGTGTTAAAGAGAGAAATGATGATTGTCCCTGAGTAGTTGAACACCTGTTAATAGAAAAGCTATTAATTTTTTCTTATTCACCCCAGGACTAGCAGCAAAGTAAAAAACTTGCACAGTGGTATAATTTGGCTTGATAATAGGAAAAACTACCCGACCATTTGAGCTGTCCAAAAATTTAAAAGTTTTCCTTCAGAGATGGTAGATTCAACCTCATTGGATATTTTCTAGAAAAACTGTTCAGTATGTTATGTTGGTGTTATTTGCTGGGTACAAGTTAGAGTGGATGACCTTTGAAATGCCTTCCAGCTCAGAAGCGTTTATGCATCTGCCTTTAGGCCCTTTGACCCAAATGATAGTACAGGTGCCAGCAAAGCCACCTACTTCTGGAGAAATTCAGTAAAATCAAAGTCTCAGGTCACAGTCTTTTTGTTTTGTTTTATTTTTTTAAATATGTTATATGTTTAATCTATGGGAACAAAAAGGATTTCTTTAACACAGTGTAGTACAAAAAATGATTGCACATTAAAGTGCTAATCTGCTATGCAGAACTTGATATTCCTTTCAAATATCCAACAAAATGATCATATAAATATCCTTTTCTTTTTTTTTTCTTTCACATCCCCTTCAACTCCTGTGCCTTATTCTTGAATCGTTTTAGCCAATCTTTTAGGTGTAAAATGATATCCCAAAACAGTTTTAATCAGCATTTCTCTGATCATTATTAAGAGCATTTTTGTATGACTATAAAGTGCTTTTATTTCTTCATTGTAAAACTGCCTGTTTACATTATTTGACTATATATCAGTTGGGGAATGACTCAAATTCTTTTGACATTTGATAAAGTTCTTTCTGTATTTTAAATATGAGAGCTTTATCTATTCAAATGTCTCTAATTGTTGCCCTAATTTTCTGCTTTCCTTCTAATCCTGGTTGAATTTGTTTTAATTGTACTCCTTTTTAAAATTTAATGTAATAAAAATTATCCATTTTCACCTACCTTCACTCTCTTTATTTTGTTTATTCATAAATTGTTCACCTATCCATAAGCCTATAAGCAATATATTCCATGTTCTTTTAATTTTCTTGTAAAATGTCTATATCCAGGTCATGTATCCATTTTTACATTATCTTGGAATATGGTATGAGATGTTGATCCATGTCCGCTTTCTGCCATACTGCTTTCTGATTTTCCTAACAATTTTTACCAGATAATGAATTCTTTTCCTTATGTCTTTAGTCTTTTCATGTGTCAAATGCAAACTAATTATGTTTATCTGCTGCTATAAATTGTATGTCTCCCTTATTCCATTGACCTCCCTTTCTATTGCTTAGCCAATACCAACAGTGTAAATAATTACAGCCTTTAAATACAGTTGAAGCTCTGGTACTGCTAAACTTCCTTCCTTTCCATATTTTTCAACATTTCCTGTCTTATTTTTCACTTTGTTTTTGCAAATGAATTTTATTGTTTCTTTCTAATTGAATAAAATAATTATTTGGTAATTTAATTGGGATTGTGTTTAAAATATAAAATATTTTGGGTAAAATTTTCATTTTTATTCCTTTGGTCCCGCCTACTGATGAAAAGTCAATATATCTCCAATATTTCAATCTAATTTTATTTGTAAAAGTTTTTGCTTTATTATTATATTTCTATAATTCCTGATCATTTTGGCAGGTGGACTCCCAGGTACTCTATATTGCTTAGAGTATTTAGTATACTAAGTAGGTTAGTTTTTTACTATCCTTTTAGAAGATCATTTGTTTGTGATATATATGAATGCCGATGAATTATGTACGTTTACCTTATATCTTCCTACTTTGCTAAAATTATTAATTGTTTCACCAAACGTTTTAGTTGGGTCATTGGGATTTTCCAACTGTATCATCATATCATCTGCAAAAAGACATAGTTTTATTACCTTGTTCCCTATTCTGATTCCTTTAATTTCCTTTTCTTCTCTCATTGTCATTGCTAGGATTCCAATACAATATTGAATAGTGTTGGTGACAATAGGCATCCTTGTTTTGCAGCTGAGCTTACTGGAAAGGCTACTAATCTGTTTCAGTTACAAATAATGCTTGCCAACGGTTTTAGGTAAAAGCATTTTTTTTATCACTTCAAGCAAAGGCAAGGTCAGAATATCAGCACAGTAACTCTCCATTTTGTTCAGTGACAAATTAAGGCAAAACATTCACAGAAAAGAGAAAATTAAAATACAGCATTCACCATGTGTAATTCAAGAATTTAGTAAGTCCTCAATTCAATCCAAGTACTATTCCACCCCTGGATAGAACATTCATTTAATCAATCACAAAGTCCCTCTTCTCAAATGGAGATTAGTTTCCAATCAGGAACAAAGTACATTCATTTGGTCAGTCACAGAGCACAAAAAAGTCTAAAGTTTCCCACCCCTGTATCACAACTAAGTTACAATTATCATCAGTTAACACCAAGCACCTTCTCAAAAGGGGCAGTGGAGAGCACAAAGGCCATCTATCCCTAAGCTATAACAAGGTTAAGATATCATCACAGCATTTAATACCCAAGCAGAAGTCTTTTCTTCATCTTGACCCCAGGCAAGTTCTCAGCAATCTCTGTCCCTGGGGAGACAAAGCTTAACAAAGCCACAATATACATAGCCAGTGTAGTCATCAATTCATTCTCTACCTGTAGAACAGTCTCTGGACCCCTGAACCAACAGCAAGGTTCCAGGACCTCTGCAACAACAGCACTGTCCTTTACCAGTGGACAAATCTGGCAAAACAACATCAAAACAGACAGACAAAATATCGGCTTCACAGTCATGCCTCCTCAGTTCTCAGCAGCTCAGGTGGCAGCTCTCAAAAGTCCTCAGCAGCTCCTAGACGCTTTGGCTGGCAGTTTTCTCTCTCTCTCAGCAGCTCTAGCCCCCAGGAATTCTCCTCTCTCTCCATCTTCATGATGCTGCTCCCCCAAATTCTTCTTCCTCTCTCTACTTGGGCCTTCGCTCTGCTTGGGCCTCTCTCTAAGTTCACAGCATCAGCATCTCCCAGTTCAGCCCTCTCTCTTCACATCAACAAGTCTATCCCACAAGTAGGATTCACAAGCTCTGGATTTCAATACAACCCAAAAACCAAGTCAGTACAGGGAGATCTTTAAATTCCATAACCATTACAAATCCATTCATCACAAATACTTTTAGTGTTTTTAATAGAAATGTGTGCTCTACTTATCAAGAGCTTATTCTGCGTATATTGACATAATCATGGTTTTTTAAAATTTTATTATTGATGTAATCAGTTATGTTAATAACTTTCCTTCTAATTGGTTTAATCCCATCATTGTTAGAGGCATATTCACACTTTTCATTTTTAATACCAGTGATTTGGTTTTCTTCTTTCTCTTTTAATCATACTAACAAGTTTTGTATGTATTTTATTTATTTTTCTATGAAACAAACTCCTAGTTTTATGTATTAATTTAATGTTTAAAAAATATTATTGTTTTGTATTTAATAGTACTTTATTCATTTCCAAATGCATACAAAGATAGTTTTCAACATTCATTTTTAAGAGGTAGAGTTTCAAATTTAGCTCCTTCCCTCCTTTCCTGCTCCACTCCCCAAGAAAGAAAGCAATATTATATAGGTTTTACATGTACAATCATGTTAAATATATTTCCACATTAGTCAAGTTATGAAAGAAGAATCAAAACAAAAGGGAGAAAACACAAGAAAGAAAAAAGTGAATATAGTGTGCTTTAATCTGCATTCAGACTCCACAATTCTTTCTCTGAATGTGGTTAGCATTTTCCGTCATGAGGTTTTTGGAATTTTCTTGGATCACTGCATTGCTGAGAAGAGCTAAGTCTATCATTGTTGATCATTGCACAATATTGCTGTTGCTGTATACAATGTTGTCCTGGTTCTGTTCACTTCACTGAGCATCAATTCACATGTCTTTCTAGGTTTTTATGAAATCTACCTGCTCATCATTTCTTATGGTACAAAAGTATTCCATTATAATCATATACCACAATTTATTCAGTCATTCCCCAATTGATGGGCGTCCCCACAACTGCAAATTATTTGCCTCCACAAAAAGAACTGCTATAAATATTTTTGTACATCTGGGTCCTTTCTCCCTTTTCATGTTCTCATTGAGATATGGACCTACTAATGGTATTACTGGATCAAAGGGTATGCAGTATCACTCTGGATATCGTCTCAAATTGTTCTCCAGAATGGTTGTATCAGTTCACAACTCCATCAACAATGCACTAGTGTTCCAGTTTTTCCACATCTTCTCCAACATTTATTATTTTCCTTTTCAGCCAATCTGATATGTGTGAGGTGGTACCTCAGAGTTATTTTAATGTGCATTTCCATAATCATTAGTGATTTAGAGCTTTTTTTTCGTATGACTACAGGTAGCTTTAATTTCTTCCTCTGAAAACTACCTGTTCATATCCTTTGACCATTGGTAAATTGTTAAATGATTTGTTTTCTTATACATTTGATTAAGTTTTCTATATATTGTAGAAATGAGGCCTTTATCAGAAATATTGGTAGTAAAATTTTCTCTCCAGCTTTCTGCTTCTTTGTACAAAACCTTTTAAATTTAATGTAATCATAATTATCTATTTTTCATTTCATAATGTTCTCTATTATTTGGTTATACATTCTTCCCTTCCTCACAGGTATAGTATTCCTTGCTCTCCTGATTTTCTTATGGTATCATCCATTATGTCTAAATCATGTTACAATGTAAAATATTGGTATATGCCTAGTTTCTGCCATGCTATTTTCCAGTTTTACCAGCAGTTTCTGTCAAATAATGAGTTTTTATCCCAAAAGCTGAAGTTTTTCAGTTTTTTTCAAACACGAGACTACTTTAGTCAGACTACTGTGTCTTGTGTACCTAACCAATTCCACTGATCCACCACTCTGTTTCTTAGCCAGTATCAAATAGTTTCAATGATTGCTGCTTTATAATATAATTTAACTTCTGGTATGGCTAGGCCACTTTGCCTTGCATTTCTTTTCATTAATTCCTGACATTCTTGACCTTTTGTTCTTCCAGATGAATTTTGTTATTATTTTTTCAAGCTCTATAAGTTTTTTTTTGTTACTTTGGTATGGAACTGAATAAATAAAATAATTTAGGTAGAATTCTCATTTTTATTATATTACTCAGGCCTGCCCATCAGCAACTGATAGGTTTTTTTTTCTTGCAATTATCCATTTTTATCTAGCTTTTCTTTCTATATTTGTTTATTCCTAAATTCATAAATTGTTAGCCTATCCATAAGTCTGATAAGTAATATATTCCCTGTTGTTTTTTTTTATTTTCTTATAAAGTCTCTCTTTATTTCTAGGTCACACACCCATTTAAACCTTACCTTGACAAAGGGTATGAGATGTAATTTAATAGCTTTTTTGTGTTTTGTTTTGTTTTTAATCTCAAATTCATTAAAATCACATTTAATTTTTAGAATTTCCTATTTAGATTCTAATTGAAGTTTATAATTTGTTCTTTTTCTAGCTTTTTCAGTTGCATACTCCATTCATTGATCTCCTCTTTCTCTATTTTATTCATGTAAGCATTCAGAGAGATAAAACTTCCCCTAAGAACACTTTTGCTGCATCCTATAAGTTTTAGTATGCTGTGTCATTATTGTCATTCTCTTGAATGAAGTTATCGACTGTTTCTTTCATTTGTTGTTTGACTCACTCATTCTTTAGGATTAGATTATTTGGTTTCAAAATGATTTTTAGTCTATCTTTCCATGACCCTTGAGTACATATAATTTTTATTGTGTCATCATGATGTAAAAATGATGCATTTAATATGTATTAATTATTTAATACATTTGATATTTATGAATATTTCTGCCTCTCTGCATTGGATTGTGAGGTTTTTATGCCCTAGTACAAGTCAATATTTGCGTATTCACCATGTACCACTGGGAAAAAGGTGTATTTCTTTCTATTCCCATTTGATTTTCTCCAGATGTCTATGATATCTATCTTTTTAAAAAATTCTATTCACCTACTTAACTTCTTTCTTGTTTATTTTGAAGTTAGGTTGATCAAGTTCAGAGATGGGGAAGGGGAGTTCCCTCACTGTTATAGTTTTACTGTCTATTTCTTCCTATTACTCCATTAACTTCTCCTCTAAGAATTTGAATGCTATACCACTTTGTGCATATGTGTTTAGTAATGATATTGTTTCATTGTCTATGGTGCCTTTCAGCAGGATATAGATTACTTCCTTAGCTCTTTTGATTAGATCTATTTTTGCTTTTGCTTTGCCTTAGATGAGAATTGCTACCCCTGCTTTGTTTTGTTTTTTACTTCAGCTGAAGCATAATATGTTCTACTCCAGCCTTTTACCTTTATCCTGTTTCAAATGTGTTTCTTGCAAACAACATATTATAGGATTATGGTTTTTAATCCATTCTGTTATCTGCTTCCATTTTATGGGAGAGTTCATCCTATTCTCATTCACACTTGTAATTACTATCTGTATCTTTCTCTACTTCCTGTTGCCCTCCCTCAACCTATTCATATTTTTATTTCTCCCTTCTCCCTTCCCCTCCTCAGAAGAGTTTTGCTTTTAACCACTGCCTCCCTCCATATTCCCTTGCTATCAGGTCCCCACCCTCTTCTTACCCTTTTTCCTTACTACTTCTTTCCTCCCTTCTAAATATCCCCATTTTCTTTCCTCTTTCCCTTCCTAGTGCCTGAAGGACAAGTTAGATTTCTATACTTAACAAAATATGTTATTTCCTCCTTGAACCAAAACCAATGAAAGTGAAGCTCATACTATGCTCATCTCCCTCCCTTCTTTCCCTCTACTATGTTTTTATGCCTCTTCATGTGATGTAATTTACCCTTTTCTGCATCCTCATTTCCTCTTCTCCCATTACATTCCCTTTGCACCACTTAATTAGATTTTTTATCATCACATTATTTAGTTTATACCCACACCTTCTTTATATATATATATATATCCCTTTTAAATGGCATGATAAATATACAGTTCTCAAGATTAACAGGTGTCAATCTTCCAAATAGGGATGTGAAGAGTTTCTTTTTATTGAATAACAAGTTGTTTTGTTTTGTTTTATTTTTTTCCTGTTTACCTTGAGTTTTTGTCTTTTTTTGTATCTCTTGATTCTTGTATTTGAAGATCAAATTTTCCATTGAAGTCTGGCCTTTTCATCAGGGAGGTCTCGAAGTCCCTCATTTCCATGTCCTTGCCTGAAAGACTATGCTCAATTTTCTGGGTAGTTGATTCTTGGTTGTAGTCCAAGCTCCTTTGCCTTATAGAAAATCATATTCCAATCCCTCTGATCTTTTAATGTAGAAGCTGCAAGGTCCTATGTGATCCTGACTGTAGTTCCATGATATTTAAATTATCAATTTATGTGTATTTTGATCTTCTCTGTCTGCATAGTAGGATTCTATGGTCTTTGGTTTTCCAGTTTGCTTTTTCTCATTGTGATTGCCTATTTCCAGGCTTTTGAAGTAGATCTCTGTTTCTGAGGAACAGGAGGCCCTGACCCACACTTCTTTTGCTGGGAAATAGGGGCCTGATTCCCGGCTTTGTGTACTGTGGCCTCTGGTTCTGTCAGCTAACGGTCATATAATATTGCAGGTCATTTAGTGTTGAGCTAGAGTTGGCTGGTGTGTGCATAGGCCCAGGCCCAGGTCCAGATTGATGCTGAGTTTTTCTGCATTTCCCTACACTTACACTGAAGTGCAAAAAATAAGGTGTGGGGGAGGGATGGTCTGTCCATTCCAGGTGTCTACCTCCCCAGCCCTGGGCTACCACTCAGGTGGGCTCAGCCACTGGTGGATGACACCTCATTGGTGTCTACTAATTCCCCTAGCTATGCAAAGTCACGCCTGGGGTCCTGATGTTGGAACTTATCAACTGTATCTCCCTGGGGTTCAGGATCTTTCTCTGGTCCACTGAGATGGGGTTTGCTCGGATACCTCCCATCCTGTACTGCTCTCCTTCAGCCACAGCAAGAGGGACCCTTACTGTTGATACCCCAAACTTCCCACTGGTTCACTATTTCAGGATTTTTTTCTTGGGCAATATTCTCTGAGATTTTCAATGTCAACAAGATAGGCACAAGAGCACCTATGGTTTACTGTCATCATGGCTCCTGGAAGTTCAACTATATGACTTTTAAACATTTAGTCTGTGCGCTCATAACCCCAGGAATAGCTGCGGCCACTGCCATGGGCCCTGAACTTGTCTCTCACTCACCTCTGACACAACCCTGTCCTGTGCTGTGAGGTTTGGGAAACACCACTGTGGTAGGTGCTTCAGTTTGCCAGGGCTTGCACCCATTCTATGTTCAAGTCTGTGCTGGTGCAGTCCATGCTCTCTGTGCTCAACACTTCCCTAGTCCAGTGCAACAAATCCCACGTATTGATTTTCTGAGTTGCCTTGTGCTAAGAAATCTACCACACCCTAAAATTTGTTCAGATTTATTTTTTAGAGGCACTCAAAGGAATTTATGGGAGAGCTCAGGTGAATCCCTACTTTCACTCTGACATCTTGGCTCTGCCCCCCCCCGCCCCCTTTGCTTTTTATGTAGCTGTTTTGTTTTTTTTTTAAGTGCTTGTTCAGTTGAATTCTATTGTCATTAGAGGGAATAATCACACCAGTAAATTGACAGATGTTTTGACATATTGACCCAAATTGTTATTATTTTTATTGTTAAGGCTTAATCATGTCTAATGGCCAAGAGTGGAGACAACAAAGAAGATTTACGTTGATGACGCTAAGGAACTTTGGTTTGGGAAAGAAGACTCTGGAAGATCGGATACAGGAGGAGGCCAGGTATCTCACTGAGGCTATCAGGGAAGAAAAAGGTGAGCACTGTCCTTTTGGCCAAATGATCATTAAAGAGAATCTTTAACTGTGGGTGGGAGGAGTGGGTGAAGAGAGGTCATCCCTAGATTGGAGACATGCTCCCCCAAACCCTGGCAGGGAACACTTTCACTATAATTTTTATTTTAAACTTAAATGCAAAATGAGAAAAGAAAAAAACAAAACATTGCCATGTACACAGCAGACTATAGAAGAGGATTCCATATAAAACAATAAATTTCCATCTCAAGAAAACCTATATAATTAATACTACATATTGTTTTTAAAGCTGTGCAGTTTTTCTTTGCTTCCTTATTGATTTTCTTTTATTCTCTGCTGTGTACTTTTCACTTTATTTATCTCCTCCCTCCACCCACTAATGAAGGCCACAGTTAATTGTGGATATGTGTGTATGTATACATGTGTGTGCATGTACATACACACACATACATGTATATGTGTATACATGCTTACACATACATATATGTATACATATATATACATAGATACCTGTAAATATGGCCATGTTTACATATATGTACTCACACACATACGTAAGACTGTACTTTGCTTATTTCCATCTATCATCTGTTTCTCTCAGAGTGGCTAGCATCTTTTTTCATATGTCTAAGTCTTTCACTGTTTTTCTAAATCAACCAGCTCATCAGTTCCTACATCACAGTAATATTCCAACCCAAACATATCCTATCTGAGAGCTTATCTATGAAAGTTCTTCCCTCTAATTTTCTGCATTTATTCTATTCTTGACTACACAGGTTTTATTTATACAAGAAATTTTTAATTTAAAATAATCAAAATCATTCTTTTTATACTTCAACAATGATCGCTCTTATATACTTTTATGTCTGATACTTTGGAATCTACTTCCTTTACTCTTGAATTTCCTGACTTTTTGCTCTTCCAAATGAACTTTGTTATTATATTTTCTCCAAACACTAAAATATTTTTTAGTAATTTAATTGGGATGTCATTGAATAAATAGATTAGGTAAAACTATTATTTTTAAAATTATATTGGCTATACCTACCCATGAACAATAAATATTACTTCAATAATTTCAATCTGAATTTATTTGTATAAAAATATTTTATGTTTATGTTTATATAGTTCCCATGCCTGTTTTGGCAGGCATAAGCTCAGATATTTTATACCATCTAGGAATTTTTAATTGTCTAAAATGATACTGAATAATATTGCTAACACATAGTGTCATTTCTCTATTTTTCACTTTTGATTAAATATACTTTAACTTTGTCTAAGAACACAATTCATCTTCCTGCTTTTTAAAAATAATTAGTTCTACTTCTGTCCTTTATCTTATCATTGTGTATATCTCTCATTTTTATAAAGTTTTCTGACAGTGAAAATTTATTGAATTTAAATTTTGAACCTACTATCAATTTCTGTTTCATGGGTAAATTTTCTTCCTCCCTATTTTCCCCTCCCTACCCTTCTCACCCTATTTACCTAATTTCTCTCCTCCCTTCTCTGCTTTACTTCAGCCCACTGCCTTGTCCTCCTATTCCTTAACCTAACCACCCTTCTAAAAGTCCCTCCATTATCCTCCCCCCACCTTATCCTCTTGCCCTATTACTTCTTTCTAAATTCGGAAGACTTTTATACCCTTATACATACACACATACATATACACATACATAATACATGATAGCTTGATCGATAGAAAGATAGATAAGAAAGACAGATAGATATCATTTGTCTCTTTAATACATTCCTGATGTAAGTAAGGTTCCAGAACTATTCACTCTCTCCCTTACTTGCCTTTTCTGTATCACTTTTTCCTTTTATGCACCATTTTATGCCTCAATTACTTTTTTTTATCTTTCCCAACACAATTTTATTTTTTAAGCACCTCATCATACTCAGCTCAGTCTAAGCCTTTCTTTCAAATTATGAAAGTATAAATGACAAATTGATAAAAGAATGGACAATTTTGTATATTTTTCACATATAAGTAAATAATTTGATCTAATGGAATCCCTTATATTTGGTGTTTATCTTTAATCTTTCTCCTAGGTGTTATATTTCACATTTTCCCTTAATGTCTTGGGGATTTTCTCACAAAAACCTGAAAGCCTTTCAGTTCTTAAATGTCTTTTATTTTCATTTAGGATTATACTTAATTTCCCTCAGTAAGTACCTTGGTACCTTTTGCCCTATGGAATATAGTATTCCAAGATCTATGGTCCTTCAATGTAGTAGCTATTTGGTATTGGGTGATCCTTATTGTGGCTCCATGATAGTTACATTGTTGGGGGGTTTTGTTAGTTTCTTTGTCTGGTTGCCTCCAATATTTTATCCTTAACCTGGGAGCTTTCAAAGTTGGCTATAATATTCTTGTTAAGTTTTCTTCCTGGCATCTCTTTCAGGTGGTGATCTGTGAATTTTTTTTTTCTTTCTCCTTTGCCTTCTAGAACATGAGGGCAATTTTTGTTGCTAATTTCTTGTGATATTGTATCAAGATTTTTTTTTGTTTCAATCATATTTTTCAGGTAGTCCAGCTATTCTTATATTATTTCTTCTTGGTCTGTTCTCAAGATCCATTTGTTTTTTGTTTTTTGTTTTTTCTGATAAGATGTTTCCTTTTTTCTTTTTTTTCATTCTTTTGATTTTGCTTTATAATTTCTTGGTGTCTTATGTCACTAGCTTCCACTTGTGCAATTCTAACTTTTAATGAACAATTTTCTTCCTTTAGTTTTTGATTCTCTATTTTAAGTTGGTTGACTTTTCATGATTTTCTTTGGGTTGCTCTTTTTCTTTTCCTAAATTTTTCTTAGTCTCTCTTATTTGATTTTTAAAGTACTTCTTGAGTTCTTCCAAGAACCCTTTTTGTGCTGGGAACCATTCTACATTTCTCGTGGAAAAGGAATTGTTTTGTTCTGTTTTGTTTAAGCTCCATTATCTTCCTCTGCATATAAAGCCAGATCTTCTCTAGGCCCACATTTATTATCTATGTCTAGGTTCTTTCTCCTTTGCTTACTCATTTTATTTATTGTTTTATTTGTTTGAGCAGCTATTAGCATAATCAGGTTGTAGCCCTGAGGTATGGAGAATGATGTGCCATGTCTCAGATCTTTCTTACTATTATTTTCTGAGGTCTATCTCAGGTCTCTATATTGGGCTTTCCCCTTTCCTTCTAAGCCAGGACTATAGCCCACATCACACTGTCACATAAATGATCTTGTTCCCTGTGGTTCCCTAGGGGCTGCAAACTGTAGCTGTGCTTTACGCCCCAGAACTGAAACTATGGACTCTGCTCTCCTTCAAGTACCCACAGGCAACAGGGTCTCTGTCTTTTAAAACAGCACTCACAAGGTGTGAACTGACTTCTCCCCACACCACAGCCGTTTTGCATCTTGTCTACACAGCTATGCCTGGCATCCCTCAACAGTGGAACATCCTTCAGTCTTCTACTCAGTTATCAAACTCTCTCCCAAACCCTGTGCCCCAAAGCCCCACCCCATACTCACAAACACGAACATGCACAACTGTCTGCAAAATGAAAGTTTCTAAGGCTAAGGCTGCTCTTCAACCCAGCTGCCCCCAGAAATTGTTGTTTATTGATACTGCAGAGTCATTTTAGAGTTACTTGCACTTCACTCAGACCCAATCTCTGCTCCTGGAGGTTGGGTCTTTCCTGGGGTCCTTTCAAATTGTCTTAGGACAATTGCTTTACCTTGTGCTTATTTCTGCTGCTCTGAGGCAGTGTTCTGTCTTTTTTGTGGAGGAAATTTGGAGAGTTAAACGTTTTCTGACCTACTCTGCCATCTTCCCAGAATCCCTTCCAGGGAATCTTTTCAAAGACCAACTTTGTTCTTCAGGAAGAGGAAATAAGCAAAGACAAGAACCTGTGATGGTTTATTCTCTTGAATGCCATAATAATCATTTTCTGCCTTCAACACATAGACCTCAATTCTTCATATGTCACACATGGAATCCTGCCTTGGCCAGTCACTCCAAGAACTCCCTACATACATGCAAGTACACAAACGCTACCTGTATTTTCTCCAGCTGCCCTTCTCTAACTCTTTTTTTCCGCTTCCCCTTCTTTTCTATTAATCATCTATTTCCTTTTCTTAGTATCTTCCTTCTCATTCCTCTCTTCTTTTCTTTTCTGCCTTGCTCTCGTCTTTCTACTCCTAGGGGGAAACACACACACACACACACACGTATATGCACATACATATATATGCACATACATATACAAATATATGTATACGTTTCAATGTCTTCCTTTTTAAAATTTGATAAATTTTTCAATTATTCATTTATTTTCTTTCCTTCTTGCTCCTCCAACAGGAAAAAGCAAAACCCTAGAAACAAATATACATAGACAAGTAAAATAAATTGTCACACTGGTCATGCCCAGAAACACGTATCTCATTATGTGATCTAAAGCTATCAACTCTCTGTCAGGACCTGGGTAGCAGGTTTCATCATTTGTCTTCTGGAATTCTGGTCGTCATTGCATCTATCCAAGTTCTTAAGACAATCCAAGTTAGCTTTCTTTTCACAAGTTTGTTATTCTAGACATTCATTCTTCTACCCTTCCACCTCTTTCTATGCTTCTTTTTTCCTTCTCTTTCTCCTCCCATCCTTATTTACCTCCCCTTTCTCCTCCTGTTCTGCTGCTTCCTCTTATTATCATAGATATACCATAAGAATGAACCTTGGACCCCATCAATCCAATCCTCCCTCCCATTCTGCAGATGAGAAAACTGAGGAGTGGAGCAGCTAGGTCAATAAATATATATGAAGTTCCTACTCCATTCCAGGCTAAATCTTGAAAATATAATAAGAAAGGAAAAAGAGAGCCCCTACTCTCAAGGAGCTCCTAGTCTAAGGTGGCAGACAAAATGCAAACAATTATGTACAAATATGATGTAAACATGAGAAACTGGAAATTATCAACAGTGTGAAGGCACTAGAACTGAGTTCACCCAGCAAGGAAATGTCTGAGATAATCTGGGTCTTCCTGGCCCCATGTCCAGTACCCTACACACTACCTCATACTGCCTCCCTTCCTTATTCACCTTCTCATATCTTTTCTTGTAACTTCAATATCTCCAGTTGTAATTTTACCTCTACTATTTACATAAATGCAAGTAACTCACAGGTGTATGTGGTCATAGGTATTGGTATATGCCAACATACTTAAATGGATACACATGCACACATGTGCATGTGCTCATTACACAAATGGGAACACCATTGCATGTGATAGATCAGATATCAAATCATAGAAAGAGACTAGAAGGACCCTCAAAGCTCATCTAGTTCAACCCTCTCATTTTATTGATGAATAAATGGATTTGGCAAAGACAGATAAAGTAATTTGCCCAAAGCCATATCAGTAAACTATGATGGAACAAAATTTACCAGTTAAATCATAATCCTTGACTAAAACATTAAAAAGTGAGCACGTTCTTTTCTTTTTTTTTTCCTCATATCTATTTAAGAGGCAGTTTATTTTGGATAATAATAATAAAACAGATGTATGCTGGTGGATATGGGGTGGGGGTGTGGAAAAAATGTTTAAGAGAAAAATGTAAAAAGCTCTGTTGGGTTCCTTGAAAGACCCTGAGTGAAATGAAGAGCAGCCTCTCTCTCCAACTCAACAGGACAGCCCTTTGATCCTCACCTTCAGATAAACAATGCTGTTTCTAATATCATCTGCTCCGTAACTTTTGGACATCGCTTTGATTACCATGATTCTCGGTTCCGGGAGCTGCTGAAGACTTTGGATGATACCACAGTCCTCTTAGGCAGCTGGGAGTGTCAGGTAATAGAGCACCCCTCCTGGGCACAGATGACTCAGCCTCAATTGGGCCACATACTTCCTCCATGGGAAAAGCAATAAGCATGACTGGGAAAGGTTGACAGCAGCTGTGTCAGCCTTTGTAAAAGAAACTGAAATGGGAAGAAGAAAGAAATAAGATTTTTATAAAAAGTGACATGAAAGTCCATGCATGGGGGATCCAATGCTTTCCTAGAACTCTATAATCTTCAAATAATTGGAAATAAATGTCCATAGTTTTAAATTTTTCCAAGATCTTTACCAGGAAAATTAATTTATAAACATTTATTAAGGACCTACTGTGTGCCAAATACTCTGGTAGAAGTGAATACAATGACAAAAATGAAACATCCCCTGACCCCAGGCTGTTTACAATATGTAGGAGGAGACAACATGCCCTCAAATGAGTATACATTCAAATAAATAAATACAATGGGGAAAAAGCTTGGGAAGGGCAGCATTAGAAGCCAGGAAAACCAGACCAGGAAAGTTTTCATGGAGAAGCTGGATCTTGTGCAGAATTTGAGAAAAATCAATAATTTTATCCTTACCTCTGCAGAACAGAGGAGAAGAAAGGAGAGGAAAGGAGAGGAGAGGAGATAAGTGGAGAGGAGAGGGAGTGAAGAAAGAAGGAAGAGAGAAAGATAGATGGAAGGAGTTTCAGAGACAGAGACAAGAGGCATAGATAGGTAGTTAGAGAAACAGAATGAGACAGATATAGAGAAGAGGAACCATCAGACACAGATAATTTGAATGCTTACATTTATGCTTTGTAAACAGTATCATGTATGTTACCCCACTTCAGTGCCTTTGTGCTGGCTGCCTCTCATACCTGGAATGCTCTCCCTCCTCACCTTCCCCTCTTGGCTTCCTTCAAGAATCAGCTCAAATTTCACCTTCTACTGCAAGATAATTCACAGTCCCTCCCACTGCCAGTGTCTTCCCCTTTGAGATTATCTTTCAACCACTCTGTATGTATCTTAATTTGCCTAATTATTTCCATAGCGTCTCTCCTATTACGCTACAAGCTACTTGAAGACAGGGACTGGCATTTTTCCACTTCCTTAGTATGGCCATCACTTATCATAGTGCCTGGCACTAATGTTTAATAGATGCTTGAGGCTGGGAGAGGTTAATGATTGTCTCACAGCTAATACGTGTCTGAGGCAGAATTCTACCTCAGGTCATCCTGCCTCTTACTCCAGCACTCCATCTGCTCTTCCTCTTAGTTGGACAGTGAGCAAGCCTCAGCAAAAGAGCCACTGGCTGACAATTTCACTGAACTCCTAGGGAATCTGGCTATGAAAGAAAATGTGGAAAAATGGACTACCATTAGTTGTCATTTCACTAAGAGGAGCAAAATAGAAGTTCAGGAGAAGGGAATTCTGTGGGAATAACAAGGAAATCTGTGCCCAAGTGCTATTAATTTCCCTAGAAAGAATCTTTCCCCTCCTTTGAAGGTCATGAGGCTACCTAGATTGGTGACATCTTGAAAAAATTATTTAGGCCCATCAGGATAAGGCCAAGGGGCTGATATGTACAACAAGAGATGCTTGGATGTTGGCTTGGGTGTTAGGAGACCAACAGTATGGGAGTAAAAACAAACAAACAAAAAATGACTGGGGTTACAGGGAGGGTGAATTGCAGAAGTTGTTAGACACAGAACTAAGGTAAATTCCACCACACAAAATAAGGTCAAGAACCCTGGACAAACTTATGGTGAGGAAGATGAAGAGACAGGGAGCAAAGAGGAAGTGACACTTATCCTTCTCCACCCTCCCCCCCATCCATTTTATATTCTATAGCTTTTCAGTATGTTTCCTCGGATAATGAAATTCCTGCCAGGATCTCACCAGAAGCTCTTTAAAAAATGGAAAAAGCTAGAGACTTTTGTAGAACATTGGATCAAGCAACATAAGGAAGACCTGAATCCAGAGGAGACCTTGGACTACATAGATGCTTACCTGAAGGAACTGTCCAAGGTAATGAAAACAACACAGAAAGTGGGCATTGTGGATGTTTAAAACCAAAAATAAATTTCAGAATTGGGGGTATAAGTGTATTAAAATGTTCCAAATTTTGTATCTCCCTTACAATGTTAATATTTTCCCTCAATGACCATGCTGGGAGGTAAAGAATATAACTAATGGAGCTTGCTAGTGGAGAGCTCATTATTTGATTTAGAACTGGAAGGGACGAGAGGGCTCATTGAGTTCAGCCCCTGATTTTTATCAGAGGGAAACTGAGGCATAGAAAGGTTAACTGACTTGCTCCATTCACACAGCTATTAGCACTGAGGCTCTATTTACATCCAGTTCTTTCTGTCTCCAAGTCCAGTGTCATTTTCATTAGAACCTACTCTGATTGGAGTTAAATCTTGACCCTAATATTTCAGCCCTATGATTTCATCTCTCTGCACCTCACTTTTCTCATCTATTACATTAATATATTCCATGTACCCCTTATCCTATTCAGAATCACGTGTGTATATTCTTTGCAAACATCAAAACACCATAAAAATTAATTATCAATATTTTAATCAAAATATAACCATATTTGGGAATTTGTGCAACTGTCAAACTGCGGGGAGCATTGCAACCCTTGTCATTCTGAAGTACTGTAGAATCAAATTTTAAAAATATATAATTTAGATATATTTAACAAAATGAATAAACATGCATTAGAACATAGAAAATATAAGTCAATATGTAGCCCCAGTGATTTTTCCATATGGTTTATAGGTTCCATTGCTTTTTGAGTTTGACACCACTGAAGTTCCTTTCCAACTTAAAGATTTTGTCATTATGTCCTATATAGTTCAAGAACTCTGGCTCTCTGTTTGAATTCCAAATCCTGAATTCATCATCCAAGTTTACCAGGGAACAAATTGTTTCTTTATCTTCTCTATCTCTATCTTCATTTGAAAATTGAGTACAATAGTTCGGACACTACCTGCCTCACAGGATCATGGGGAAATTAGCTCACAAATTGTAAATCATTTGGATACTATTGATTTTCTTGTCATGAAAAGAATGAACCAATAGGATAAAATATCTATTCTTTCCTAGAAACATAATAATACTATGAAATGACCATAAAACTATTACTTAGATGCATGGCACTTTATGACACTTTAAGGCTTATAAAATATTTTGTTTATTTTATGTTCCCTCAAACCAATGCCATAAGATAGCTAGTGCAGGCATCATCTCCATTCCCCACATGAGGAAACAGAACCAAAAGAGATCAAAGAATTTGTCGAACAGTCATGGGGTATGGATATATACACCCAGCTCTTTTGATTTAGGCTCTGTTGTGAGATAGTGAAAAAAGTGAGGGATGAACCTAGAATTAGAGGAAAGTTTTCTAGGCAACTGTGTTGCACATGAATAGATCACTGATTACCTATAATGGGAATAGGTACATGAAAACAAAATGCTCCAAATAACTATTGCTTAGAGTAATGCAAATTAAAACAACTCCTGGCACCTATCAGAATGGCTTACATGAAAGAAAAGGCAAATGATGAACACTGTAGATGAAGGGGGGAAATTGGAATATTAATGAATTGTTGGTGGAGGTGTGAACTCATCCTGCCATTATGCAGAACAATTTGTAACTATGCTCAATGGCAATCAATCTTGGCATATCCTTTGATTCAGCAATACTACTAGAAGGTCTATATTAAAAAGAGATCATAAAAAATTAAAAAGGATAGACACATACAAAAATATTTATAATAGCTCTTTTGTGTTGGCAAAAAATTGGAAATTGAGTAGATGTCCTTCAGTCACAAAATGCTTTAAAAAGTTGGGGTATATTAATGTAATGGAATATGGTTCTGCTAAAAGAAAGGATGAGCAGGTGGATTTCAGAGAAGCCTGGAAAAACTTCTATGCACTGATGCAAAGTAAAATGAGCAGACCCATGGGAATATTGTACATGGTATCAGCAGTGCTATGAGGTAATTAACTATAATTGACTTGGATCAGCAAGACAGTGATCCAAGACAAGTCCAAAAGACTCATGATGGAAAATACTATTCACAACCAGAGAAAATTTATGAAATCTTAATGCAGATAAAATAATTCTGTTTGCATATTTTTTTTATTTCATGGTTTTCCTCCTTTTGTTCTATTTCTTCTTTCACAAGATGAATGTTATAGAAATATGTTTTACATGAATGCACATATATAACCTATATCAAATTGCTTACCATCTTAGTAAAGGGGGAGGTGTGGAAAGAAGAGAGAAAATTTGTAATTCAATATTTTATACAAAAATGTTACAATTGTTTACAAATAATTTCAAAGAAACATTTACAAATATTTACAAAGAATATTAAAAAAAACAACTAGTATCTCTCATTTTTAGGAAGAATTACTGTATTCTTGGTGGTTAAAGGGAAGCCCAGTATCTGCCACCTTGACCATTTAAAGGCTCCAATGAGGGTAAAGTTCCTCAAGCCTAGAGAGTGTCATAATTATTTTTTGTATTAACCAACTAATTCTTACTTTTTTTTAATTTAAGGATGACATCCATTCAAGTTTTAATGAAGAAAACTTGGTCTTCTGCACCCTGGACCTCTTCTTGGCTGGAACAGAGACAACATCAACCACGCTGAGGTGGGCACTGCTGTATATGGCCCTTTATCCAGAGATCCAAGGTACAGTGATGGTGCCATGCTATTCATCCCCATAAAATTCTGCCCAGAAGAGTTCCAATTTATAGAGGGTTTGAAAGTTTGTCAAGTAATTTACATACATCATCTTCTTTCAATTTTCACTGGAATAGAGCAATGGTTATCATTTTTCACAATCATGAGGACCTCTTTTTAATATCGAAATTCCTTTCAGCTCCCCTTATCATGGTAGTTGCTAGTTTGGGTGCTAGAAAGAGTATAGAATTTGGAGTAAGGAAGATGTGAGTTCAAATTCTGCCTCAGATACTTACTAACTGTGTGACCCTGAGCAAATCACAGCCTCTGTGTCCTTCTGTGTAAAAAAGGGAATATTAATAGACTTTACCTCATAGTGTTGTTCTTAGGATCAGATAAGTTGACAAGCATAAGTTGCTTTGTAAACCTTAAAGTTTTATTTAAATACCAGCTATTATTTTATTATTAATTATTATCCTAGTGCACAACTGTTTTTTATTAAAAATGTATGTGATAACAAAAGAAGCATTTTAAAAATGTATTTGCATCCTATTAAATGTGATAAATCTCCATAGATTTCAAAATAGAAACATTTAAATGAAGGATCCATTGTTAATTAATTCTACAGGTGGTCCTAATATCTTTAGATTTAGAGATGAAGATGTCTTAGAAGCCATAAAGTCCAATCTCTTCATTCTATAGATGTGGAAACTAAGACTGAGAGAAATTAAGTGATTTCCTTAGGGTCATACAAGTAGGGAGTTTCTGAGATGGGATTTAAATGCAGCTCATCCTGACTTCCAACCCAGGATGCCATCTCCAGGGATGCCAACTCTCTCAAGAGTTCCATGTTCTGAAAGCCCAGGTATGATCAAAAGCTCTATTTCCTTATCCAGTACACCATGATATGTATCATATCTTTCTTAAGCTAAAGATCAGAATAAGGACCCATGGACCAAATACGGATTTGCAGATCCATAGCAATGACTATTTTATGCAATCCATAACTCTCAGTCTGGAAACCCCTGGACACATTTTGTTCCCTTTATGGTGGCATCCAGAACTGAACATCCCTTCTACCTATCTGAGGCAATATCAAAAGTAGTATTCTAAGGAGACATTTAGGGTCATGGAAATAAAATCACATGCTTACTATGTGCCTACTGTTTGCCAAGGACTGGGGCCATAATTACAAAGAATGAAGCAATCCTTCCTTGCAAGGATCTGGGTGTGACAGAAAACTGAATTAAGAGTCAGAAGTTCATTGTTTAGATAAGACTTCCCTGTTAACCAGTCATGACATTTTTGACAAGGCATTTCAGTGAGTCAATCAGTATTTTATTAAGTACCTACCATGGACTACACACAGAGCTAAGCAATATGAATATAAAGAAAAGCAAACAAACAACAACAACAAAAGCCCAAGTAGACCCTGCTCTTGAGGAGATCATAGTGAATGGGAGAGACAACATGCAGGCAGCTTTGGACAAACAAGATATAGACAGAAAGAATAGTAGAAAATGAACAGAGCTAAAATGCTTCATTCAGCCTCAGTTTTCCCATGCATAAAGTGTGTGTGTGTGGCGGGGGAAATAGAGTAGACTTAAGACATCATGGCAGGCTTCAAGTATTTGAAGGGCTCTTCTGTAAAAGAGGGATTAGACTTATTCCCATTTGACCCTTGTTTGTAGAAGTGGTTTCAGTGGATGGAAGTAGCAGAAAACCTTATTTGGGCTTGAGGTAAGAAAGAACTCTCCAAAGTCTTCCTCTAATGCCTAACTATGATGTAGAAGTGACCCTGGATCTCAAAGTCTATGTTGGTGAAGTAATTGGCTCTAGCAGTTTCTACCATGTTGGAAAGGCAAATTCCTTCAAGATGGTGGAGAGGAGGGTATCTTCTTCAACTCTCCCCTAAACCCTTCAAAATACCTGTAAAATGACTCTAAACAAATTCTAGAGAAGCAGAAGCTGCAAAATGACAGAGTGAAACAAATTTCCAGCCCAAGATGATGTGGAAGGCTGACAGGAAGGGTCTATTGCAAAGTGCCCAAAGCACAGCGCAGCCCAGCCTGGGCTGAGCTGACTAGCACAGAAGAAACTAGAGCAGATGCAGGGTGCTGAATCACTGGCAGTTCTGGTGGTTTCCAGACTTCTTAATCCACAAATTCCAAAGACAGCTTCAAACATCAGTTGGAAAGCTCTCTCTCCTGGGTAAGAGAGGCATGAGGTCTGGCCCCAGCCCCAGCCCCAACTCCAGGGTGGTGGCAGCCACTGCCACAGCAGCAGCTGCTTCTGGAGCTCTCAGCCTACAAACAATGGGGGAATTGAGTCACTGATCTGGATCACATTCCTTTGGTGGCAGTTCTGGAGGAAGGAGGAATGCTCATATGGCAGAGCTGGTGGCAGATGTGGAGAGGGAATCCTACACACAGTTCCAGGGAAGAAAAGAGTACTTATAGTTGCTTGCAGACCAGAGCACAAGCCAGGAGAGGAATAAACAGCTCTCCTTTTGATAACAGCACTTTGGAGGAACTGAGAATTTACAGATCCCTAGAGATATTTCTGAAAACAGCTACACAAAACCTCTGAAACTTAGATCAATACAACCCCCACTTTAACAAAGAGTTCAAAAGTCACATAACTGGCTGGGAAAATGAGCAAACAGGGGGAAAATAAGACTATAAAATATTACTTTCTTGGTGAAAATGTATTTTCTTATATTCTTGTGGATGAGAAAGATCAAAGCATACAACTGGAAGATGATCAAAGCATACAACCAGAGGCAGACAGCAAGGTCGAGGCTCCTACATCCAAATCCTCCAAGAAAAATATGAAATTGTCTCCAGCCATGGAAGAGCTCAGAAAGTATTTTGAATATTAAGTAAGAGAAGTAGAGGAAAAATTGGGAAGAAAAATGACAGTGATGCAAGATCATCATGAAAAATGAGTCGTTTGTTCAAGGAGACCCAAAAAAATGCTGAAGAAAATAACATCTTTAAAAATGGAGTAACCCAAATGTCAAAAGAGGTCCAAACAAGCCAATGAGAAGAATGCCTTAAAAAGTAGAATTGGCCAAATGGAAAAGAAAGTCCAAAAGCTCACTGAAAAAATAATTCCTTAAAAATTAGAATGGAGCCAATGGAAGTTAATGACTTTATCAGAAATCAAGAAATTATAAAACAAAACCAAAAAATTAAAAAATTAAAAAAAAAAACAATGTGAAATATCTCATTGGAAAAACAAGTGACCTGAAAAATGGATCCAGGAGAGATAATTTAAAAATTATTGGTCTACCTGAAAACCATGACCAAAAAAGAGCATAGGCACCATCTTTCAAGAAAATATCAAGGAAAAGTGTCCTGATATTCTAGAACCAGAGGATAAAATAGAAATGGAAAGAATCCACCAATCACCTACTGAAAGAGATCCTAAAAGGAAAACTCCTAGGAATATTATAGTCATATTCTAGAGTTCCCAGGTCAAGGAGAAAATACTAAAAACAGCTGGAAAGAAACAATTCAAATATTGTGGAAACACCATCAGGGTAACACAGACTTTAGCAACTTCTACACTAAGAGATCAGAGGGCTTGGAATTTGATATTCCAGCACTCAAAGGATGTAGGATTAAAATCAAGAATCACCTACCCAGCAAAACTGAGTATAATATTTCAGGGGAAAAGAGAAAAAAGTTCAATGAAATAGAGGACTTCCAAGCATTCTTGTTGAAAAGACCAGAGCTGAATAGAAAAATTGTCGTTCAAATACAAAAATCAAGAGAAACATGAAAAGGTGAAAAGAAAAAAGAAACTATAAGGGTCTCATTAAAGTTGAACTGTTTACATTCCTACATGGAAAGATGATATTTGTAATTCATGAGACCTTTCTCAGTATTAGAGTAGTTAGAGGAAATGTATATGTGTATGTATATGTATATGTATATGTATATGTATATGTATATGTATATGTTTATGTTTATGTATATGTATATGTATACATATGTGAATGTGTATGTATATGTCTATTATATAGGTATATGTATATATGTGTATATAGATATGTGTATATGTATATATTACATATGTGTATGCATGTGTATATATGTATATGTGTATACATGCACAGATAGATAGCACATGGTGAGCTGAATATAAA
>CM053584.1:15985245-16000928 GCA_028627135.1 Pseudochirops cupreus
AAGGAGAGGCAGAATGTAGTAAATAATCTCAAAGAAAAGAGGCAAGAAAGAGCTTTTTCAATGGAGGGGAAGAAAGGCGAGGTAAGAGGAAATAAGTGAGCCTTACTCTCACAGGATTTGGCTTAAGGAGGGAATAACACACACTCAACTGGATATGAATATGGAAATATATCTTACCCTGCAGGAAGGCAGAGGGGGAAGGGGATGGAGAAGAAGGGAAATAGAAGAGACAGCATATTGGGGAAAGGCATAATCAGAAGCAAACATTGGTGTGGAAGAACAGGTCAAGGGAGAGAATGGAATGAATGGAAGGCAGGACAGGATAGAGGGAAATGTGGTTAGTCTTTTGCAACATGACTGTTATAGAAGTATTTTGCATGGTTACACATGTATGGCCTATATCAAATTGCTTGCTTTCTCAATGAGGCTGCGTAAGGAGGGAAGAAGAGAGAGAATGTGGAACTCAAATCTTTGAAAATAAATGTTAAAAATTGTTTTTGCATGTGACTTGGAAACAAGATGTACAGGCAATGGGGTATAGAAAACTATCTTGCCCTATAGGAAAAAAGAAGGGATGGTTATGAGACAAGGGACGGTGATAGGAGGGAGGGCAGATTGGGGGAAGGGGTTATTGAGGTGCATGCTATCCTGGAGTGGGGGAAAGAGAGAGATGGGGAGAAAATTTAGAGTTCAAAATCTTGTGGAAATGAATGTTGAAAACTGAAAATAAATAAATTATATAATAAAAAAGTATATCCTTATAGAAGCAGCTAGGTGTCACAGGTATAGTGGTTAACATACTGAGTCTGGAGTCAGGAAACCTGAGTTCAAATTGGATCTCAAACATATTTTAGCTGTGTGATCCTGGGCAAGTGACTTCAACTTTCCTGCTTCAGTCCCTTCAACTATAAAATGAGGAGGATAATAACCCCTCCCTCACAGGGCTGTTATGAGAATCAACTTTGTATTTGATTGATTTTTATTTCTTTAATGTTCATAAAGCACTTAGCATAGGACCTGGTACAAAGTAGGAACTTAAATGATTGTTTCCTTCAACTAAATCAATTTAAGTACTGAACAACGATAAGACACTATTGTACCCCATGAATTAAGATTTCAGGCTGTGACAAAGTGAAAATGGCTGCTATATATGAAAAAAAGATAGGTAAATTCCTTGAGGACACCCTCTTTTGCCTCTTTTATATCCCCAGGGCTCAACACAGTGCCTGTCATACAGCAGGCTGTTAAGAAGCATTTATTGGATTGAACTGAAGGCATAGAGCATAATCTCAACAGTTGAGACACACATGCTAAAGCTCTGCTTAGCTAAGTACCAATTACCTCATTCCAGGAAGCCAACACGGGGTGCTGAATTCCAAGGCCATAGCATCTCTTGGCACAAAGAATGATACAAAATGACCCTCAGCCCTCTACAGTCAGCTCCTACTTCTACAATGACCATGGCAGAATAAAGGGAAATGACCTAAGAATCACACCAGTGCTTCAAATCACATCGTCAAGAAGCACTAACGCAGTTATAATGGTTATAACTTCATTCTCAAAGTGAACCAAAATGACATCTCTTTATTAGAGAAAGTTACGATGCATCTAACTATGGCTGATTAGACCAATATGAACTTGGAATGTTCTACTACAGGTGAAGCACAAATAGTCTGTTTCTTAATTATACCCTTATAACTTAATTATAGCTACTCTAATATACATTTATATGAATATAATTACTATATATTATATTACATTATATTACATTGTATTATATTTTATTGTATTATGTTGTATTGTATTGCATTATATTAATTATATTATATTGCATTGTATTGTATTACATTACATTACATTATGTTATATTGTATTTATTCTATATTAAAATGTAGTTATAAGCTACTCTTAATGGTTGATTTGGCTATTGCAAACAAACATATCACTTTACAAATTCATAAATTTTGAAATATCTCCATCTTATCCTAATCTATTGATATTCCACCTCTGCCTCTCCCTTCCTTGACTGCTGATCTCTTGACTCCTTAGTTCCCTCCCAGGTCATCACCCTTACAGTAGCCACACTTATACTTCTTTTTTTTCCATTTTGATCCCTTGGTGAATCAGTTCAATCAATGCTTCTCAACTATGGCATCATCTGTCTTGCCCTGTCAAGCCTCAAGCTTGGTTCACTTCCATTGTCACTGGCCTTCACTCTCACTTATGTGATGTTAAATGAAAGAAAGTAAAATCACAAACCATATTGACTGTGTCCACTACAAATCTATCTTACATAATTTTATAACTTTTGCTGCAAAGCAATCTTTTTGTATGTCCTTTGGGAATGTCCTGAATCATTGCAATGCTGAGAATAGTTAAGTCATTCATAGTTCTTCATAGTACAATAGTGCTGTTACTATGTACAACATTCTCCTGGTTCTGCTCACTTCACTTTGCATCAGTTGATTTCATTGTAAATCTTGATACCATTCACCATGAGCTCCTTCTTTTCCCCCTTCTCATCTCACAACCAAAACAAAAAGAAAATGTCATGGATTCCCACTACATCCGTGACCATCTCCAATCTTATTGATCTATATCTCGACACTGGATCCAGATGACTCCAGAGGAAAGATTGTGGCTGGTGACTTTGTACAGCCTTCCCTCACTTAAATCCAATTCTCTTACAAGCCAAGGCATCACTTTCCTGATGTTATGGTAATTTTATTTTATTTTTTAAATTAATATTTTATTGTTTTATTTTTGGGTTTCAATATTCATTTCCACAAGATTTTGAGTTACAAATTTTCTCCACATCTTTTCCCTAAACCTACTCCAAGACAGAAGCCTACTGAATACCCTTTCCCCCAATATGCTCTCTCATATATCCTTCCCCATTTCCCCTCATACTTTTTAGTAGGGCAAGATAGATTTCTATATCCCAGTGCCTATATATTTTATTTCCAAGTTGCATGTAAAAATATTTTTTAACATTTTTTTTAAATTTTGATTTCCAGGTTCTTTCCCTTCTTCTCTCCTCTCGCCCACCCCGACCAGGAAGACAAGCAATTCAATATGGGTTGTACATAGGTAGCTGCACAAAACATTTCCATACTAGTTATATTGTGAAAGACTATATTTCCCTCCATCTTATCCCACCCCTGACTTATTCTATGTTCTACTTTGATACTGTCCCTTTTCAAAATGTATGCTTCTAACTACCCTCTTCCCCATCTGCCCTCCCTTCTATCATCCTCCTCATATCCCCTCCCCCCCCATTTTCTTGTAGCATAAGATACCTAATTTAGTGTGTATATTATTCCCTCCTTAAGCCAAATTCAATGAATGAGATTGATGCATTCCCTTTCACCTTCCTGCTCTTCCCCTCCATTGTAACAATTTTCTCTTGTCTCTTTTAAATGAGATAATTTACCTTATTCTATCTCTCCCTTTCTCCTTCTCCCATTATATTCCTCTCTCACCTCTTAATTTTATTTTTTAGATATCTTCCCTTCCTATTCAATTGATCCTGTGCCCTCTGTCTGTGTATAAATGTACACACAAATCCACACACTCATATATGTATTTACACACACATATACCCTGCTATACATGTATACATACATACATACATACATACATATATATATGTACTGAGAAAAGTCTCATAACTTACAATTATCATTTTTCCATGTGGGAATGTAAAAAGTTCAACTTTAATAAGTTGCTTATGATTTCTTTTTCCTGTTTACCTTCTCATGCTTCCCTTGCTTATTATATTTGCAAGTCAAATTTTATGTTCAACTCTGGTTTGTTCATCAAAAATACTCGAAAGTCCTTTGTTTCATTGAATGACCACATTTTTATCTGAAGCATTATACTCAGTTTTTCTGGGTAGGTGATTCTTGATTTTAATCCCAGCTCCTTTGACCTCCAGAATATCCTATTGCAATTCCTTCAATCCCTTAATGTAGAAGCTGCTAGATCTTGTATTATCCTGATTGTGTTTCCACAATACTCAAATTGTTTCTCCCTGACAGCTAGTAATATTTTCTCCTTGACCTGGGAACTCTGGAATTTGGCCTCTATTTTTTCATTTGTTTGGATCTATTTTATAGTATCTTGATTTCTCATAAAATCATTAGCTTCCATTTGCTCCAATCTAATTTTCAAGGAATTATTCTCCTTAGTGAGCTTTTGAAATTCCTTTTCCATCTGGCAAATTCAGATTTTTTTTAAGGCATTCTTCTCCTCATTGGCTTTTTGGGCCTCTTTTGCCATTTGAGTTAGTTTATTTTTTAAGGTGTTATTTTCTTCAGTATTTGTTTGGATTTCCTTTAGCATTTTTAGCAAAAAATAAATTTCCTTTAGCATTTTCCATGATTTTCTTGCATCATTTTCATTTCTCTTCCAAATTTTTCCTCCACTTCTCTTACCTGATTGTCAAAATCCTTTTTGAGCTTCTCTCTGGCTTATAACCAGTTCATATTTTACTTGGAAGCTTTTGATGCAGGAGTTTTTACTTTGTTGACTTCTTCTGGTTCCATGTTTTGATCCTTTTTGTCCACCAAAAAGGATTTTATGGTCTGATTGTGCTTCCTCTACTTGCTCATCCTGCCAGCCAATTACTTCACTTCTGAGTTCTTTGCCACAGTAGAACTCTGCTTCCAGAATGAAGAGAGCTGTGTCACAAATTGTTGGAGTTTTCACAAATGTTGTCAGAGGTCTGAGGAGGGTGCCTTCTCTACAGCCATCCCAAGCTCTGGCACACTGGCCACACAACCCAGGACCACCACCCAAGATTGCAACCCAGATCCAAGCAGGTTAAAGCAACAGTGATTACCTTCTGAATGGTTGCTTGGTCCCCCTATGATCTCCAGACTGGGAGCTTGGGAGACAGCCATGGAACAGCAGCAGTTACACCTCAGTCACCTCTCTTGCTGGGGACAGGGGCCAAACCACATTTTCACCATTGTTTCCAAGAGAGTTCCCAACTGACCTTTTACTTTCTCTTTGGCATTTATGGGTTGAGAAGTCTGCAAACCACCACAGCTGCTTGTGATTCACTCTCCTGAAGTCTTCTGTGGCCAGTCTGTGCTGCTGGTTGTGCCTTCCCTCAGTCTGGGACAGCATGACTCACTCAGGGTTGTGCTTGGCTCCCAGTCTGGTGCAATAGACCCTTCCTGTCAGCCTTCAAGGCTGCCTTTGGGGGGAGATTTGTTTCTCTCTGTTACTTTGTGAGTTCTGTAGCTCTAAAATTTATTTAAAGTGATATTTTACAGGTATGGAGGTGGTTAGAGCAGAAGCTCAGCCAAGTTCCTGCTTTGACTCAGCCATCTTGGCTCTGCCCCCTGTCATGGTCATTTTCGAGAACAAAAGACAAATAACAACATCTCACATCATTCAGATGCCTTCTGCCACTACTGTCTCCTTCACCCCTATCTCACATGAAGAGGTTACATTTCATATTGCCAAA
Organism: Pseudochirops cupreus; assembly: GCA_028627135.1. Classification (NCBI taxonomy): domain Eukaryota; kingdom Metazoa; phylum Chordata; class Mammalia; order Diprotodontia; family Pseudocheiridae; genus Pseudochirops; species Pseudochirops cupreus. The sequence goes on from CM053584.1 coordinate 15,990,722, forward strand.
GTCAACTCCTCTAAATACACAAAAAAATCCCATTGCATCTCATATTCTTTAGCACATTGTAATCTCTATCTTTCTCACTCTGTCCTTTATCTCCAATCACCCCTTGTCAATTGGCTGCTTCCTTACTGTCTACAAATATACCCATGTGCCACTATCTAGAAATAAATCTCACTCGAGCCATGCCCACTAACTATTCTCAAATACAGGTTTTCACTTTTGCAACTAAACTCATTGCCAAGTCCATCAACAGGACATGTGTCCACTTCCTTTGTTTTCATACTTAATAGTACTATTTTCAAATTAAATGTAAAGATTGTTTTCAACATTCATTCTTATAAGATTTTAAGTTCTGGATTTTTCTCCTTTCTGTCACAACTCCCCAAGATAGCAAGCAATCTGTTATAGGTTATATACAACTTATCATGTTAAACATATTTCCACTTTAGTCATGATATGAAAGAAGAATCAAAACAAAAGAAAAAAACATAAGAGAAAAAATGTCTATCTTTCTGCTTGTTCTTGTAAACAACACATTGTAGGATTCTGGTTTTTAATCCACTAAGCCATCTGCTTCCATTTTATGGGAGAGATCATCCCATTAACATTCACACTTATGACTTCAGAGGATTTCCCTCCATCCCATTTCCTCCATTTTAAACATTTCTCTCTCTTTTCACCCTATCCCTCCTCATCAGTGTTTTACTTCTCACCACAACCTCCCTCAATCTGCCCTTCCTTCTATCAGCTCCCTCTCCCCTTTTCAAGTCTCCACCTTTCTAGGTTACAGGCATCAACACCTATGGTGAAGTGTCTAACCAAACTTTATCCAATCACTGGTGTGGCTGTGCTTCTATCACATGAACACAGAAAATTAGATGGGAGGGGAAAGGAAGCCAAGTTCAAATCTGTCTAGATGTATGGCTCTGAGCAAGTCACTTAACTTCTCTCTGCCTCAGTTTCATTTATAAAATGGGGCTAATAATAGCACTGTCCCCCTGGCATTGTTGGAAGGATCAAATGAGATAATATTTATAAAATCTTTTGCAAACTTTGAATCACTGTAAATATGAGCTATTATCTAGATCTCAAAAAACTCTCCTTCTTTTCAGGCAAAATACAAGCAGAGATTGACAGCGTGATTGGCCAATCGAGGCAGCCCACCATGGCTGATAGGGAGAATATGCCCTACACTAACGCAGCTGTTCATGAAGTTCAGCGAATGGGTGATATTATTCCTTTCAATGTGATCAGGGTGGCCACGGTTGATACCAAGGTGGCTGGATATGACGTGCCAAAGGTAAAAATGGCTTTTCTTCCAATGAACCTGAAAGGGCTCCATGACTTCCATCTTCCCTAGTTGGTGTGTTGGGGTTGGAAGGCAGAAGAATGTGAAACAAAAACCAGAGATAGTACAACAACAGTCTTGATCTAGGGTGCGTGAAGGTTATTTTTTTAAATATTTATTTTAATAATTTATTTCCATAAAATTCTACGTATTTTTTTCTGTAATCCTATCTATGTTATTTTATACTTTAAAAAAAATTACTCTGAGAAACGGAGCATAAGCTTCACCATATGATTGTCATATGACTCCATGATAAAAAAAAAAGATGAAGAAACATTGGACTAAAATCTTAAAATCATTGATTCTCAGTATTGGATGAGAAGAAGAGAAAACAACGCTGGATTTGGAAGCAGAGGGACTAAGTTTAAAGCCTAATTTAATCACGTATTTAAATTACTTATGTCTACTGGTTTTGTGTGTTGTGGCCTCTCATTCTGTCAGTTAGAAGCTATATAAGTAACTCACCTTGTGCTGAGCTGGAGCTGGCTAGTGTGTGCCAAAGCCAAGGCCAGGTGATGTCTTTCTGTGGTTCCTGGAGATTACACTGAAGCTGGCAGAGTGAGTGGTGAGGAAGGGATGGTCTGGCTGCTGGAGGTGTCCACCTCCTCTAGGGTTTCACTAAAGCATGAGCAGATTCAGTCACTGGTGAATGCCTCTCCATGCTGGTATCTGTTGATTCCCCTGGCTATGAGAAGGCACACCTGGGGTCATGGTGTTGGTGCTTACCGGCTCCAGCCCCACTCCAGGTCTCAGGATCTCCCTCTGGTTTATTGAGGTGGCTCTTGCTGGGATGCCTCCTGTCCTGCCTTCAGCCACAGCAAAAGGCACCCTTCCCATAAATCTTCCTAGCCTCCTGAGCTAAAAGATTGCTGTACCCCTTCTCTTGGTTCCACTATTCCAGGAATTTTCCTGGGGCAATATTCTCTGCATTTTTCAAGGTCAACAATGGGAGGATGAAAGTACTTATGGTTTACTCTGCCATTTTGGCTCTCGAGAGATCAATCTGGTTATCTAAATATGTGCAAGGGTATGTTTATAGTTAGACACAAAGGAATCTGGAGGTTTCAAGCCAACAAGGCCCAGTTGATATTGACCTGAAACTGGAATCAGAAAGATTTGCATTCAAATCTACCCTCAGATGCTTGTTGTTTGACTCAGGACAAATCACTTCATTCTGTCAGTCTCAATTTCTTCATCTATAAAAATGAGAAGACTTCTAGCACTAAATCTATAATCCTATATTTTAATCAACTAATATGAAAGATTTTGAATGGGTTCCCTTATCTCCAGTCCCATCAGTCTTTCATGGTATCTGACTTTTCTAATCATCATTTCTTACAAGACATCCAAAGGAATTTACTAATTTGAGGCACATTGCTATCTGGGAAGCTTACTCACTTAGTACCTAGTTAATAAGTAGGCAAGATATGATTCCAGATAGGGCAGAGGTCAAATGGAAGAAAAAACACCCAGTGTTGTTGGGCATCAACCTTGGCTAAAAGTGACAGTTTAGAATAAGGCAATCTGGGTTCATCTCCCCTTCCTGATGCTACCTGGGAGACTTTGGGTGAGTCAGCCTCTCCATGTCTTAGCTTACTCAACTGTAAAATGAGAGGCATGGATCAAATTACCTCTACAATCCCTTCTGATCCTAAATTGATGACTCTCTAAGGCCAGAATCCATAAATTGGGGTCAATGAGATCCATCTTTTTTTTTTAATTTTGTACCATTTAGATTGTGATGGTTCATTTCCAAATAGTCAGTTTCCTTTGTAATCCTATGTGTTTTATTTCATTCATTTTAAAAAGTGATTCTGGGAAGGGTACCAAAGGTTTTACCAGCCTTCCAAAGAGGTTTGTGACCTCAAACACATTGGGAGCCCATGCTCTAAGATCTCTTGAGTTTGACAGACTTGGCCCCCAAACAGCTATATGGCCCTGGGTGATCCTTTGCACTCTCTAGCCTTCAGTTCCCTGTTCTGTAAAATGAGAGGATGGGCTAGGCCCCCACCACCTCAAAGTTCTTTGGATTTATGTTTTCCTCTCTTTTCCAGGATACCTTGCTAATGACCAACTTGACTGCCTTGCACAGAGATCCCAAGGAGTGGGCTACCCCAGAAACCTTCAACCCAGAACATTTTCTGGAGAATGGACAATTTAAGAAAAGAGAGAGCTTTCTGCCCTTCTCAATAGGTAAGCCACACTCAGGGAGGGGGCCCTAGGCCAGGAGGCAACACCTTTTTTAACATGAAGAAGCTGACTCTACTTCCTGAAACCTACAATCATGTGACAGTGCATGTACTAGTAGCACACACTGATTGGGAAAATACATCACAACAAAATTTTAAATAGCAGATCTTTAGATAGCAATGTGCTTGAAATGAGAAAAGTCATCCTCAGGTCTGGTTTTGCCCAATGGTTTTACAGGCCCTTTGCCAGGGTCCCAGAATCCCCCCAGGACCTATCCAGTGCCCACAAGCTCTGGTACTTCCTCCTTGGGTATCCTTGGTCAAACTTACTTAAACATCCCGAGCCTCAGTTTATTCCTCTATAAAAGAAAAGGACTGGCCTAGAGGAACAATAAAGTTCCTTCCACCTCTTAAACCATGACCAAAGAATCTCAGGAATTCAGAGCCAGAGGATCTTTGTTTTGTTTCTCTTCTAAGTTGTGTGACTGGAGTGACTCCAACCCTCTCAGAGCAGGTTTTTTATCTCTAATAAGTGAGGGGCTTGGAGTGTTGTCCTGGAAGGTGCCTAACACTCTCAAATCTATGATATTCTGATCCTAAATAAATACAAAGCATTTTCAGTAAGAAGAAAGTCCTTACAATTAGAGGCACCTCTGAACTGAGCCTTGAAGGATGTTGTAGGTACTAATGGGCAGGAGGGAGGAGAAGATGCTGACTAATCAAGGGAACCAGACTTGCAAAGGGAAGGAGATGGAAACAACAGTGTCCTAAAAAGCTGGGAGAGCTCATGCATCCTTCTTGGAAGAGGCATGGTCACTTGTCAAGCAAGTCATTTGGGGAAGTCTTTCCTTCAGGAGTTGTACTAGATGCCTCCTGAGATATCAAATCCTATTTATTTCCTTCACTTACAAACTTACATAATAATAATTTATTTTTAAGTTATAAAAAATAAATCACTTAAAACTTAGTAAATTTTAATTTATTATTAATAAATTTGCATTATTTAAAATCTTAATATATATTCAAATGTTATTAAAATTGTTTTGTGATTTATATAGTGCTTTACAGTTTCTAAAGTGTTATCGTCCCTATGGGGCCTACTTCTCATCATCTGTCACCCAGACCATTGCAAGAGGGTCCTAAGCTATCTCCTTGCTTCAAGTCACTCCCCAAACCAAGGCATCCTCTACCCAGCTGCCACAATGATTTTCCTAATCCTAATTTTCCTGATTTTCTGACCATTTTGCTCTTTACCCTCATTCTCACCTAGTGAGCTCTGAGGACTCCCTATTGCCTTTATTATCAAATGCTAATTACCCTGAGATTGAATGCTCTTCATAAGATGGCCTCATCTTGTTTTTCCCCTCCAAAATCTACTCCTACTATTCTGCCCCCACCACACTTGTATATCTTGACTCCATACCTTGCCACTGGCCATTTCCCAGTCCTGGAATGCCATCCCTTCTCACTTCCATCTGTAGAGATCTCTGGCTGCCTTTAAGATCCAGGCCCAATGCCTCCTACTGGAAGCCCTTCCTTGTCTCTCTACTCTGTGTGTATCTCATACATGCCGATTTATGAACATAGTATTCTCTTTCTCATTAGAATGCATGCTCCTTGAGAGCCAGAATCCTTTTGCCTCCTTCCTTTTATCTCCAACACTTAGCTCAGTGCCTGGCATATAGTAAGTGTTTAATAGACATTGAGGCAGCTGGGTGGTACAGTGGGTAGAGAGCTGGGCTTGCAGTCTGGAAGACCAAGTTCAGATTTAGCCTTGGACACTTATTGACTGGCCAAGTCATTTAACCATTCTTTACTTCAGTTTCCTCATCTGTAAGAACCCTCCCAGGGTTGTTTTGAGGATTAAATTGAAGGATATTTTTAAAAGGTTTTGCCAACTTTAAAGTGCTTTATAAGTGTTACCTAGTATTATTGTTGAGGGTTTGTTTAATGAATTAATTAGTTAATGCCTCACCTGGCTGTGGTAAAGCTTGAATGAAATTTAAAGTATTTTGTACATGTGAAATCACAAAAGATGCCATCTCTTGTTATTCTGGTTTGGTTGTTTTGTTTTGTTTTGGAGGGTAAAAGGTAGGGCAAATGGGTTTAAGTGACTTGGCCAAAGTTACATGGCTAGTTTGTGTGTGTGTGTGTGTGTGTGTGTGTGTGTGTGTGTGTGTGTGTTAAATGACTGAAGCCAGATTTGAACTCACATCCTCTTGACTCAAGGGCTGGTGCTGTATTCACTGTGCCACCTACCCACCCCATCTCTTGTTATTCTGGAAGATCTCGTGTCTATTATTTAAAGGTTGGAAGGAAGACATGGTCATATCACACTACTTCCCTGAGACTCAGTTTCCAAATCCATAAATTGAGAGAGCTGGAGTAGATGGTTTTCTGAGGTCCCTTTGAGGTCTCACTCTCTGATCCTCTGATTACTCTGGGTCCATGTCCTGCCCTCTCTCCATTTGGATGAGTCTACATCATATCTTTTCTTGCATATGCCAAAAGGAAGTTGAAAGGAGGAGAGCTGCTGAAATTTCTCAGAGAATGAGTAACAGACTGAAGAGTAACACCTTGGGGATATTGAAAAGTCACAGGATCATTCAGTTAACCCATAGCTTGTTTCCCTAAGATGAAACAGCTGATTTGGCCAGCTCTTGTCATGGCACTGAGGGGCTCAGTCTCCTGATGGCTAGACTGGCCCTTTCTCTCACCACAAATGACATGAGCTTCCTGAGAATGGAATCCTGGAGAAAGGAGTGGGGACAGCTCCTTCATGCCTTTGGAAAGGTGACCAGGTATTCACTCAACATCCAGACATAACCAAAGCTGGTTATACAAATAATGGGGTCTATTCAGTTCTGTCTACTTCTTCCTAACCTTTCTCCTTTAGGAGAGTCTGTAGCTTCAAATCAAGTCAGTTCTGACGTAATGGACCTGTTGCCCATCACAATCTTTCCTCCTTGGTAGTACCTGTCATAGACAGGTCAGCATTTTCTCTGTTTCCCAAATTCTTGCAGAGCTGCTTTGAGCCCTGAGAGCCTGTGACTTGTCCAATATCACACAGCTAGTGAGTTTTAGAGGCAAGACTGCAGCTGGATTGTCTGAACCCAGCATGAGAGGGGTTTTTGCATGATGCTGATGAGAGTAGTTTGGGACTGTTGGATTCACAAAGTCCTGACATGACATTATCCCATTCAGCCTCCCCAACAGTCCATTGGGGGCACATACCAACAGCGTTTACATTTGACAGATAGTAACAGTATTATGAGGAGGAGGAAGAGCAGGAGCAGTAATAACAATAAATAGCATTTATATCATCCTTTAAAGTTGGCAAATACTTTGACATCTTTACCCTGTGAGGTAGGCGCTGTTATTATTCCCATTTTATATACAAGGAAACTGAGACTGAGAGCATTTCTGTGACTTGCTCAGGGCCAAACAGTTCCTAAATATCAGAGGTAGGACTTGAACTGAGGACTTCCTGACTTCAGGTCCAACACTCTCTCCACTGAGCCTGCCTGGTTTAAATTCAGAGAAGGGGCCTGTTTTTGCTAAGGCTACAGAGAAATAGGGTCTTTGATCCAGAGCCAGAAGGGGCCTTAGGGACACATTTTCCAATTCCATCATTTCACAGATGAGGAATCTTGTTAAGTAACTTGCCCAATGCCACCTGAGCAAGAAGTATCCAATATAATATTTAAACCCAGGTTCTCTGTGTACGGATGCAGTATTTCATCTGTACCAAGTCTCTGAGGTCAGCAGCAGCATGGCATGGTAGATATGGTACCTGGCATGGAGAAAGGATAACTTAGGTTCAAATTTAAATCTAAATCCTATTGGCATGGTAGCTGCGGACATATCACTGAAGTCTTAAGGTCTATCCCAATGCTAGGACTGAGAACCAAACCTTTGAGACCCCCTGCTCAGACCTACTGCCTGTGCTGAATATTAGTGATTCACTGCTTTTGATCTCCTTGCCTTTCAGGAAAGAGAGTCTGCCTGGGGAAACAGCTAGCTCGGGCTGAGCTCTTCATTTTCTTCATTTGTCTGCTCCAGAAATTCACATTCCAGGCTCCCCCAAACACCCAGCTGAGCCTAGACTTCAGATATGGCATGACCATCTCTCCTGCCTCCTATCAAATCTGCGCCATTCCTCGCAAGATGTAGGCCAAGCTAGGTATGTAAGGTGGTCTCCAAGAGGTGATCAGGAAAGACTTCAAACCATCCTCATCATCCAAGGGGTCTACCACTCTGCCGTTTAGAGTTTGAGTGGAAAAAGGGAGAGAAGTCACAGGGGTGAGAAAAGGAAAAAGAGACATGGAGGGTAGCTGTCGCACAATTCGAACTTTCCACTCAGCAAAAGAAGAGGAATTAACACCACCAAACAGAAAGCATAGAGTCCTTATGGGACTAAGTTTCCAAGAACCTGGGCTCAAATCCCAGGTCATTTACTGTCTGGGTGACCTTGGGAAAGTTTCCTAATGTAAAATCAGGAGAAGGATCTCTAAAATTCCTTTCAACTCTAAATCTAAAACCCTGTGGTGCTATAAACAGAGAACCAATGCTTTTCTTCCCCTGCCTCAAGCAGTGGAGCCAGATTTGTTTTTTTGTTTGCTTGGTTATTTTCTGTTCTCCTGCCTTTATAACTCATACTCTGAGTGTGGTTTTAGTGGAGGGTTCAGAAAGTTTCTGTGACTTGCAGAAGGGATCCACAGGTTGATTAAGATGATCCTTAGAGATCCTTAGAGATGGTCCATTCCTTGTGGGTAGACACTGTTTTCTTTATGTCTTTAGATCTACAGCATCCAGCCAAGTGCCCAGAATGGAGGAGCCCAATATGTATTTGCTGATTGTTACATCTCTAAATCATTCACTTTCATGTTCATTATTCCCCTAGACTTTCACAATGTGAAACAGTAACCCTTCAGCTGAAGAATTGAGGTCCTCATTGTTATTAAAAGCTTTGTTATAAATGTTGAAAAGTAAAAATAAGTAATTTAATTAAACATTAAAAAAATAAAAGCTTTGTTATTGATGCTAAATTATAATCACTCCAGTACTAATTATAGTGACTTGGGGCTAGTAACGCCCAAATTTTGAGAACTGCTGATGTGTTAAGGTTCCCTATTACTGTAAAGGTTGCCTCTTCTTTTCAGAAATACTTATACAAGGTACACTTCCATGCTGATAATGGAAACTCCCATAATACCCCAATCAGAAAATGTAAACACCCATGTGAATCATTGTGATCAACGCTTGTCATTTATTATTTATGTTCTCTTTTCAAATGTTCCTCAATTATACCTATAAAAATGCTCTGGGAATTCACAATGAGGTCATTGTACCAAATGACTTTGCTGTGCACCCATTTCATTGGTAAATTGCTAGGCATTGCTAATAAAGTTATAAAACTTAGAACTCTTTTGCTTCAGTTTCTTTTATTTGTATATTTTAATCATAATCACAGCAACCCTATTAGGTGAGTGGGGGTAAGCCCAATTTACAGATGGGGAAATAAAAAGGAATTTTCCAAATCAAAGGCTGAAAATTAAAAAAAAATTTGGAAAAGCAATGATGACAAACATTTCTGCCAGACTTTATGCTTTTTTCAATTTTTAAAATAGTTTTATTTAAGGGTTTGAGTTACAAATTCTTTACCGTACTCCTTCCCTCCCATCTACCTTCCCTGAGATGGTAAATAATCAGATATAAATTACACATGTGAACTTACTTAAACATTTCCATACTAGTCATTTTTGTACAAGAAGACTCAAAAGAAAAAAAATAAAAGAAATTAAGTGAAAAAGAGCATCTTCAGTCTGTATTCAATCAATATCAGTTCTTTCCCTGAAGCCAGATATCATCCTTCATCAGTAGTCCTTTAGAATTGTCTTGGATCATTGCCTTACTGAGAATAGCTAAATCATTCAGTTCTTCAACATACAACACTCTTACTGCATATAACATTGCCCTGATTCTGTTCACTTCAAAATGCATCAGTTCAAGTAAGTCTTTCCAGGCTTTTTTTTTTTCCATTTTAACTTTTGTTTATTTTTAGTTTACATCAGTCATTTCCACGAGATTTTGAGTTACAAATTTTTTCCCTGTCTTTCCCCTACCTACCACCCCAAAACAGCAATCCTACTGTATACACTCTCTCCCAATCTGCTATCTCCTATATCCTCCCCCATCACCCCTCTGACTTTCCAGTAGGGCAAGATGGATCTCCCTACCCCAGTGCCTGTATATCTTATTTCCCAGTTGCATGTAAATAATAATAATGGTAATATATGTATCTATATCTATATCTATATCTATATATACATATATATATATGTGTGTGTGTGTGTATATACATATAAAGATTTTATTTTGGAACTTCAAATTCTAGATTCTTTCCTCGTCACCCACCCCCACTGGAAAGACAAGCAATTCAATACAGGCCATACATGTGTAGTTACACAGAACATCTCCACAGTGGACATATTGTGAAAGACTGACTATATTTCCCTCCTTTCTATTCTGCCCCCCATTTGTTCTATTCTCTTCTTTGTCCCTGTCCCTTTACAGAAGTCTGTGCTTCTAACAACTCTCCCCCCCAAACTTGCCCTCCCCTCCATCATCCCCCCTCTCATCCCCTTCCCCCCTACTCTCCTGTAGGTCAAGA
>CM053584.1:16001428-16015585 GCA_028627135.1 Pseudochirops cupreus
AAAAAAAAAAAAAAGAAAAAGAAAAAGAAAACAAACAAAGCAATGGGGACAGTCTTCTGGGGGAGACGTGATGGAATGTGGCCACTTGAACAAATAGAAGAGTCAGCCTTGGTAAGGAGTAAGGCCACTTTATTATGTGAGACAGAGGTAATCTGTGAAATGGGAATAATAACAGCACCTACCTGATAGTTTGATATGAGGATAAAATGAGATGATATATATTAAACACTTTGTCAACCTTAAAGTTCCATATAAATGTTAGCCGTAGATATATGCTTGTTGATTGATTAACAGATGGATTGATGAAGTCTAAGGAGTCACAGGACACCAAAATCTGAAAAACGTTGAAAGCCCCTCCCAGGGGCATGTAGTTAACTATGTGTAAATCTTAATCCTATCTTCTATAGAAAGCTTTTCCCAGCCTTATTCATTCTAGTGCCTTCTCTCTGTTAATGATGTCCTATTTATATTGTTGATAGTTTGATACACACACACACACACACACACACACACACACACACACACACACACTATATCTGTGATTTTCCTCAATTTGCCCTGCAGGTGTCTTGTTTGCATGTTATCTACATCATTAAATTGTAAACTCCTTGAGGGTTAGGACTGTCTTTTGCCTTTCTCTGTTATCTCAGTATTTAGTATAGCTTCTGGCACACAGTAGGTGCTTAACAATTGTTGTTGACTGGATTGAAATAATTCGTTCCTCTCTACATAGTTCATAACAAATGTTTTGTCAGGGATAAGCTTATATAAGGAGCCAAATTATCATTCTTCTAAAATTACCATCCTATTTTCAGAAACTGCCTTCTACATCTGATTGAGTTGGAAGTCAAAGATCATTGGACACTGAATGTAAAGCTATTTAAATAATGTGATATACACTAATAAATTGGATTTCTCTATCTCCTTTTCCATTTGACTAATTCTATTTTTAAGCGGTTATTTTCTTTTTTATCCCAAGTTGTTGGCTCTTTTTTTTTATAATTCACTTGCATCATTCTCATTTCTTTGCCCATGTTTCTTCTAACTCTCTTTTATGATGTTTAAGCTCCTTTCTGTGCTCTTCCTCGAGTTCTTTCTGGACTTGAGACCACTTCCCATTTTTCTTTGGGGTTTCGTCCATAGGAGTTTTTGACATAGTTTTCATTTTCTTAGTTTATATCTTGGTCTTCTCTGTCACCATAATAACTTTCTGTGGTCAGATTCTCTGTTGTTGTTGTTGTTGTTGTTTACTTCTGTTCATCTTTTTTGTCATTTTTCCTTTCTGTTAATTTTGAGCCCTGATCCCAAGGTTGGAGGGCCACTGTCTCAAGCTTCTTAAGCCACAGGCTTCAGGTCCTGGCTATTTACCAGGTATTGTACTGATGTTGTCCTGTGGTCCATGGGAGATCCGCATTTCTGGTCGTGTGCTGAGGGGCTGGGGTGGGAGTCTTTGGCATTGCTGGAGGACATAAGAGTTTATCACCTTACCTAGTGCTGAGCCGGGATGCTACTACTGGTGTCTGGCCTGATCTGAGGCCAGTGAAGTCTTTTACATTTCCCCAGGGCTACACTTGAAACACATGGTGTTCTGGCTGTTGGAGGATGCTTGTTTGCCCAAGTCTACAATGAAGCATGTGTTCAAGCCAGTTAGCTTTTAGAGTGCTTTATAAATGTTAGGTATTACTATTAATAAGGATTTGTTGAATGAATGAATTAGTTAATGCCTCATCTGGATGTCATAAAGCTTGTACTAGAGTACTTTGTAAACCTGAAATTACTAGAGATAAGTTTCATGTTATTCAGGAAGATCATGCCGAACAGTTGGTTTGGTCAGCTCTTGTCATGGTACTGAGGGTTTTGGCACATAGTCTTCATCTCTTGATGACTGGATGGGTACCTTGTCTTGTCAGAAATAATGTGAGATTCCTGAGAGTGACTCCTAGGAGAAAGGAGTGAGGAGAGTCCCTTCGTGCCTTTGGAAATGGCAACCAGGTGTGCACTTAACATCCAGGCATGATCAAGGCTGGTTACACAGCTAATGGGGTCTGTTCAGTTGTCTCCTTTTTAAACCTTCTCCTTCAGGACAGTCTATAGCTTCATAAAAATTTGTTCTGAGAAAGCTTGTTCTGCCCTACCCCAGTATCAAATCCATTAAGAAGCAGTCAGGACATTCCCTGGCCTTGTGTGCATACCTTACTGAGTAGCTGTGGAAAGCTGAAACTGAAAACTGATTTGAGAACCAGAGTATAATGAGTGTTACTGAGTGGATATTGGGTGTGGACAGTAGGAATAGTTTGTGAGAAAGGGGGATAGCTTAGTTTGAGATTCAGATCTCTGGCCTTTTTTCACTTAGATTGAGCTTTGCTTTAGAATAAATGGAGAATTAGGGTAAGGCCTGCTTATTTGGGTCTTATTGCCCCTTCTTCAGTGACTCCAAAATTCTGAGATAATAAGGAAATAGCCCTGACAAATGCGGCCTACCTGAATAGTATAATTCTGAGTTTGCATTTAAAGGGGAAAATCTAGTAGGTGGGATCTCAAAAGAATCTGAAATGATAGAGATCAGGATGAGTATGCAAATACCTGCAACACCATTTATACTAGAACCAGCTGCAGCATGCTAGGTATAAGCTTTGGTTGGTAAGTTCTCAGGTATGTTCATTATTCCTGAGTTCTTGGCCTATTTCACTGCCAAATAATTTTGGGAACTTACTTGCAGACTCTGGAAGCTGGAAGATTCTGAAAGACTAAATGGTAGGTAGCCAAGCTTTTGTTGTACATGATTCATGCTTTACATATTTTGGATGGTACTTTTTCTGCCCTAGTGATCACAAATCCTAGATTTATAGAATCGTTGGCCATTGCTCTGGAAGATGGCTTGGAGATATCTCTTCCCATTGCCTCACTTTATTGATGAAGATGTGGGTACAATAAAAGGATAATTTCCTTGGTGTGTGTCAGTGGGCAAGTCACATACCCTAAAACAACAAGGCAAACCTACTCAATCATTGTCACCAATAATAAATTGGAAAGGTACAAATCTAGAACTAATGGGAACTCAGCAGCTGTCTACGCTTCTTCCTTTTACAGATGAGGAAACTGAAGTAAACAGGGTTAAGTGACTTGCCCAGGGTCACACAGCTAAAAAGTATCTTAGGCCACTTTAGAACTTATGAAGATGAGTCTTCCCGATTCCTGACTCCAAGCCTAGTTCTTTATCTAGTTTCCAGGAATATTAAATATTAAAATGTTAAAATTAATCAAACGCAAGAAGTAAAATTTAAAAGGAAATTTGAATTATAATTGTGCTTCACAATTTGCTCTGCAACATTTCTGTACCTCAATTTCCTCATTTGTGCAAAGAGGGAGATGGAATTCATGGCTCTAAGATGCCTTCAGGGTCAAGTCTATGATTGCCTGCTCAGCTTTGCAAATAATTTCTTTTCTAGCTATAAATCTGCCTTAAAAATATTATGTAATTGAGTACCAGAGGAAAAAAGAGGTTTTTTTAGAAAAGCAGGAAAGCAACACATTCTAACTGGAAGAAATGTATATTTCCAGAGAATTTGTGTCCTTCATAGACACTCTTTCTAACTTCTTTATGGAAGACAAAGAGCGATGTGGAGAGACAATGCTCGTGGCTCATCACCGGCTGTTTGCATAGCCTGATGTGCCCTAGAGAGTTTCTGTGAAGGCAAAATCATTACAGGAGAGATAGACCCAGCAGGAGCAAATTGCCACTGTTTGCCAAGCAAGATTTCCGTTTTTCAGAAAAACAGAAACACGATATGCTATAGCCCTCCATATTGGTTCCTGCTGCTTCAGGATGTAGTCCATTCACATTGAATTCTTCCAAAGTCTGGAATAGGAGGATAGATTGTAGTGGAAAGAGATTGGAAGCACGCAGACCAGTCAGCAAGCTATTGCTCTAATCCAGGTGTAATATGATAAGGGCCTACACCAGGGTGGTAACAGGGTCAGAAGAGAGAAGAGGGCACATTGGAGAGATGTTGCAAAGATGAAGTCAACAATTCTTGGCACCATATTGAATGTTGAGAGTAAAAGATAGAGAGAAATCCAAGACGGATCAAAGTGATGAGCCTTGACAATAACAAGCAAATTAACAGGTGAGGTAGGGTTTAAAGAGAAAGATAATTATTTCAGTTTAAGATGTATACTAAAAATCCAGTTTGAGATTTCTAAAAGGTGATTGGAGATACAAGATGGGAGGTCAGCAGAGAGACTGGGGAAGAATGGTTAGACTGGAGAATTGTCACCAGAGGGATGGTACTTAAATTCATGGGAGCAGATGAGATCACCAAGTGAAATAGTACAGAGGGAGAAGAGAAGAGGTCCAGGATAGAATCCTGAGGAACATCTTTGGCTGGAGGGCATGATCTAGAGAAGCATCCCACAGAGGGGACAGGACAGTGTTCAGAGATATTGGAGGAGATTCAGGAGAGAGGAGATTTCTGAAAACCTAGAGAGAAGAGAGATTCAAAGAGGAGAGTGTGAGCCATGGTATCAAAGGATTCAGGGAGGTCAGTTAGAATGAAGATTAAAAAAAGGTCATTTGTTTTGGCCACCAGAAATTATCTCACATAAAATTGTCAAGAAAAAACTTTTGCAGTGGAGGGGAAGTGGGGGGAAGTGAGGAGTGTGAGTAAACTCTACTCTCATTAGAATTGACTCAAAGAGGGAATAACATACCCGCTCAATTGGGTATAGAAATCTATCTTACTTACCCTACAGGAAAGTAGGAGGGGAAGGGGATGAGAGAAGGGACTGGTGATAGAAAAGAGAAAGATTGGGGGAGGGATGGTCAGAAACAAAACACTTGATGAGGGATAGGGTAAAAGGAGAGAGATAGAATAGAATAAACAGGAGGTGAATAGGATGGAGGCAAATATAGTTAGCAATGGAAAAAATTGAGGTGTATTTCACTGATAAAGTTCTCATTTCTCAAACATATAGGGAACTGAGTCAAATTTATAAAAATAACAGCCATTCCCTAATTGAAGAATGATCAGAAGATATGATACGTTTTCTGACAATGCAATGTATAGCCGTATGAAAAAAATATTCTACCTCACTATCGACTGGAGAAATGCATGTTAAAACAATTCTGAAATACTACCTCATATCTATTAGATTAACTAACAAGACAGAAAAGGTAAATGATGAATGTTGAAGGGAATGTGGGGAAAATGAGACTTCAATGCACTGGTGGTGGACTTGTGAATTGATTCAACCATTCTATAGAGCAATTTGAAACCATGCCCAAAGGGCTATAAAGCCAGGTATACCTTTTGGCCTAACAATACAACTGCTAGGCTTGTATACCAAAAGCAATTTTTCAAAAAAGGAAAAAACCTATGTGAACAAAAATATTTATAACTCCTCTTTTGCTGGGGTAAAGAATTAGAAGTTAAGTGGATGCCCATCAGTGGGGGAATGGCTGAACAAGGTCTGGTATGTGATTATGATGGAATACTATTCGACTATAAGAAATGATGAGTAGGATGCTCTCAGAAAAACCTGAAAAGACTTACATGGACTGATGCAAAGTGAAGTGTACTGTGTACAAAGTAACATCAATATTGTAAGATGGCTATGAATGATTTGACTATTCTCAGTAATGCAATGATACTAGACAATTCTGAAGGACTTATGATGAAAAAGGCTATCTATCCCAAGAGAGAGAACTGATGATATCTGAATACAGATTTTTTTTTATTTTATGTTTCTTTATTTTTTTTCTTTTCATGTTTTCTTTCACAACATGATGACTATGAATATGTTTTACATGACTAAACATGTATAACCTATATGGAATTGCTTGCCTTCTTAATGGGGGAGGGGAATAGGGAGAGAGGAAGGGAGAGAACTTGAATCTCAAAGTTTTAAAAAATAAATGTCAGGAATTGTTTTATGTGTAACTAGGGGAAAATAAAATACTAAATATTTTTTTGAATTAAACCTTTCAGGGATTAAAAAAGAAAAAAAAACAACAACAAAGATTTGGTGGCCATGAGGAGATTGTTAAGCATTTGGAGAGAATAGGGTTTTGGAGGAAAAGGTTGGAAACTGGATTATAAGGGGTTTAGAAGAGAGTGAAAGAGGGAAAAGTAAAGCTCCTGTTGTAGACAGTCTTTTTGAGGGTTTAGCTTCATAGGGAAAAAGAGATATGGGATGATAGTTAATGGGATGGGAGGATCATGAGAGTTGTTTGAGGATGGAGGATGTGCGGCATGCTTGTAGGCAGTAAGAAAGACAAATACAGAGAGAGAGAAATCAAAACAAGTGAGATAATAGGGACAATCTCCTATAAGAGACAGGGTGGAATGGGGTCACTTGGACAAGTAGAGAGCCTTGGTAAGGTGTAAGGCCCCTTCATCATGTGATGCAGGGCTAAGTGCGTGGTTAACTCATCTGTAAAATGGGAATACTAATAGAATCTCTCTCACAGTTTATTGTGAAGCTGAAACAAGCAAATATATATTAAGCACTTTGTCAACATTAAAGCATAATATAAATGTTAGCCATTGATAAATACTTGTGGGTTGAGTAATTAACAGACTGATTGATAATGTCAAAGGAATCACAGGCTAAAATCTCTTGGAAGGGACCTCAGGAGCATCTAGTTAGGCATGTCTAAGTCTTAATCCCATCTTCTATAGAAGCCTTTCCCCAAACCTCTCTTAATCCTAGTGCCTTCCCTTTGTTAATGATGCCCTATTGGTCATATTTAGAGTTTGTTTCATATATATATATATATATATATATATATATATATATATATATATATATATATATGTGTGTGTGTGTGTGTGTGTATGTATGTATGTATTTGTATGCTTTGTCTCATGTTACACGTGTATGTATGTATGTATGTATGCATGTATATCTGCAGATAAAGTCTTATGAGTTGTGGGATGGAATCAAAAGAGATGTAGTTGGTCTGAGGACTTTTCAGAAACTTTCTCACCCTATTCACTTTTTAGAGTATCTTTATCACTTACAGGGAGACAGGGTGATGTGATGACAAAAGCACAGTCAGAGAATTTGGCCTTGAATCCCCCCACCCCCACAAATGACACCTGTTTTACCTTGGCCAATTGGAGCCCTGGACTTGGGGTCTGTGGCGATTTAAAAAGTTTGAGAAACGAAGTTTCTGGGTAATTTAATCATCTTATTAATATGACCAATCCAATTCTCAAATAAAAGGATGGTCATTTGGCCATCTCTCTTAGACCAAAGTCAACCATGGCAGCAGGCTCACAGTTTATGTGCCCTTTGAAGAGAAGGTATTCAATGAGGGGCTTAAAGAGGCATCCTATCTACACCCTGGCCATATGCAGCCTCAGGCCGACTGTTCAAAGAATTTATGCCCCACATAAACCTGAGCAGGACACGATGGCTGCTTTCCTTGAGTGAAGTCTAAACAAGAAGTTTAGCCCAATCTCATTATCAGCAACATCCTTCAAAACACTGAAATTTTTGAAATCCTAACTTTATAGGAAGGCATAACCCTGGATGTTCCCCAATTATTGGTTGCCAGTAATGTAATCATTTCTCTCCTAAGACACAAATTGAGACCTTGCCTCAGACAATTTCTAGTTATGTGACACTCAGCAAGTCTTTGTACCTCTCTCAGCCTCAGTTTCTCCACCTGCAAAATAGGAATAATACATTTATTTTGCATTATTGCTTAAAGAGCCAATGAGATAACACACAGACACTCAGATACAGAGAGAGAGACAGAGAGACAGAGAGGGAAAGAGAGAGAGAGAGAGTCCCTTGTAAACTTTAAATCCTTATAGAGCATTAGGATAATGATGAGTGATGATGGTCCCAACCTGTTTCCTCATCTGTAAGATGAGCATGTTGTTCTAGATGGCCTCTGAGATCCCTCTAGCTCCTGATTTTCACCCTATTATCCTATCATCTCTAAGACTTCTTCCATATAAAATATTCTGTGATTTGTAAATAAACTGTGGGTCATTGATTGACCTTTTGTCCAAAAAGCCTAACTCTCTACCCTTTACATCTTTTTACAAGATGTCTGAGGACAGGGGACTTGGCTTTTCATTGCATAGTAAAAGAACATAGATTTTGAGTGGAAAGGGACCTCAGGGGTCATCTAGTACAGGTGTGTCAACCTGCAGGCTTAGCAAGTTACATAGTGGCATTATCTATATATGATATTTGAGCACATTTGTATGGTATCTTTAGTATCTTTAGTTTGTTAAACATGTCTCAATTACATTTTAATCTGGCCCTGGTCATACTCAGGAGTGATGAGCTATGATGCTTTAGGGAAGAGTCTGGCTTTGACACCTCTGATAATTCAATCTCCTTTTTCTAGATGGGAAAATGAAGGTCCAGGGAAACAAAAGTGGAAGAGTAAGATTGAGACCCAGCCCTCTGACCCCAAACCCAGCATTCTATTCACTGCTCCATGTAGACAATTGAAGGAAAAAAACAAGGATAGCCATTCACTCCTAGTTTCTTGTCCTAAAATCACAGACTGAGGAAGGTTTAAAAAGCCATTCCAAGCACTTAGAAATACCAGCTAGAGAAAGTGTTTTCTACCTTCTTTGTATCCTGAAACCCTTGGTCAGTCAGTCTTTTTAAGCCTATGGATCCTTTCTCAGAATGGCATGTTTTTAAAAATTATTTATTAGTTTTAAATTTTTTACATCCACTTTTATATGATTTTGAGTTCTAAAATTTTGCCCCTTCCTTCCCACCGCAAGACTTCATGCAATCTGATGTAGGATATACATGTACAATCATTTTAAACATATTTATCCATTATTCACGTTGTGAAAAAAGAATCAAAAAGAAGGGGAAAAACTACAAGAAAGAAAAAAAGACAAAACAGTCTGCTTACATCTGCATTCAGACTCCACACTTATTTCTCTGGTTCTAGAAAAGCATTTTCTATCAAGAGCCTTTTGGAATTGCAGCCTTGCATCGCTGAAAAATGCTAAATCTATTGAAGCTGGTCATCACACAAAGCTGCTGTGAATGTGTACAATGTTCTTCTGGCTCCGCTCATTTAGCTCAGCACCAGCTCACAAAAATTTTTCTGACCTTTTACTGAAATCTGCTTGCTCATCAATTCTTATACCACAGTGGTATTCCATCATATTCCTATACTGCAACTTGTTGAGCCATTTCCCCAATTGATGGGCATCCCCTCAATTTCCAGCTCTCTGCCACTGCAAAAAGGCGTGCTATAAATATTTGTGTACATGTCGGTCCTCTTTCCTTTTTCGTAATCTCTTTGGGATATTGACCTAGCCATGGTACCGATGGATCAAAGAGTCAAGATAGTTTAATTGCATAGAGTGACATACATAGAATTACAAAAGAAATTCTAATTATGTTGAATTTTATTCTGATGATTCCAATTTGTTCCAATAACTACCACTTATTTAAGTCATGTTGGAATATTATTCCAGTTACCCTATTTTCTTCTAATGACATTCCAATTTCATTTCAATTTATTCCAATTGTGTTGGAATTTTATACAAATCAGCTCAATAAATCTGAAATTATTTTCTCCATTGAAGTTCACAGACCCACTGAAATCTAGCCACATGCTTCTCAGGGGTTCCTGGATCAAAGGCTTAGAGCCATGCTACGTTAGTTCTCAAGCCCTGTGGAAGGCATTTTGTAAAAGGGACAAGTGTGCCAAAATGAAGCCAGCTTAGCTGGGTTCCAATGAAGGCTCTAGAAACTACAGAGAGCTGTGTGGCCTTGTCAGCTCCCTGGCCTCCCTGCACCTGCCGCTCTTCTAAACAAAGGGATGAAATTCTGACTCACCTCCTGCCTCACAGATCTGGCCCTGTAATTTGGGCCCCACTGGGTGGGTCTGTCTGAGCCTGGAACATTCCCAGGTGGCTCTGACCAAGTTGTCTCTCAGTTTCCTAGCAGATAAGCCCTGTCTTGTTTTCAGGGCAGAAGATTGTAAGGGTGGGGTGTGTTTCTTCTCAGGAGGCAGGCCCTGGCAGAGGACAGAGGGCTGGGGCACTGAAAGGAGGCTGGCCCTCCCTGGAGCTTTCACTGCCTGGCCTATAAAGGCAGCCCAGGCAGCAGCTCCAGGAAGATAAACAAAGCTCGAGCTTTGTCCCTCACATGAACACTGCTCCTGGTGGCCTCACAGCTACTGCTGTTGCTGCAGGAAGAGGAACAGGAAGAGGGAAGAGGAGCTTGACTCGTCTGGCCTTAGTGTCAGAGCTGAGGAAGGATGCAGCTCCCTCTGGGAACTGTGTTCCCTTCTCTTTGGGAAGGACTCCCCCTACAGACTTTCCTTCTCCTCTCTGCCATCCTACTGATCCTGGCACAGTATCAGCAGAGGAGGTGGCGACATTTCAACTACCCCCCTGGCCCTCCTGGGCTGCCCATAGTGGGCAACTTCTTCCAGATGGACTTGAAAAATCCCCAAATCACCATCCAGAAGGTAAGGAGTGAGACTGTAGGGTGAGAATCTACTGACTGTAAGGGAGGCATGAGAACTAGGGATCTGGGGAATGTGCTGGATAGGGCAGCCGCAAGCCTGGGTATCCATCCCTGCTCTTACCCTACCTGGGAAGCAACCTCTCACAATGAAAAGATTATAAATGGAAGTCATTGTAATCAAATGCAGTTATCAAATTTTAGAGCAAAGAAAGCCAAGTTGCCAAGAATCAGATCTTTTTCAGACCAAGTGTACTTGTGAAATTGGTTTTTGTAATTAGTGTGAGACATTATATCTATTCCTTTTGAATTTTACTTCATTGCATTTAGCCCAACCACAGCCCATCGAAGTTATTTGGGTGACTCTATCACCCAGCTACCTTTCCCAACTTAGAAATGACTGCAAATCAGATGAGCACCCCATCTCTGTCACTGATAAAATATTAGACTACCAAAGGCTAAGCACAGATCCAGGAGACACTCACTGGAGACCTCCTATCTGGAATACTCAAAAGTTAAGTGCTTTGGGAACAGCCATACAGCTGCCATGGGTCAGGAGCAGATGGTGAATCCAGGTCTTTATGTTGCTGATTCTGGGTCTCTATGCAATATCCCATGCTGCCTCCCAGGTAGATTGATATAGCCCTTCCACATTTTCAGAGAAATTTGTATGTATTATTCCACTGGATCCTCAAGACACCTGCTTGACATAGCTACTCCATATGCAGAAATTAAATCTTGGAAAAATATTCATTGACTGGTTCCTGAGAGAGGTCAAAGGTAGCATCTGAACCCAGTCATAAACCTTTATAATATCTGACCCATCACCTCACTTTTTTTTTCTTGAAGTCTAATATCCCTGACTTCTGAAAAGAATCAGCATGTGCTATCAACTAGAGATCCTTCCCTCTCTAAGGTCCTTGAAAGAGAAGATCAGCATTCTTGGGCCCTGTCAAGCTATAATGGCTTCTGATAAGGACATGGTGACAGACTCTTAGGGTAGCTGTTACCTGAGGACAAGACTTGTTAAGTTTGGAGAAGTTTGTGACCATGTTGGCAGCAGATTGATTGATTTTTCCTCTAGTCTCTCTCAAAGACCATCTACTGAGTTTTGAAAAGGCTTTGATGGGTGTCAGTGGGGGAAAGACCCAATAAATCAATGAATTAATCAATTAAGAATCATTTCATAAGGACCTTCTGGGTGCCCCTTAGTATGCTAAGTGTTGGAGACTAAGAAAACAAAAAGGAAACTGCCCCTGCCCTCTGGGAGTCTATATTCTAGGCACTCCAAGAAACTTGCTAATGGTTCAGGTGTTGACTTCTAAGTCTCTCCCATGCATTAAACTCTGATTTGTTCTTAATCATACATATCCCTAGCCCAATATGCTGCCTTGAATGGAGTAGCCACTTTGGAGCTTTCTTCCCCTGAATATTTTAGAATTCTCAATTTCCATCAAAGCTCAGCTTCAGGAGGCCATCTCCTGCAGAAAGCCTTCCAGATCCCTCCCAGATGCTAGTGTCCCCTTGAAACATTTAAAATTTCCTTTGAATGTATTCTACATTTGCTTATATATGCACAGATCATTTCCTTCCAATGTCAGTTCCTCAAGAGAAGGGACTGTCTGCTCAGCTCCCAGCACAGGGCTTGGATGATTCAGTGTTTGTTGGGCTGAGCTGGACTGAATTCAGTGGAATTGGATCAGACTGAATTGAGTGGGCTTCACTGGAATTGATGATTCACATTGCTAGAATGTCATCTGATAACAGCACAGACTAGAAATAGCCTGAAAGGCAATGGAAGTTTGCAACTCAAACTAATTCTTTTTCAGTTTGCCAGGAAATATGGAAATGTTTTCTGCACACATTTGGGCAGTTACACCATTATGACGGTAACTGGATTGCCATTGATCAAGGAGGTCCTGGTCGACCAAGACCATGTGTTTATTGATCGTCCCCAAATGCCTATCAACTCACATGTCTTTAAATCACTTGGTGAGTTCTTTGACTTATAACAAATATTTTTCATCTCCAGGATTCTTTGAAATATCATTATTCCTGAAGAGTTCCAACCTATCATAGAAGTCTTGTGTCTAGAAGAAACAGGATAGAAAAAAAATAGGCCTTTGTAGGATTGAGAAGGGCAATGAGGATGGCGAAGGGTTTCAAACTTATCCCATAGGAGAATCAGTTGAAGGAGCTTGGAGTGTTTAACTTAAGGACAAGAATACTCAGTTGGGGGGTGAAGAGAGGCATGATGACTGTATTTGAGTGTTTGAACACCTGTTAATAGAAAAGCTATTAATTTGTCCTTCTTCACCCCAGAACAAGCAGCAAATTGTGAGAGTTGCAGAGGGATATAAGTCAGCTTTATGACATAAAAAACTGTCTAACCATCAGAGCTGTCCAAAAATGAAAAGGCTTTCCTTCAGAGATGATAGATCCTGCCTCATTGGGGATCTTCAAGACTAACTGTTCAGAATGTTATGTTAGTGTTATTTGCTGGGTACAGGTTAGACTGGATGACTTCTGAGATGCCTTCCAGCTCTGAAGTGTTTATGGTTATTCCTCTGGGCCCTTTGGCCCTTATCATAGCGTAGGTACCAGCAGAGTCACCTGAATCTGGAGGAATTTAGTAAAATCAAATCCCAGATCAAAGTCTTTTTGTTTTTTGTCTTATTTTTTATTTTTTTTTAAATTTATGCAATAAAAAAATATTTCTTAAACACAGTTTAATAAAAAGATTGCACATGAAACTGCTCATCTACTATGCAAAGCTTAATATCCCTTTCAAATATCCAACAAAATTACCAGTAAAAATCTATTTTTCCACTTTTTCTTCCCTTCACTCCCCTCTCTACTGGTGGCTACTATTAGACACACTATATCAATAGTATGCCAACATAATCATATACCATGATTTGTTCAGCCTATTGATGGATATTCTAGTAATCTCTATTTCATTGGCATCACAAAGAGAATTGCTAAAAAGATGTGAGAACAGATAGATTCATTTCCCTTTTTCTGAATCATCTTTGGATGTAGACCTAGTAGAGTTATTGCTGTGTCAAAGACTTTAGGTAGTTTGGAAATACTGTGGGTATAATTCCAGGTAACTCTCTAGAACAGTTGGACCAGTTCACAATTCCACCAACAATGAATGTGTTCCAATTTTTCCACATTGCCTCCAACTCCTGTCACCCTCCCCTTCAATCATTTCAGCCAATCTTGTAGGTGTAAAATGGTATTTCAAAATTATTTAAATCAACATTTCTTAAATCAATAATGATTTAAAGGTTTTTTTTTTCATATGGCTATAAATTCTTTTTATTTCTTCACTGGAAAACTCCCTGTTCTCATTCTTTGACCATTTATCAGCTGAGGAATGATTCAGATTCTTTTATGTTACACAAAGTTCTTGCTATATTTTAGATATGAGAGCTTTATTTTAACTCATTCCCTATTCTGATTCCTTCAGTTTTCTTTTTTTCTCTTATTGCCATCACTAGGATTCCAAAAAAGAAAAATTGAATAATGTTGGTGACAATAGGCATCCTTGTTTCACACCTGACCTTATTGGAAAGGCTACTAGTTTATTCCAATTATAAATGCTGCTTCCTGATGGTTTTAGATAAATGTATGTTTTATTTTTATCAATTTAAGGAAAAACCCATTCATCACCAATACATTTGA
>CM053584.1:16015685-16030618 GCA_028627135.1 Pseudochirops cupreus
TGTTTTTCTTCTGTCTCTTTTAATCATATTAACAGGTTTTTTTTATCAATTTGTTTTTTTCATAAATCAAAATCTTAGTTTTATTTATTAATTGAATGT
Organism: Pseudochirops cupreus; assembly: GCA_028627135.1. Lineage (NCBI taxonomy): Eukaryota > Metazoa > Chordata > Mammalia > Diprotodontia > Pseudocheiridae > Pseudochirops > Pseudochirops cupreus. The sequence continues at coordinate 16,015,785 of CM053584.1, forward strand.
TTTTAAAAATATTATTGTTTTACACTTAAACAGTATTTTTCCCCAATTGCATATAAGAAGAGTTTTCAACATTTTTAAGATGTTGAGTTTCTAATTTTTCTCCTTCTCTCCTTTCTCCCCCCCACTCCAAGATAATAAGCAATATGATATAGGTTATACACATATATCACATTAAACATATTTCCACATTAGTGGAAATAAAAACAAAAGGAGAAAGCCACAAGAAAGAAAAAAGAAAATGGTATGCTTTGATCAGCATTCAGACTCTACAAATCTTTCCCTGGATCTTGTTAGCATTTTCTATCATGAGGCTTTTGGAATTGTCTTAGATCATTATATTGCGAGAAGAGCTAAATTTATCATTGCTGATCATCACACAGTGTTGCTGTTGCTGTGTACAATGTTTGCTTCATTCTGTTCACTTCATTGAGAATCAGTTCATTTGTCTTTCCAGGTTTTTGTGAAATCTACCTGGTCACCATTTCTTATAGTACAATAATATTCCATTACAATCATATACTACAATTTGTTCAGCCATTTCCCTACTGACGGGCATGCTCACAATTTCAAATTCTTTGCTACCACAAAAAAGAGTTGCTACATATATTTTTGTACATCTGGGTCCTTTCTCCTTTTTTTATTATCTCTTTGGGATACAGACCTACTAGTGGTATCGCTGGATAAAAGGGTATGTAGTTCTATAGCCTTTGGGCAATAGCTCCAAATTGTTCTCCAAAATGTTTGGATCAATTCACAATTCCACCAACGATGTGTTAGTGTTCCAATTTTTTTACCTTCTCCAAAATTTAATATGTTTCTTCTCTGTCATAAGAGTCAATCTGATATGGATAAGGTGGTATCTCAGAGGTGTTTTAATATTTATTTCCCTAATACAACTTAGTGATTTAGAGCATTTTTATATGACCATAGATAGCATTATTTTCTTCCTATGAAAATGCTTGTTCATATCCTTTGATCATTGATCAATTGGTTAATGATTTGTTTTCTTATAAATTTAATCAACTTATCTATATATTTTAGAAATGAGGCCTTTATCTGAAATACCAGGAGTAAAAAATAAAAAAAAAATCTCCTAGCTTTCTGCTTGCTTGTGCAAAACCTTTTTATTTTAATGTAATCAAAATTTTCCATTTTGCATTTCATAATGTTCTCTATCATTTGGTCATAAATTCTTCTTTCCTCACAGGTATGCTATTCCTTGCTCTCCTGATATGCTTATGGTGTCTTCCCTTATGTCTACATTACGTACTCATTTTGATCTTACCATAGTCTACAATGTAAAATATTGGTTTATGCCTACTGTCAGTCATATTATTTTCCAGTATCCCCAGCAGTTTCTGTCAAATAATAAGTTTTTATCCCCAAAGTTGGAGTCTTTCAGGTTTTTCAAACACTAGACTATTCTAGACTTTGACTACTGTGTCTTCTGAACCTAGCCAGCTTCGAAGATCCGCAGCTCTGTTAGTTAGCCAGCACCAAGTAGTTTCAATGATTGCTACTTTATAATAGAATTAAAGATCTGGTATGACTAGGCCACCTTCCTCTGTATCTCTTTGCATTAAATCTTGATATTCTTCACCTTTCGCTCATCAAGATAAATTTTGTTATTATTTTTTCTAGCTCTACAATTTTTTTGATTCCTTGGTACGATACTGAATAAGTCCGAAAAATTTAGGTTCAATTCTTATTTTTATTATATTAGTTAGGCCTACCCATGAGCAACTGATTTTTTTTCCAACTATCCATTTTCACCTAGCTTTATTCTCTATATTGGTTTATTTATAAATTCATGATTTGTTAACCTATCTATGAGTCTATATGTTCCATATTCTAATTTTCTTATAAAATCTCTCTTTATGTCTAGGTCATGTACCCATTTCAACCTTACCTTGATATACAAAATGAGATATAATTCAATGTTTTTGTTTGTTTTTTTACTCTCAAATTCATTAAACTCCCCTTTAATTTTTAGGATTTCCAATTTATATTTTAATTGGGAATTTTTAATTTGTTCTTTTTCTAGTTTTTTTTTTAATTGCATACTTAATTAATAAATCTATACTTTCTCTATTTTATTGATGTAGCCACTTAGAGAAACAAATTTTCCTATTATCATTGCTTTTGTTGTGTCTCATTTGTTCTGAAATTTTTCTCATTATTATCATTCTCTTTAATAAAATTAGTCATTCTTTCTACAATTTGTTCTTTGACCCACTCATCCTTTAAGATCGTTTCATCTCCAACTAGTTTTTAATCTGTGTTTCCTTGGTATCTTATTAAATATAATTTTTACTACATTATGATCTCTAAAGATACCTTTAATACTCCTGTTTTCCTCTTTTTGAATATATATGTGTGTGTGTATATATATATATATGTGTGTGTGTGTGTGTGTGTGCGTGTGTGTGTGTGTGTATGTGTGTGTATTACTAGTATATGGACAATCTTTGTAAAGTTAGTATACCAAGATTCAATTCTCTCCAGATAGTCATCATGACTAGATTGTCTAAAATTCCATTTACTCCTTTAACTTCTTTCTTATTTACTTTTTGGTTAGATTTATCTAGTTACTAGAGGAGAAGATTTAAAGACCCCCACTATGATAGTACTACTATCTCTACTTGTAATTCAAATTTTCTTTTAAAAACATTTAGGGACCACTAGGTGATGCAGCGAATAGAGTACTGGTCCTGGATTCAGGAGTACCTGAGTTCAACTCAGGCCTCAGACACTTGATACACTTACTAGCTCTGTGACCTTGGGCACGTTGCTTAAACCCAATTGCCTTGTCTTCTCTCTGCCAAAAATGAAAAAAAAGAAAAAAATCTGCTATAGCATTTGGTACATACAAGTTCAGTATTGATATTGTTTGATTGTATATGGTGCCTTTTAGCAATACCTTTGTCAGACATCATTATTGCTGCCCCTATTTTTTTTTTGCATCAACTGAAGAATAATAAATTCTATCCCAAGCCTCCATCTTGATGGCGGTTTCCCTAAACCGCTGTCCACTGCATTTTAATTGGCCCACCATGCCACATGCCTAGGGGCCATCAGGTGGAAGGAGGCAGCCAAGTGCTAGAGAAAAGAGAGAGCTGGGGCAGAGAGACCTTACTTCAACTCGAGCCTCGGATACTGACTACCACTGTGATCAAGGCCAAGACACTAAACTTATTTTCTGAACTGAAAAATGGAGATTATAACAGTGCATATCTCTCAGGGTTGCTGTGAGGACCAAGTGACATATTTGTTGAATGCTTAGCATGGTGCCTAGCACATCATTGGTGCCAAATCAATGCTTATTCCTTTCACTCCCATTTTCTTTACCCAGTGAGAGGCCACTGTGGAAAGATCACCCTTTTTTTTCTCTAAGGTCTAGGTAGTTATAGAGAAATGGTTTGACTTCTCCCCTGTCATTAAAAGGCAACATATTTCTAAAAAAATCCATCCTTCAGCACCTGCCAAAAAGCTCCATGCTTTGATCCCCAAGTTCTTCATAGTGAAGAGACTTCCTAGGGAAGAAGTATTCCAAGGCCCTCTTCTACCACCATCCCCTCCCATTCTTGGGTAGAGAGAAATAAGCGTGACTATTTAATACTGCATTTTCAGCAAGGTGAAAGGGCCTTATCAGCTCCAGTTGACATTGAGAAAAGAGGAGATGACTAGCCTCCTTGTGGCATATTCAGCACCTAGGCCAAGACATCAGTGCCCTGCCTGGACCATGATGCTGATAAAGTCAGCAAACGCCACATCAGATGGCTTGGACTGTTCAAAGTGGGTATGGCCATCTAGATCATGACTTCAGCTCCTCCCCTATCCATAGTTGGCTTCTCCAAAGCTCAAGAGTGTCCAGCAGCCAGTCAGAAGCTCATACTTACAAAACCCAATGCACATGGACAACATATGTATAAACCATGAAGATCTCTGGGCCTTGTCATCTCCCTCTGCTTTGTCTTTAGGACTTCCAGGTATTTTCAGATACCCTACAGTTGAACTTTTAGTGTTATTTCCCCAAGTAGTGTATAACTTCCTTAGAAGGAGAAACTGTCCTTTCTATTCCTATACCCAGCACAGTGTTTGGCACATATTAGGTGTTTTTTATAAGTGCTTGTTCATTTGAATTCCATTGTCAGTATAGGGAATAAGCACACCAGTAAAACAACAGATCTTTTGAAATATTGATATGTTATTATTGTTATTATTATTATTAAGGCCTAATCATGTCTAATGGCCCAAAGTGGAGACAACAAAGAAGATTTGCCTTAATGACCCTAAGGAACTTTGGTTTGGGAAAGAAGACCCTGGAAGATCGGATCCGGGAAGAGGCCAGGTATCTCATTGAGGCTATCAGGGAAGAAAAAGGTGAGCCTTGGTCAGACAGAGATATTTTCAATTCCTTTTGGTTGTCCTTTTGACCAAATGATCACTAAAGAGAATCTGTAACTGTGGGTGGGAGGAGTGGGTGAAGAGAGGTCATCACTAGACCAGAGACAGGCAAGATGTCTCCCCCTTCCCCAGCCCTGACAAGGAGCATTTTCAATATAACTTTTATTTTATTTTAAACTTAAATTAAAAATGAGAAAAGAAAAAAAAACATTGCCATGCACACAGAAGACTATAGAAGAAGATTCAACATAAAACAATAAATTCCCATTTCAAGAAAACCTATATAATTAATCCTATATATTGTTTTCAAAACTGTGCAGAATTTCTTTGCTTCCTTGTTGGTTTCCTTTTATTCTCTGCTGATCATGTTTTACTTTATTTCCCCCTCACTCCCACCCCACCCCAAAGATGGCTACAATTAATTGTGAATATACAAATATAGATATTGATTTATACGCACATAGAAACACACATACACACACATATACACATGTACATAGATACCTATAAATATAGTCAGATATACATATATACACTCATACACATATATGTAAGACCATACTATGCTTATTTCCACCTGTCATCTATTTCTGTCAGGGTGGATGGCATCTTCCTTCATAGGTCCAAGTCTTTCCTTGTTTTTCCAAATCAACCAGCTCATAAGTTATTGCATCATAGGAATTTTCCATCCCAACCACATCCTGTTTAAGAGCTTATCTGTGAAAGTTTTTCCCCCAATTTTCTGCATTCCTTCTATTCTTTGCTACATAGGTTTTATTTATAAAAGGAAATTTTAATTCAAAATAATCATAATTATCCTCTTTATAATTCAACGATGATCTCCCTAAAAATATAGTTTAATGTCTGATACTTCTGAATCTATTTCCTTTACATCTTTTTTTCCCCCCCCTGGTTTCTTTGAAGTTCCTGACCTTTTGCTCTTCCAAATGAACTTTGCTATTATTTTTTTTTCCCCAAACACTAAAATATTTTTTAGTAATTTAATTGGGATGTCATTGAATAAATAGATTACATTAAACTGTCATTTTTAAAATTATGTTGGGTCTCCCTATGCATGAATAATATATAGTACTTCAGTTATTTAAATCTGAAATTATTTGAATAAAAAATGTTTTATATTTATGGTCATATAGGTCCTGTGTCTAGTTTGGTAGGCATAATTTCAGTTATTTCATACTGTCTCAGCAATTTAAATGGCCTAAAACTATAATGAATAATATTGCAGACACAGTGTAGTTTCTCTATTTTTCAATTTTGATTAGATATACTTTGTCTAAGACCATGATTACTATTCCTGCTTTTATAAAAATAATTAATTCTACTCCTGCCCTTTATCTTATCACTGTGTGTATCTCTCATTTTTTACAACGTTTCCTGAAAGCAACATATTATTGGATTCAAATTTTGAATATGTTATGTATTTCTGTTTTATGGCAAAATTTATGCCATTACCATTCTAAGCTACAATTACATGTACATTTTCTTCCTCCCTATTTTCCCCCACTATCCTTCTCACCCTATTTACCCAATGTCTCCCCTCAATTCTCTGCTTTACTTCTACCTACTCCCTTGTCCTCCCATTCCTTAACCTATTCACCCCTCTAAAACACCCTCTCTTATCCTCTCCCCACTTCTTATCCATTTGCCCTTTTATTTCTTTCTGAATTTAGAAGACTTTTATACCATTAGACATACACAATATACATATTCACATACATAATACATGATAGACAGATAGATAGATAGATAGATAGATAGATAGATAGATAGATAGATAGATGGATGATAGACAGATAGATATAATTTCTCTCTCTGAACCATTCCTGATGTAAGGTTCCTGCACTACCCACCCTCTCCCCACTAGCTTCTTCTGTATTAGTTTTTCCTTTTATGTCTCATTTTATGCCTCTATCATTCCTTTTTATTTCTCCCTACACCGTTTTATTTAATTTTATTTTTAGAATCACCCCCATCATACTCAGATCAGCTCAAGCCTTTCTTTTAATCTATGCTAATATAAATGATAAATTGATTTTTAAAAATTGCGAATTTCATATATTTTCACATAGAAGAAGAAAAAAATGACCTCATAGAATCCTTTATTCTTTGTCTTTAATGTTTGTTTTATCTTTCTCCTAGATCTTATATGTTAAATTTTCCCTTAACTTCTGGGGTTTGATCACAAAAACCTGAATGTATTTCAGTTCTTAAATGTCCATTTATTTTTCATCTGGGCCAATACTTAATTTTGCTGGGTATGTTACCCTTGGCCAGAAGCCCACGTTCTTGCTCTATGAAAGATAGTATTTCAATACCTATGATCCTTTAAAGTAGTAGCTATTTCGTCTTGTGTAATCTTTATTGTAGCTCCATGATATTTAAAAAAAAAATTGTCTTGTTCCCTCTAATATTTTCTCCTTAACTTGGGAGTTTTCCAACTTGGCTATAATGTTCTTGGTAAGTTTTCTTCCTGGAAATTCTTGCAGGTGGTGATCCATGGATTTTTTTCTCTTTCTTCTTTGCCTTCTTGTTCTAGAACTTCAGGGAAATTTTCTTTGATAATTTCTTATGATATTGTATCGATTCTTTTTTAATCATATTTTTCAGGTGATCTAACTATTTTTATAATTTGTCCTTCACCTGTTCCCCATATCAGTTGTTTTTCTGATGAGATGTTTCTTTTTTTCTTTTTTCATTCTTTCGATTTTGTTTTGTAATTTCTTGGTGTCATGTCATTAGCTTCCCCTTGCCCAATTCTTCTTTTTAAGGAATTATTTTCTTCCTTAAGATTTTGGTTCTCTATTTTAAGTTGATTGGCTTTTCATTATTTTCTGGGATTGTTCTTATTCTTTTTCTAAATGTTTCTCAATCTTTCTTATTTGATTTTTAGAATTTTTTTTTTGAAATCTTCTAAGAACCCTTTTGGTACTGAGGATCATTTGGCATTTCTTATTGAAAAGGGATTGACTTTTTTTAGCTCCATTATCTTCTTCTGCATACAAAGTCAGTCCTCTAGGCCCACATTTACTATCTATGGCTGGGTTCTTTCTCCTTTACTTACTTATTTCATTTATTTTCTATTTATTGTTTTATTTTGTTTCAGCACCTATCAGTATAATCAAGTTTTAGCCGCAAGTCTCAGGTCTTTCTTGCTGTTATATTCTGATGTCTATATCAGGAATCTACCTTGGGCCCTCCCCTCTCCTTCTAAGCCAGGACTGTAGCCCACAGACACACTGTCTCACAAATTATCTTGTTCTCCAATGGCTACAAACTACATCTGTGCTCTCTGCCCTAGAACTGAAGCCATGGACTCTGCTCTCCTGTTAGCGGCCCCAGCCAACAGGGTCTACCTCTTACTACTGCTCTCACCAAGTGTGTGCTGGCTTCTTCTTTCCACAGCCACAGTCCACAATGAATCTGGCCAATAGAGCTATGTCTGATGTTCCTCAACAGTGGATGGTCCTCCAATTTTCTACTCAGCAATCAACTCCCCACCCCCAATCCCAAACAAACACACTAAAATATATGCAAAATGAAAGTTTCCAAGACTGAGGTTGCCCTTCCACACAGCTGCCCCCTGGGGTCATTGCGGGCTGATTCTGCAGAATCATCTTGGAGGTGTTTGTACCTCACTCAGGCCCAATCTCTTCCCCTGGAGGTTGGGTCTTTCCTGGGATCTTTTCAAACTGTCATAGAAGAACAATTGCTTTACCCTGTGTTTATTTGTGCTACTCTGTTCTGTCTTTTACTGTGGAAGAAATGTGGAGAGTCAAAAGTTTTCTGACCTACTTTACCATCTTCCCAGAAACCTCTCCAGGGAATGCTTTGAAAGACCCAACATTGTTCTCCAGGTAGAAATGAGATGGTAAACAAAGAAAGGAACCTTGGATGGTTCATTTCCTTGAATGAAATAATAATCATTTTCTGTCAACACATAGACCCTAAATGCCTCAATTATTCAAATGTTTCACATGGAGTCCTGCCTTGACCGGCCACTCCAGGAACTCCCTACACATATGCATGTACACAAACCCTGCTTCTATTCTCTCTTGCTGCTCTTCTCTCTTTTTTTCTTCCTAATCATCCTTCATCTTTTCTACTTATTAAATCATCTATTTCCTTTTCTCAGTATCTTCCTTCTTATTCCTCTCTTTTTTTTTTTCCTTTTCTACCTTGCTCTCCTCTTTCTATTCCTTGGAAGCAAATAGACAGATATAGATACATGTAGACATAGATATATATGTGTGTGTGCATGTATGTACACATGTATACACACATATGTAGGTACATGTATATATTTGTAATTGTTAAATGCCATATTTTGGCCAAAGTCTGAATTAATCAAACAGACTACCTTGGCTCATTTTAAAAAAGGTTTCTTTTCTGTCTCAGCCATTCCAGAGATCAGATAAGTCTGGGAGTAGGATTTAATACAGGCATTCGGAGATCATAAATTCCAAACAGACCCAGCTTCATCTTACTCTTGTAGAACACCTCTCCTTGTGTTAACAAAGCCTACTTTATCGCCCTTAAGGATGAGACCCTCAACTCGAGGCATTAACTTAATAATGGGACTTTTTCTTAAGATTTTCTGAACGTATGCCATGTTATGGAATGTTAATGGTAAAGAAAACACAGATATTCTGGATCATAATTTCAATAGACACTTTGTCATCTCTTTTGTTTTATTGTATTTACTATTTATCCAATTAAGAATATTCCTTTCTCATACAATGATTAAAGCATTATGGGGATCATAAATTTGTGTGACTCAGCCGGTCCTAAAATGTACTTGAGCTCTCTCATGCTTTTGTTCATGCGTCAGAACTTAGTTCTTGACTCCTCGTACAAGTACCGCTAGCCTTAAGTAAATAAGGAATAAATTCTGTAATTTTTATATTACCATTTGTTTGTCTCCTTTAACCAAACCTTTGCACCTCTACTACTCACAAAGGTCAATAATATGTACACACACATATACATATATATGAATACATATCACTGTCTCCATTTTTTTACAAGTTTGATGATTTTTTTTCCAATCAATCATTTTTTTTCTTCACCCACTGGAAAAAGCAAAAGCCTAGTAACATATATACATATATATATATATATATATATATATGTATGTATGTATGTATGTATGTATATGTATATGCATATAAAATCAAGTAAAATAAATTTTCAAATTGGCCATGCCCAGAAACACATATCTCATTGTGTAACCTAAGTCAATTGTTTGTCTGTCAGGAGATGGGTAACAGACATTATCATTCGTCCTCTGGAATTCTGGTTACTATTGCATTGATCCAAGTTCTTAAGTCTAAGCAAGTTACCTTACTTTGCACAATTTTGTTACTGTAGGCATTCATTCTTGCACCCTTCCTTCTCTTTCGATCCTTCTTTTTTTTTCCTTCTTTTTCTTCTTCCATCCTCATCCACCTCCCCTTTCTCCTCCTCTTCTGCTGCGTCCTCTCATTATCATAGATTTAAGACAAGAGTGAACCTTGGAGCCCATCAATCCAATCCTCCCTCCTCTTCTGCAGACCAGAAAACTGAGGAGTGGAGCAGTTAAGTTACTTATATACATCTACATATATATATGAAAAGAATTCCTGTTCTCAAGGATCCCCTAATCTAAGGGGGGGGGGGGAAGGAGATAGCATGAAAACAATTGCGTGCAAATGTGATATAAACATGACAAACTAGAAATAATCAACAATGGAAAGGCTCTTAAACTAAGTTGATTCAGCTAGTAAATGTCTGACGTGGGATCTGAATAATGTCTGAGGTAGTCTGGGTCTTGCTGGCCCAATGGTACCTTACACACTACATCACACTGCCTACCTTCCTTATTCACCTTCTCATATCTTTTCTTGTCATTCCAATATCCCCAGTTGTAATTTCACCTCTACTACTCACATAAATGCAAGTAGCCCACAGGCATATGTGGTCATAGGTATTGGTATATGCACACATACCTATATGGATATACATGCACATGTGTGCACATACTCATTACAAAGATGAGAACACCCTTGCCACATGATATATCAGCTATAAAGTCATAGATAGAGGCTAGAAGGACCTTCAAAGGTCATCTAGTCCATCCCTCTCATTTTACTGCTGAATAAATGGAGGCAAAGACAGACAAAGTAACTTGTCCAAAGTCACAAAGATAAGCTGTGCTAAAAGAAAAATTGCCAAATTATAAATCTTGACTGAAACAATAAAAAGGGAGCATGTTATTTTTTTTCCTTTTTTCTCCTCACATTTATTTAAGAAGTAGGTGATTATGGGCAACAATAATAAAGTTGATTGCGTTGATGGGTATGGGGGGGGGGGGGCGTTGAGGAAAACATGTTTAAGAGAATAAGGTAGAAAGCTCTGTCGGGTTCTTTTAAAGAACCTGAGTGAAATGAAGAGTAGTCTAGACCCTTTTTTTTTCCAATCAACAGGACAGCCCTTTGACCCCCACTTTCAGATAAACAATGCTGTTTCCAACATCATCTGCTCCATAACTTTTGGATATCGCTTTGATTACCATGATTCTCAGTTCCTGGAGTTACTGAAGACTTTGGATGATGCCATGGTCCTCTCAAACAGCTGGGAGTGTCAGGTAATAGACAATCCCCTCCTGGGCACAGCTGACTCAGCCTCAATTGGGCCACATATTTCCTCCATGGGAAAGGAAATAGGCATAACTATGAGAGGTTGACAGCAGCTATGTCAGCCTGTATAAAAGAGACTGAAAAGGGAAAAGGAAAAAAAAAAACAAGATTTTTATAAAAAGTGACATGAAAGAATATGTTTGGGGGACCTAATGCTTTCCTAGAACACTGTGATCTCCAAAAAGGTGGGGGGAGGGGGTACCATAGGTTTACATTTTCCAAGATCTTTACCAAGAATATTAATTTACAAACATTTATTAAGTACCTATTGTGTGTCAAATTCTCTGGTAGGAGATGTGTATGCACTGACAGAAATGAAAGAACCCCTGACCTCAGGTGGTTTACAATCTGTAGGAGGAGACAACACACCCTCAAATGAGTGTACATTTAAATAAATAAATACAGTGGGGAAAAAGCTTGGGAGCGGCAGCATTAGAAGCCAGGAAAACCAGACCAGGAAAGGCTTTATGGAGAAGCTGTATCTTGTGCAGAATTTGAGGGAAATCAATCATTTTGTCCTCATCTCTGCAGAAAAGAGGAGAGGGGAGAGGTGGAGAGAAAGAGAAAGGGGAAAAAAAGGGAGGAGAAAGGAGAGAGATGAGGAAGAGGGAATGAAAACAGAAGGAAGAGAGAGAGACAGAAAGAAGGAGTTTCAGAGATAGAGACAAAAGGCATAGATAGGTAACTAGAGAAACAGAATGAGACAGATATAGAGGAGAGAAACAATCAGACACAGATAATTTAAGTGCTTCCCTTTATGCTTTGTAAACAGTTTCATATACATTAGCCACACCTCAGTGCCTTTGCACTGGCTGCCTCTCATGCCTGGAATGCTCTACCTCCTCACTTTCCCTTCTTGGCTTCCTTCAAGAAACAGCTCAAGTATGAAATAAAGTGGAGGAAAAGGCAAAAAAAAAACCCAAAAAAACCAGTTCAAATTTTCACCTTCTACTGCAAGATGATTTTCCCAGTCCCTCCTGCTGCCAGTGACTTCCCCTCTGAGATTAGCTTTCAACCACTCTGTATGTACCTTAGCTTGCCTAATTATTTCCATAGCATCTCTCCTCTTACAATATGAGCTACTTGAAGACAGGGACTGGCATTTTTTCTACTTCCTTAGTATGACCATCACTTAGCACAGTGCCTGGCACATAGTAAGTGTTTAATAGATGCTTGTTGATTGACTGATTCCTTTAGATCCCTTACAATGACCCTTTGAATCATTATTATCCCCATTTTAAGTATTAGGAAACTGAGGCTGGGGGAGGTTAATGACTTGCCTCACAGCTAATAAGTTTCTGAGGCAGAATTCTAACTCAGGCCTTCCTGTCTCTTACTCCAGCACTCCATTTGCTCTTCCTCCTAGTTGGTTAGGGAGTGAGCCTCAGCAAAAGAGCCACTAGTTGGGGTGGGTATGTGGTGCAGTGAATAGAGAACCAGCCCTGGAGTCAGAAGGACCTGAGTTCAAATTCGGTCTCAGATACTTAACACTTACTAGCTGTGTGACCTTTGTGCAAGTCACATAACCCCAATTGCCCTGCCTTCCCTCCTCCAAAAAAACCAAAGAACCACTGGCTCACAATTTCACTAAACTCCTCAGAAATCTGGCTATGGAAGAAAACTGGGGGAAAGGGAAAATAGCATTACTTCTCATTTCACTAAGAAGAGCAAAAAAGAAATTCAGGAGAAGGGACTTCTGTAAGGCTAATAAGGAAATGTGGGCACAAGTGCTATCAATTTCCCTGGAAAGGCTCTCTCCCATCCTTCTTTGAATGATGCTGCCTAGATTATATTGATGACATCTTTTTTTTGGAGGGGGGAAGGCAAGGTAGTTGGGGTTATGTGACTTGCCCAAGGTCACACAGCTAGTAATTGTGTCAGGGGCCTGAGGTCATACTTGAATTCATGTCCTCTTGACCCCAGGGCTGGTGGTCTATTCTCTATGCCATCTAGATGCCCCCAATCTTGAAATAATCTGGAAATAATTATTTAGGAATATCAAGATGTTCCAAGGGGCTGATAAATGAGACAGAGGTGGTTGGTCTCCAGTCTAGGTGTTAGGAGAGCAACAGTATGGGAGAAGAAAAAAAAATGGATTATAGAGAGGGTGTATTTCAGAAGTTGTTAGGTGCAGAATTAAAGTAAATTCCATGATTTTAGGATGAGGAAGATGAAGAGAGAGGGCAACCTAACAGGAAATGACACTCATCCCTCCTCTTCTTGTCCCATTTATATTATTTAGCTTTTCAATGTGTTTCCTCGGATAATGAAATTCCTGCCAGGATCTCACCAGAAGTTCATTAGAAAATGGAAGAAGCTAGAGACCTTTGTAGAATGTGTGATCAAACAGCATAAGGAAAACCTCAACCCAGAGGAGACCCTGGACTTCATTGATGCTTACCTGAAGGAGCTGTCGAAGGTAATTAAAATAACACAAAAAGTAGGTATTGTGTGTGTTTCAAACCAAAAATAAAGTGCAGAACTGGGGAAATGAGTGTGATAAAATGATCCAAACTTTACATCCCCCTGATAGTGTAAATATCTTCCTCAGTGACCACACTGGGTGGTAAAGTGTATAAGTAATGAAACTTGCTAGTGGGGAGCTCATAATTTTGATTTAAAACTGAAAGGGACAAGAGACCTCATTAAGTTTAACACTCTGATTTTATATGGATGGAAACTGGTGTATACAGAGGTTAATTAACTTCTTCCAGACACACAGCTCTTTGGAATATGAGGCTGGATTTAAATCCAATCCTTTCTGTCACCAAGCCCAATATCCTTTTCATCACAACCTATTCTGATTGGAGTTAAGTCTTGACCCTAATATTTCATTCCTATGAATTCATCTCTCTGCACTTCACTTTTCTCACCTATTACATTAAGATATTCTATTTCGGTGGAGCCAAGATGGCAGTGTAGGAGCAGCAACGTATCGCAGCTCTCACATAGCTACCCCAAAATACCCATAAAATATGACTCTAAAGTAATCCTAGAACTCCAAAATGCACACAAATATACTTTCCACTAAAGTCAGCTTGGCTACGAGGAAGCATATCAGCACCACGAACCGAAACCAGCCTGGCCTGAAGCCCTAGCTGAGCCCTGGGGGTGGCTGGACACGAGGAGCGGAGGAGCCTGGGATTAGTGGCAGATGCAGATCAGAACTAGGTCAGTGGGACTTGTGAAATTGGTGGAGAAAAGCGGTCCCGCCAAAAGGCCTCCAGGGCTGGAAAGCAAAAGGCAGAGGTTTTACACGTGCCTCTGCATTGCAGCTTCCGTGCCCGCAGCCTGCAGACAGCAGGGGGACTAAGCGATTGTTCAGAGGCCAGTGCTCTCGCATTCAGCAGCCTGGATCCGGATCACGGTCTTGGGCTTTGGTGCTGGAGTCTTCATTATACAGTGAGCCAGAAGTAAGTAGGAAAGGGATCCAGCACCTTCCTGAGAGCTACGGCAGCTGGGAGGGCCCCAGCGATTTAGGACAGAGCTTTCCCTTCTGGAAGCAGAGCCCCACAGAGATTAAAAAAAAAAATCACGGACTGACCAACCATGAGTAAGAATAAGCCTAAGAAGCAAAGCAAGAACAGCAACCAAACCCTAGATTCCTTCTTTAGGGAAAAGAAAGATCATGGCAAAGAAAGGGAGGAGGAGAGTTCAGCCAGAGCTCCCCCATCAGGGGCCTCCAATAAACATGAAGAATACCTTAAAGCTAGAGATGAGCTGAAGAAGGAC
>CM053584.1:16031118-16047555 GCA_028627135.1 Pseudochirops cupreus
GATCATAGAAGTGGGAAAAGGTCCCATATGTACAAAAATATTTATTGCAGCTCTCTTTGGGGTTACAAAAAACTGGAAATATAGGGGATGCCCATCAATTGGGGAATGGCTGAACAAGCTTTGGTATATGAATGTAGTGGAATACTATTGTGCTATAAGAAATGGGAAGGAGATGGACTTCATAATTACCTGGAGAGGCTTATATGGACTGATGCAAAGTGAGAAGAGCAGAACCAGGCAAAACCTTTACACAATCACAGACACATCATACATATGATGACCAACCTTGATAAACTGGACTATCCTCAACAATGCACAGCTAAAGACAACTCTACAAGCCTCAGGATGGAAGGAGATGCCTAAACTCAGAGAAAGATATAGAAAGACTATAGTTTACATGGATACTGAAGCAAAACATGCTATCATTCTCTTTCATGTCTGGTTTTGCTTTTTTTTTTTCTCAGTGATCACTCATTGGTTACAACCCTTCTATATAACCAAACTATTGTACAGTGTGAAAGTATTTGCAGATCCTATACATGATTGCACGCCACCATGGAGGGGGGGAAGGGAGGGGAGAAAATCTGAAACTCAAGTGATTGTGGAACTGAATCTTGTAAATCAAAAGTAAATAAACAACTCATTTAAAAAGAAAAGAAAGCCTATATAATACACATTATGCATTATGTTGAGAGATGTCCATCTTTTCTTTGTTTCCTTTTAAGTTTTCTTTTGTTCTCTTCTGTGTTCTTTTTACTTTGTTCTTTTCCTCCCTTCCGCCCCACCCCAAAAGGTTATAATTAAGCAGAGATGTGTGTGTATGTATTTATGTATGTATGCATGTATGTATGTATGTATATACACACATATATGTATATATAAATGTGCATATATATGCACATGTATATGTACATATACATTCATCTATAAATGTATAGACACAAAGACATATATATTTACTTTACTTCTCCTTGGTACATTGTCCTCCTATTACTTAACATACCCTCTCCAAGAATCCTTCCCTTATCCTCTCCCCCAATTCCTATCCCCTTAGTGTTTTATGTCTTTCTGAATTTAGAAAATATTTACATTCTTCTAGATATAGATGTATCATTTGAACCCATTCCTATGAAAGTAAACAGTCCTTCTCCACCATCTAATTCTTTTGTGTCACTTCTTCCTCTTACACAGCATTTGAATAAGGTAATGATTCTTTTTAACTGTTTCTAAATTGTTTTACTTTTTAAAAGCATGTTATCACAAGACACAGTATTCAATGATTACAGTAATCTACTTTTGATAAACCCAAAGACCTAAGCTTCTGGGATAAGAACTCATTGTTTGACAAAACTGCTAGGAAAACTGAAAAATAGTATGGTTAAAACTTGGCATAGGCCAACATCTGACACCATATACCAGAATAAAATGCAAATGGGTACATAATCTAGGTATAAAGGTTGATTCTATAAACAAATTAGGGGACCATTCAATAGTTTATCTTTCAGATTTATGGAAAATGGAGGAATTTATGACAAAACAAGAGATAAAGAACATTAAGAAATGCAAAATGGAGAATTTTCATTAAGTTAAATTGAAATTTTTTTGCACAAAGCCAATGCAACCAAAATTAGGAGGGATGCAGAAAAGTAGGAAAAGATTTTTATAACTAGTGTCTCAGATAAAGGCCTCATTTCTAAAATATATAGACAAGTAAATCAAATTTACAAGAATAAAAGTCATTCTTCAACTGATAAATGGTACAAAAATATGAACAGGTAGTTTTCAGAGGAAGAATTAAAGCTATCTATAGTCATATAAAAAAATGCTCTAAATCACTACTGATTAGAGAGATGTAAATCAAAACAGCTCTAAGGTACCACATTATACCTATCAGATTGGCTAAAATGGCAAAACAGGAAAATGATTAATGTTTAAGAGGATGTGGGAATGTTGAAACATTATTTCTTTGTTGGTGGAGCTATGAGTTGATCCAATGATTCTAGAGAGCAACTTGGAACTATGCCCAAAGGGCTATAAAATTGTGCATACCCTTGGATCAAACAACACTGTTTCTAGGGCTGTATCTCAAAGAGATCATAAAAGTGGAAAAAGGACTCACATGTACAAAAATATTTATGGCAATGTAACAATAATGCAATATTAACAACACCCATGGTGGTTATAAATAAGCTGGTACAGTTGTGAATCACAAAATGTAGCAAACTCTCCACATGGTGGAAAGAACTAAAATCTTTATTCAAATACCATAAAACTGAGTCCCAGAACCATAAAGTCAAAGTTATTATAGTAGTCACAAAGTTGATATACATTGTTAATGCAGTGAACACCCACATTCCCAAGTCTTCACAATAGAACAGGCTCCCTCAAGCAGGGATCCTTCTCTTACTCACAGCAGCTCCTCAGCCTAGTTCTTGGAAGTTCTTGGCAAAAGATCTAAGAAGGAGGGTTTTGCAAAAGTTGCAGCCTCCAGGTGCTCACTAAGAGAATATCTGACTGTCCTGCTAGTTCTCTTCCTTATATACAGTATTTCTCCTACTGGTTCAGCCCCTTCCTGTTACATCAGCAACTTCCTCCCAAGGTGTTAACAACTTTCCTGTTAATTAAATAGTTTAAACAAGGTGTTAACTTGAAACAAGGTGCTAAGTACCTGTCTACTTGCCAATACAAAGGGGCATGGAAGATCTTCAGATTCCATTAACATTACAAGCTGTTCTTTTTGTGGTGGACAAGGACTGGAAATCAAGGAGATACCCATCAATTGGGGAATGACTAAACAAATTGTGGTATATGAATGTAATTGGATATTATTGTGCTACAAGAAATGATGAACAAGTGAACTTCAAGGAAACCTGGAAAGATGATGCTGAGTGAGGGAAACTGAACCAGGAGAACATTGTATTCAGCAACAGCCATGCTGTATGAGGACTGATTTTGATAGACTTAGACCTTCTTAGCAATTCAAAGACCTAAAACAATTCCAAAGGACATGTGATGGAAAATACCAGTCACATCCAATGAAAGAAGTAAGGAGTCAGAATGCAGAATGAACAATATTTTCTTTTTTGCTTTGTTTTATTGTTCTTTGTTATGGTTTTTCCTATTTACTGTAATTTTTCTATGTAACATGACTAATATGGAAATGTGTTCAATAGGAATGTGTGTGTAGAGCACATATCAGATTGCAAGCTGTCATGGGGAGTGAGGAGGAGGGAGGGGGAGAAAATTTAAAACCTATGGAAGTAAAGGTTAAAAACTAAAAACAAATAATTTAATTTTAAAAAATCATGTCATACTCAGGTCTTCCCCCAATCTTTCTTACAAATGACACAATTACTAATAACAATCTTAGACACATGTTTTATATTTATATATCAAAGACTCAAGAGAGATCAATGAGAATAAATATTAAGAGAAAGCCATTGTATTTGGCAACTAGGAGATCATAAGTAACTTGGAGGGAACAGTTTGGGGGGAAAGATAAGATGGGAAACTGGATTATAAGGGTTAAGCAAAGAATAAGAGGAGGGAAAATGGAAGACCCTATTTTAGACAGTCTTTCTGAGGATTTAACTACAAAGGTCAGAAGAGATATGGGGTGACAGTAGGATAGAAGGATCATGAGAGTTGTTTAAGGATGGCAGATATGGCATACTTGTGGGCAGTAAGAAAGAACAAGGAAAGAGAAGAGTTTGAAATAAGTGAGAGAGTGAGGACAATATTCTGGGGGAGATGGGATGAAATCAGGCCACTTGAACAAGTAGAAGAGTCAGTCTTGGTAAGGAGTAAGGCCACTTCATCCTGTGAGATAGAGGTAAGTGTATAGTTTCCTTACCCATAAAATGTGAATAGTAATCACATATACCTCATAGTTTATATTGAGGATGAAATGAGATAATGTGTGTTAGGCACTTTGTCAACCTTAAAGTACCATACAAATGTTAGCCATTGATAAATCATTGTTTATTTATTAACAGATGGATTGATGAAGTCAAAAGAGTCACAGGCTAACAATAACTCCAAGCTGAAAGAAGCCTCAGGGACATCTAGTTGACCATGCCTAAATCTTGTTTGGTATTTTTTTTTTTGCTTTTTTTGGAGTGGGAAACCCAGGGCTATTGGGGTTAAGTGACTTGCCCAAGGTCAAAGGGCTAGAAAGTGGTAAGTGTTTGAGGGGCATTTGAGCTCAGGTCCTCCTGACACCAGGGCTGGTGCTCTATTCACGGTGCCTAACCCCATCTAGCCATCCCAACCATGCCTAAATCTTAATCTTGTCTTCTGTGGAAAGTATTCTCCAAGTATTATTCATTCTAATGCCTTCCCTCTGTTGATGATGTCCTATTTATCCTATTAATAGCTTGATTATACACACGCATTTTATATATATATGTATATATATACACACACATTGTAAGAGCATGATAAGTGAATATTAATTGATCGCAGAATCCCCACCAGACCATTCCTGTGGAATGGCAGTCCTGTCTCTACTTGAAGAAATCAAATGAGCAGAAATTCATCACTCTTAGAAGCATGTCATGGATAAACATTTATTAAGTGTCTACTATATGCCAGGTATGAAAAATACAAATACAGACTTGAAATGTGATGGAAGAAGAAAGTGAGGTGAAATAATTGGGCAGGGCAAGGGGTAAGAGGGAACGGAGAGGAGGTCAAGTCCTGCAGTCAGGTGTTATATGATAATGTGTTTGCCCTGAACACCCTCCTTAAATGGAGGATCTAGAAGGAGTTCCTTTATATCCCCCCTCCACCTTCTCCAATCAGAGGGAGGAAAGTCCCCCAGGGCAGGGTTCTGAGCAAATGTGAGTTTCAGAGAAGCAATTCCTTTCCCTTTTAGACAGTCCTGGATGTAAATTTGAGTCCCTGCCCCCCATTCTATCAAGTACCAACAAAGACAATGTTAATCCTTCTTCCATTTGCCAACTTTTCAATGAATTGAAGTCAACTACATGCCCAACCCTCTCCACTTAAATACCCATATTGTCCTACAGGCTAAGCACCCCTAAGTTTTTCAAATGTTCATCCTATAGCATGATCCCAAGGGCTGTTTTGATCTGGAGGTAGAGTGGCACAGTGGAAAGATCACTGGGTTTGGAATCAGAAGTTCTAGGTTCAAATATCTGCTCTGACAAAACACATGTTACCCTGGACCAGTCATTACCCTCTCTGAATCTCAGTTCTTCTTCTATAAAATAAGTGGTGTGGTCTGGATAAGCACTAGCACACCTTCTTGTTCTAAAGCTATAAATAAATTTATGAGTATTCGTTACCTCTTCTATAAATTACCCAGTGTCTTTTCTAAAATTGTGGTTCCCGGATCTGAAGACAATGCCCCAGAGGAGATCTGAACAGGATAGAGGATGGCACAGCATCATCTCCCTGGCCTTAGATGATACACATCTCTTAATTTGCCCTAGGGATGCCACAGTACTCTTGGCTGCCTTAACAAAACAATGACTAATATTAACCTTGCTGTTAACTTAATTACCAGCTCTTTCATCAACCAAAATCTCTCTATCTTGTGTTTGTGAAATTGAGTTTTTGGACTCAAGTGTAAGACTTAATAAGTATTTGAATTATATTTATTTTTAATTAAATTCTTCAAATATATTGGCTGTGTATATCCATATGTACATGTATGTTTCTCTCTTTCTCTGTCTCTGTGTCTCTCTTTTTGTCTCTCTGTCTCTCAATCTGTCTCATTTCTGTGTCTCTATCTCTGTATGTATGTATGTATGTATGTATGTATTTTTGTGTACATATACATATGCCTAGATATACATATACATATATGCAGATATATAAAGATAGAGCCTTCTGGATGGAATCACAGCTGAGATCCAGCTGGGACAAGGACCATTTAGAGACTTGATCATCCTGTTCACTGATTCCAACATACTTATCCCCTTTGAGAGGCAGAATGATGGATGGGGAAATGATGACTAGAGGACCTGGGTGTGAATCCCAGCTCTGCAAATGACTACCTACATAACTCTGGCACTTGGGGTAAGAAGAATTGAACTCAGATTTTGCCTTAGAAACATATTACTTATGCAACCCTCAGCAAGTCTCTGTACCTCTCAGTTAATTTTTCTCCATCTGTAAAATGGGCATAATACATTTATTTTGCAGGGTTGTTGTAAAGAACAAATTAAATAACACATGGAAAGTTCCTTGTAAACCTAAAATTCCTATAGAATATTCAGATAATGGTGATTAATGATGGTCCCTATGTCAAGCCTCATCTCCTCTGGGCCTCAGTTTCCTCCTCTGTAGAAGGAGAATGTTGGCCTCAATGACCTCAGAGTTCTCTCCAACTCCAGATCTGTGACCCTACTATTCTATGATTTCTAAGACTTTTTCCAGACAAAATAATCTATGATTCATAAATGAAATGTGGCTCATTGATTGGTCTTTTACCACAAAGGCTATCTCACTACCCTTTACCTAGTTTACACAATACCAGAGAAGAAGGGACACAGCTTTTCATTCCATAGTGAGAGAGCATAGTTTTTGAGTGGAGAGAGACCTCAGAGCTCATCTAATGGAGGCATGTCTGCCTGCAGGCTTAGATGCTGTAATAGTAATGTAATTTGAACTTGAAGACCCCTTTTTGTATTGGCAAGTAAGCAGGTAATTAGTAATTAATCAAACCTCTATGAAAGAAACAGAAGGTATGAACAACTGTTCCTGATGTAACAGGCAAGGGTTGGATGACACAAGAAGTAGCTGATGCTGTGCATATTTAAGGAAAAGCCCCAGATAGGAAGGGTCAGAATTTCTTTGGACCAGCATCTGAAGACAGAGTAGCTGCAGAAGAGAAATGAGAATCGAGAACTAAGTCAGAATTTCTTGAGAGCTAGTGGTGGCAGGGCTTCTTCTGAAGAGGTGCCCAGGAAGCTGCAGACAAAGCCCCACTCCCCAGGCTGGATAAGATTATTCTGATTTTTTTAACAAGCTGCTGAAGACTGAGGAAGTATGACCAGGATGCTAAGATTTGGTCTGTTTGTGGTTTGGTTGAGCCTTGAATTCTTGCAAACAGAAATTGTGAACGATTTGAGATGGACTGAACCCTGTGAACTCCAGGGCATAGCAGAACCTACACAGAGAACTAGACAAGGAACTGGGAGCCATTTGCCTTTGAATCCAGGTGACTGTTTGGTGGATTCAAGGAAGAGCTGCTTGCCTCAAGTCAAGATGAAAAGAGCTCTCCATGGGTGCTGAGTAGTGATGAAATTGTAGTTTACTAGTGACCTAGGGGTGGAGGGTCTATGAATTTTCTAATGATTGCATAATGAATGAATGAATGAATGATTGTACACAGTAATTGATTACTGGATAAGTGAGTGATTGAGTTAACTTAGTGCACCCCAGGAGTGGAAGACTTTGACTATTATACTTTGAGATGACTGAACGACTGAGTAAGGAGGCAAACCTCCTCAGGGATGACTGAATTATCAAGATGATTTTGAATGATTGAATTACTAGATGATTGTTCTTTGTTCAAAACTTTGTTGTCACTATGGTGGAAATTATGAGGCCATTTTAATGATACACTGTTGTGAATACTATATTGTGATTTTCTGTGATAAGTTATAATATTATTAATGCTGTATCTTGATTTTCTGTGAATGTTTTGCTTTGATTTGTTATCAAATAAATCTAGTGTTCACTATACTATGTAATCAGAACCTTAAAAACTCTTCACAATAGCATTCTTCTGGAACGCTGCTAGTACATGGCATTACACTATGGCATAGTCAGTAGGGTCACCAAGGGATCTTCAAATTCAAATTAATTACCATTACATCCTTAAAATATGATGAACCTATAAAATGGACAACTGTTTTTATTCTTTACTTTTTCTTCATGTGCCTTTTATTTGTGCTTATTCACCAAAAAGGACTGCCTGAATGGGTCATGGCAATGTGTCTGTAAATCTCTCTCCCTTTTTCCCACACAGTGATTCCCTTGATTAGCCCCACTGGTTAACAAAAAAGGCAAAAAGCCCTCAATGAAGTGTTTGATATATCTTTTGTTGTTTGTACTTTGTTTTTGAAGAGGGCCATGACATTAGGGAAATAATGAAATGATATGTAATTGACTCTGATTTGAGTGAGGGAGAGCTGTGCAAGGTCTCTAGCTTCATTGTCTCCTCCAGAGCCATCTGGGTCCAGTGGCCAGATATTCTTCAGGATAACTGGAGATGACCCACGAGGCAATGGGAGCCTTTAGGTTAAGGCCTTTTTTAGGTACTCATTTAGAATGAGGTAATGCCCACTTAATGAATAGACCTGAAGAAGTCAGGCAAGAGGTGGGTGGCTCCTATAATTAAAAAAAGAAAAAAAAATCTAGTTGGGAGGGGAAGACCCCCAAGTTTGCTGTTCCAAAGAGAAAGAGTTACCATTGACATTCAGTGTAAGCCAGGAGTGCCCAAAATTACAATCATTAAATGGAGCTTGGATAGGGACCTATTGTGGAACAATATATGAGTTTCCGTGTGAGCTGAGTTTAAGGTTTTGTGAAAGAAAGAAAGAAAGGAAGGAAGAAAGAAAGAAGAAAGAAAAAAGAAAGAAAGAGAGGGAGACAGGGAGGGAGAGAAAGAGAGAGAAGAAAGGAAGGAAAGAAGGAAGGAAGGAAGGAAGGAAGGAAGGAAGGAAGGAAGGAAGGAAGGAAGGAAAGAAGGAAGGAAGGAAAAGAAAGCCAGCTCATCTACCTCTTGCTTAGAAAGTTTAGGGTGGACAATAGGATGGCCACCAAAAAGGATAGTTGCCCGTTTTACTGCTTCTAATAAAACATGGCAGGGTACATTTAAATATGTTTCAGGATTACGAGTGCTTTGAACACTGTAAACCCACTCAAGAATAGAATTAGACTGGTGAATAACTGCATAAGGACAGATATTCTTAAGAAGGGTTATTTCTATAGCTTTGGACAGCTGCATTTGATTGGTAGTGGAGCCATGGTACAATGCCAAGATTTGCTCAATAGACTGTAAGGCTTCTGGGGTCCATTTCCTGGGGGATTGAAGTGCAAGGTCACCTTTCAGAATAGAATATAAGGGTTTCATCAATTGGGATGGTATGGGGACATGAGCACGTACCCACTCCATAGCACCTATTAGCTTCTGAAAATCGTTAAGTGTTTTTATTTTGTCTATATTTATTTTAGGGGGTGTTTGTGATACTGTGGCCCCCTGTACTATATAACTTAAATAATGATAGGGATAATGTATTTTTATTTTTTCTGGGGCAACTTGTAAACCCAAATCCCGTAAATCATCCATTAACATTTTACTGATGGAGACCAGTATCTGTTGGTCAGGATGTGCTATAAAGATATCGTCCATGTAATGACAGATGTAGGCCTGAGGCCATAGGGAACAAGGCTTTTCCAGTGCTTGGGCTACAAACCCCTGGCAAAGAGTAGGACTATTAGCCATGCATTGGGGTAAAACCTTCCATTGATAACGTTTCATTGGGGCTTTAAAATTGATCTGAGGGCTTGAGAAAGCAAGCTTCTCTCTGTCTGTTGGGTGCAAGGGAATACTGAAGAAACAATCTTTAATGTCAGCCACCCAAACGTGATAACCCTGTGGAATGGCATTAGGGGATGGCAGCCCAGGCTGTAAAGCTCCCATGGGCTCCATCACGAAATTGACACCCCACAAGTCAGT
This sequence comes from Pseudochirops cupreus, assembly GCA_028627135.1. Taxonomy (NCBI): domain Eukaryota; kingdom Metazoa; phylum Chordata; class Mammalia; order Diprotodontia; family Pseudocheiridae; genus Pseudochirops; species Pseudochirops cupreus. The sequence goes on from CM053584.1 coordinate 16,040,834, forward strand.
GAGAAACCTAAATTTTCCTGACTTCTTTTTTATTACAAAGATGGTGGAGTTCCACGGGGAAAAAGATTCTTCAATATGTCCTAGGTCTAATTGTTCTTGTACTAGATCTTTTAAAGTGAGGAGCTTTTCTGTAGTAAGAGGCCACTGGTCCTTCCATATAGGGATCGTAGTCTTCCACCGTAAAGGGGGACAGGTGCTCCTCTTAGCAGTGGCCCCTAAGAAAAATTCTCATTGGTGAGTTTCAAGTCTAAACTTTTCATAATTTCTCGGCCCCATAAGTTTAAACTGAGACCAGGAACTACTAAGGGTTTTACATAACCATGTCTTCCATCCAGAGACCATTCCAGCCAGTTTTTTTTTTATTTTAGTTTACATCATTCATTTCCACAAAATTTTGAGTTACAAATTTTCTCCCCATCTTTCCCCTACCCACCATCCCAAAACAGCCATCCCAGTGTATACTCCCTCCCCCAATCTATTCTCTCCTATGTCTTCCCCCCTCACCCCTCTGGCTTTCCAGTAGGGCAGGATGGATCTCCCAACCACAGTGCCTGTGGATCTCAAGTTCCAGTTGGATATAGTTAATAAGAATAAGAATAATAAGAATAATAATTGTATATATGTACATATATATTTTTAACATTTGATTATAGAATTTTAGATTCTAGATTCTTCTCTTCCTCCCTCGTCACCCACCCCCACTGGAAGGACAAGCAATCAAACACAGCCAGCCAGTTTTTTGATTGAGAGGCTGGCTGAGTTCCTCTAACCCCATGTACAGTAACTGAGGCAGGTTCAAGAGGCCAATCAGGGGGCCAGATTGCTATGACTATTCGATCTGCCCCTGTACCTAAAATTCCTTTGAAGGGTTGTTTGTTTAAGCACAGTGTTACCCACTGTTTTTGAGAATCTATTACTTGTGTAAAAGCCACAGTGGAAGCCTCTTGATACAAGGGAATATATACTGCTATGGGAAAATCATTATCTATGTAAGCTTCCTCCGAATGGGGATTAGTAAAAATTAAAGTGTTGGTGCCAGCCGGAACAAGAAGAAGGTGACATAATCAGCCCATCCCAAGATTAATGAGGAGACAGGCACTTCTCTTATGGGTAATTCTACCTCAGTATGAGGAGGAACCCTGAACTTGAACTTGTTGAGACTGAAAACAGCCTCTAGAGGGACCTCTTGTCCCATAACTGTCTGTATTCTCCTTCTAAAGTTTGAACTGCATAAGTCTGAGTTTCTGGGGTTCTCACAGAGCCCCTTTCCCCTTTTGAATGAATCTTGTTCTTTCTGCATTGTTTGGCAAAGTGACCTGCTTTCCCACATTTAAAACAGGCCTGTGGAGAGTGGAGCCCAGGTTGGGAATTCCTGCATTCCTTTTTTAAATGACCTTTCTTCCCACACCCAAAGCAAACTTTGTTATTCATTCCCTGGCGGAGAGCCCCAGCTAGTAATTCAACTTGGTAAGCATTTGAACCCACTCGCTCACATCTTTGTATCATCTCTTCTACTCCTGCATCTCCGGGCAAACCTATCATTGCCTTTTTGCAATCATGATTGGCATTTTCTCTCAACATAAGTTTAAGGACTATATCAGTCCCTTCTACATTTCCCATACTTCTGGCAACAGCCTCTTGCATTCTAGCAACAAAATCAGCAAAAGTTTCTTGGGGACCCTGCTTTACTTGGGTCATAGCTTGTGTATCTCCCTGGCCCAACACGATTTTCTTCCATGATCTAACAGCAGTCTCTGCTATCAGGACATAATCAGCAGGAGTATAATCTAACTGCATGTTAGTAGTTTAAAAGCTCCTGTGCCTGTGAGCATGGCAAAGACATGTGGAGCTCCGGCCCCATGCTGCGGAGCCTCTATCTTACATAATGCTGTATATTCAGCCATCCAAACCACGCTTTGTCCGGGTGTCAGAATATATTGTATAGACAAGTTTTCTAATTGAGTGAGAACAAAGGGAGCAGTGGGACCATATTTTACTATCCCCTTCTTTTAAATCCTTAATTCTTTTCCATTCTATAGCAACATGAGTTCTCCTCCTTCCTCCAGGAGCCTGAGGGTCATCAATCTCAATTACAGGACAAAGTCCCCATCCACTTATATCTTCCCCTTGCAGATGTGCTTTTTCTATGGCTTGCTCTAACACAGATTTCTCTGTAATTTTTCTATCTGCATGTACCTTCTTCACTTCTTTAGATAAAGACAAGAAACGAAGTTCTTTCTCTAGCTCTGTTACATTAGGATATATTTGTTTAAATGTTGGGGCAGGAGATATCTCCTCCGGAGGCAGAGGAGGGGGTGGAGATTCTCCACCAGGAAGGATTGCTGTTATCAGAGTTCCCAAGAAATTTACTTTCAGTTTGACATTCCGCAGGAAAACTTCTGCTGGGTCTATCAGGACCGGAAAAAGCTGCTTTTGCCAGCCCATACAGCATGAAATCTTTGTTTTCTAAAAACCCTGGGGTGGTTTGTTCATAACTGGTCATTTGTTCTCCTACCACACCCCATTTTTGGCTATCTATCCCTGCGGAATTAATCCACAGCGAGACCGTTTGTATCTTATGTATAAAAACATGGAGGTCTCTTAAAGGTAATATGACTCCCTGCTTTTTAACTGTTTTGTAAAGCTGTCTTGCCCAGATCTCTGGCTCTTCTGGCTTAATTGTGGGTATGTTCCCCATCTTCCCACCTGGCTTCCCTTATCTACGGGGTACTCTACTAAGTCTTCCCGTTTTTCACAGGGTCTGACTGCCCTTTCAATTCTTTTCAAGTCCCCTTTCGGGCACCACTATGACCTGGCCTAACACCAGTGGGCAGCCAGTTTTGCCCTCCTCTGGGGTCTTCGGTGCACCTCCCAGTAATGCTTCCAGAGCATTCCACAAAGTAGAGTCAGGAGCCAGAAGAGTTAGGGATATGCAGACAGCTTTATTGTTCTCTTCATCCATCCATATCCATATCCATCCATATTTCATTCCCAAGGCTTCTCTTTTATCCCCCTACTGAGCCCCTTGACTAATAGCCCACCTCCCCTGTAATCACCTCTGACACCACAAGGGTCAAGTAAACATGAAAAAGAAGGACGGAGCTCACGTCCCTGGAACAGAGCATATCAACAGAACATCTGGGTCACAAAATGCAGAATGAAAAACAGGGCACACTGACCCAGAGACATAACTGTCATCATGACTTCTGCGTTTTGGTGTTACTGTCCTTCTGCATTGTCAGAATATTCTGGCGCTCATGTTCCTGGGAAGAACTACACATGCCCCATCAGGTAGAATGGTTAAATTTGAGAATTGGCACAAGAGGGATGGTAATTTAATTCATGGGAGCAGATGAGATCACCAAGTGAAACAATATAGAGGGAGAGGAGAAGAGGACCCAGGATAGAAACCTGAGCAATATCTTTGGTGAGAAGGTATGATAAGGAGAAGCATCCTGCAAAGGAATAGGACAGTGGCCAGAGATTTTTGAGGAGATTCAGGAGAGAGGAGATTTCAGAGAAGCTAGATAGAGGAGAGAATCAAAGAGGAGAGAGTGATTCACGGTATCAAAGACTTCACAGAGTCCAGTGAGAGTGAAGATTAAGAAAAGGTCATTAGTTTTGGCCACCAGAAATTGTCTCACATAAAATAGTCAAGAAAAGCTTTTGCAATGCAGGAGAAATGGGGTGTGGGGGGAGTGAAAGGTGTGAGTGAATCCTACTCTCATCAGAATTGGTTCAAAGAGTGAATAACAGACCCACTCAATTGGGTATAGAAATCTATCTTACTTATCCTACAGGAAAGTAGAAGGCAAGGGGATGAGAGAAGGGACTGGTGATAGAAAGGAGGAAAGATTGGGGGAGGGATGGTCAGAAACAAAACATTTCATGAGGGGTAGGGTAAAAGGAGAGAGAGAACATAATAAATAGGCAGTAGAGAGGATGGAGGCAAATAAACTTAGCGATAGTAACAGTGAAAAAATTTTGAGGTGAGTCTCACTGATAAAGTTATCATTTCTCAAACATATGGAGAACTGAGTCAAATTTATAAAAATAATAGCCATTCTCTAATTGATAAATGATCAAAAGATGTGATCTGTTTTCAGATGAAGCTATCTATAGTCATATGAAAAAATACTTTAATGCATTACTGACTGGAGAAATGCATGTTTAAAAAATTCTGAAGTACTACCTCACATCTATTAGATTAACAAACAGGACAGAAAAAGTCAATAAGAAATTTTGAAGACCACAAGGCAAAAATGAGGCTTCAATGCATTGTTAGTGGAGTTGTGAATTGATTCAACCACTCCAGAGAGCAATATGGAACTATGCCCAAATGGCTATAAATCCAGGTATACCTTTTGACCTAACAATACCACTACTAGGTCTGTATCTCAAAAGAAATATAAAAAGAGGAAAAAAAAACCTATGTGTACAAAAGCATAGGTAACTCCTCTTTTCTGGAGGTATAGAATTAGAAATTAAGGAGATGCCCATCAATTGGAGAACAGCTGAATAAGTTGTGGACTGTGATTATGATGGAACACTATTCTACTATAAGAAATGATGAGTAGGATGCACTCAGAAAAATCTGGAAAGACTTACATGGAGTGATGCAAAGTGAAGTGTGCTGTGTACAAAGTAAGAGCAATATTGTAAGATGACTATGGATGATTTAACTATTCTCAGCAACACAATGATTCGAGACAATACTGAAATACTGCAACAAAAAAAGGCTATCCATCCCAAGGGAAAGAACTGATGGTGTCTGAAAACTGATTGAAGCATTCTTTGCTTTTTTTACTTAATTTTTCTTTATTTTTTCTTGTCTGTGTTTTGTTTCACAACTTTACTACTATGAAAAAATTTTACATAACTAAACGTGTATAACCTATATGGAATTGCTTGCGTTCTTAATGGGGGGCATAAGGAGGGAGGAAGGGAGAGAACATGGATCTCAAAGTTTTGAAAAACAAATGTCAAGAATTATTGTTACATGGAACTGGAGGAAAATAAAACACTAAATACGTATTTTAATTAAATCTAGGGGAGGTTAGGTGGTGCAATAAATAGAGCACTGGTCCTGGAAGACCTAAGTTCAAATCTGCCCTTAGACACTGATCACAAAACTAGCCATGTGAACCTGGGCAAGTCACTTAACCCCAAATGCCCTTCTTTCTCCTCTCCAAAAAGCAAAAAAAAAAAATTAAATTTTTCAGGGATTGAAAAAGGAAAAAAAACCCTAATATTTGGCAGCCTTGAGGAGATCGTTAGTCATTTGGAGAGAGCAGGTTGTTTCGGGAAAAGGTTGGTAGCTGGATTATAAGGAATTTAGAAGAGGGTGAAAGAAGGAAAAGTGAAGCTCATATTGTAGACAGTCTTTTTAAGGGTTTAGCTTCACAGGTTAAAACAGGTATGGGATGAAGGCCTGGAAGGATCATGAGCATTGTTTGAGGATGGAGACTATATTGCATGCTTTTAGGCAGTAAGAAAGAGCAAATAGGGGGGCAGAGTCAAGATAGCAGTTTAGAAACAGGAGAACTATTGTGGCTGCACCCATAACCACCTCAAATACCTATAAAATATGACTTTAAACATATTTTAGAGCTCCAGAACACAAAAAAATTATGGAGTAGCAAAGCTCCCACTGAAGGCAGGTCAGCAGACTGACAGGAAGGGGTTCATCACAGCGCACTAGGAGCCCAAACCAGCACCCACCAAACCAGTGGCCGGAGCCCTAGGGAAGCCAGAATGAGCCGCAGGTGGAACTTTCAGGAGAGTGGATCACCAGCAGCTATGGCAGTTTCCAGAATTATCAACCCATAAAAAAGAAGGATTAAGTGAAAGATCAGTGGAACTCAGGTAAATTTGGGGGAGAGAGTCTGGTCATCTGCCTCCAGGGTGAAAAGCAGTGGTGGTGGCCCTGCCACGGCTGCCACGTGGCTGCTTCAGAGCTCCCAGCATGCAGATGACAGGGGGGGCCAAACAATCATTGAGAGGCTAAGTACTCTTGCCTTAACTAGCCTGGATTGGGATCATGGTCTTGGGTGGAGGTCCTGAGGTTTATAATCAGTGAGCCAAAGCTGCTGGGGGCTGCAGAGACAGCAGCCTCCTAAAAGCCGCAACAGCTATGAAAACCCCAGGGATTTGAGACAAAGCTCTCCCCTCTGGAAGCAAAGTTCTACTGAGCCCAAAAGTCAAGTAATTGGCTGGCAATATGGGCAGGCAAAGGGAGCTAAACAAGCCCAGCAATCCAACTTTAGATTCCTTTTTGGGGACAAAAAGGATCAAAGCATGGAATGGGAGGAAGACAAAACAGTCAGAACTCTCACACCAAAAGCTTCCAAGAAAAAATGTAGAATTCTTACAAGCCAGAGAGAAGCTTAAGAAAAATTTTGAAAACCAAATAAGAGAAGTGGAGGAGAAATTGGGAAGAGAAATGAGAATGATGCAAGAAAATCATGAAAAGAGAGTCAACAACCTGACTGAAGAAAATAACACCTTAAAAAACAGATTAACTCAAATGGCAAAAGAGGCCCCAAAAGCCAATGATGAGAAGAATGCCTTAAAAAGTCAAATTTGCCAGATGGAAAAAGAATCTCAAAAGTTCACTGAAGAGAATAATTCCTTCAGAATTAGAGTGGAGCAAATGGAAGCAAATGACTTCATGAGAAATCAAGATACTATTAAACAGATGCAAACAAATGAAAAAATAGAAG
>CM053584.1:16048055-16080108 GCA_028627135.1 Pseudochirops cupreus
ACGGAGGGAGGGAGAGAGAGAAATCAAAATAAGTGAGATAGTGGGTACAATCTCCTGTTAGAGACACGGTGGAATGGGGTCACTTGGACAAGTAGAGAGCCTTGGTAAGGTGTAAGGCCCCTTCATCATGTGAGGCAGGGCTAAATGCATAGTTTCTTCATCTGTAAAATGAGAGTACTAATAGAATCTCCCTCATAGATTATTACAAGGCTTAAACTGGAAAATATATGTTAAGCACTCTATCAACATTGAAGCATAATATAAATGTTGGCCATTGATAAATATTTGTACATTGATTCAATAATAGATGGATTGATAAAGTCAAAGGAATCACAGGATATGATCTCTTAGAAGGGACCTCAGGGGCATCTAATTTCCCTTGCCTAAATCTTAATCCCATCTTCAATAGAAAACTTTCCCCAGTCCTTCTTAATTCTAGTGCTTTCCCTGTTAATGATGTCCTATTGGTTATATTTAGAGGTTTGTTTTTTTTTTATAAGTGTGTGTGTGTGGTGTGAGTGTTTGTATGTTTTCTCCCCTATTAGATGTTTATGTGTGTATGTGTGTGTGTGTGTGTGTGTGTGTGTGTGTGTATGCATGCATGAATATTTGAAGATAGAGCCTTCTGAGTCGTGGGATGGAGTCAGCAGAAATGCAGTTGGGCTGAGGACTTTTCAGGAACTTTATCACCCTATTCATCATTTCCAGCATCTGTATCACTTACAGGGAGAAAGGGTGAGGTGGTAACAAAAGGGCAGTCAGAAGATCTGCCCTTGTATTCCACCCTCCCCCCAAATTACATCTGTGTGACCTCATCCATTTTGAGCCCTACACCTCAACCATTTTGAGCCCTTGGCCATTTTGTGCCTTGGTGATTAAAAAAGTTTGAGAACCAGAGTTTCTGGGTAATTGAATCATCTTATTAATATGGCCAGCTCAACTCTTAAATAAAAAGATGGCCATTTGGCCATCTCTCTTAGACCAAAGACAATCACAGCAGCAAGCTCATAGTTTATATACCCTTTGAAGAGTAGTTATTCAATGAGGTGCTGAGAGAGACATCCTGTTACCACTGCACAGAGAGACTATGTCTACACCCTGACCATGTGTAGCTTTAGGCACACGGGGGCTGGGGGGATAGAGAAAGAGAAAGAGAAAGAGAGAGAGAGAGAGAGAGAGAGAGAGAGAGAGAGAGAGAGAGAGAGAGAGAGAGAGAGAGAGAGAGAGAGAGAGAGAGAGAAAGAGAGAGAGAGAAAGAGAGAGAGAGTTCCTCATAAACCTTAAATGCTTACAGAACATTAGGATAACGCTGACTGATGATGGTCCCAAACTGTTTCCCCATCTGTAAAATGAGAACATTGTTCAAGATGGCCTCTGACATCCTTCCAGCTCCCATTTTGTGAACCTATTATCCTATAATCTTTAAGACTTTTTCCAGATAAAATATTATATGATTCATAAATAAATCATGAATCATTGATTGACCTTTTGTCCAGATAGCTTAATTTCCTACCCTTTACATCTTTTTACAAGGTGTCTGAGGACAGGGGACATAGCTTTTCATTCCTTAGTTAAAGAACCTGGATCCTGAATGGAAAGGGATTTCAGGGACCATCTAGCACAAGTGTGTAAACCTGCAGGCTTAGAAAGCCACATACTGGCATTATCTATGTTGTATGCTATCTTTAATTTGTTAAACAATTCTCATTTTTTTTTATTTTAATTTTTTTTTTATTTTTCGTATTTATATAAATATAAATTTATATAATTTTAATCTGGCCCTGGTCATACTCAAGAGTGATGAGCTATGATGCTTTAGGGATGGATCTTGTCTTTGACCACTCTGATAGTTCAATCCCCTTTTTCCAGATGAGAAAATAGAGGTCCAAGGAAACAAAAGTGGAAGAGTAAGATGCAGTCTCAGGCCCTCTGACTCCAAACCCAGCATTCTATTCACTGCTCCATGAAGGCATTGGAAGGGAAACAAAAGGATATCCATTTACCCCTTGTTCCTGGTCCCAACATCACAGACTGAGGAAGGTTTGAAAAGCAATTCCAAGCACTTAGAAATACCAGCCAGAGAAAGTGTTTTCTACCTTCTTTATGTCCTGAAACCCTTGGTGAGTCCTTTTTTAACCTATGGATCCTTTCTCAGAATGGCATATTTTTTTTTAATTTTTAATTTTTTACATCCACTTTTATATGACTTTGAGTTTGAAAATTTTTCACTTGCCTTCCTACCCCAAGACTTCATGCAATCTGATATAGAATATATATGTACAATCATATTCAACATATTTACCCATTAGTCATGTTGTGAAAAAAGAGAATCAAAACAAAACGGAAAAACACAAGAAAGAATGAAACAGAAAATAGTCTGCTGAAATCTGCATTCAGACTCCACACTTATGTCTCTGGTTCTAGAAAATCATTTTCTATCAAGAGCCTTTTGGAATTGCAGCCTTGCATCACTGAAAAATGCTAAATCTATCAAAGGTAGTCATCACAGAATGCTGCTCTTAATGTGTACAATGTTCTCCTGGTTCCACTCATTTAGCTCAGCACCAATTCACAAAAGTTTTTCTGAGCTTTTTACTGGAATCTGCTTGCTCATCAATTCTTATATCACAGTGGTACTCCATCATATTCCTATACCACAACTTTTTTAGCCATTTCCCTAATTGATGGGCATCCCCTCAATTTTCAGTTCTTTGCCACTGCAAAAAGAGCTGCTATAAGCATATTTGTACATGTCAGTACTCTTCCCTTTTCTATAAACTCTTGGGGATATTGACCTAGTCATGGTATGGCTGGATCAAAGGATCAGAATGATGTTTTAAATGCATAGCTTGATATACATAGAATTACAAAAGAAATTCTAATGCTGAATCTTATTCTGATTATTCCAATTTGTTCCAATAATTACCATTTATTTAAATAATGTTGGAATATTATTCCAGTCATCCCATTTTCTTCTAATGACATTTCAATTTCATTTCAATTTACTCCAATTATATTGGAATTTTGTTTCATTTCTGTTGTAATTTTATACAAATCATCCCACTAAATTGGAAATTATTTTTTCCCATTGAAGTTCATAGATCCACTGAAATCTAGCCACATGTCTCTCAGGGGTCCCTGGATCCTGTGTTAAGAGCCACATTGCAGTAGTTCTCCTACCCATTAGGAGACATTTTGTAAGGGGTAGAAGTGGGCTGAATTGAAGCCAGCTGAGCTCCGTTTCAACTAAAGCTCTGGAAACTACAAAGAGCCGTTAGACTTTGTCAGCTTTCTGCTGTCCCTGGACTTTGCCCTGCTGCTCTCCTAAACAAAGAGATGAAGTTCTGAGTCACATCGTGCCTCATAGATCTGGCCTTGTGATTTGGGCCCCACTTTGTGGTTCTGTCTGTATGTGGAGCCTTCTAAGGCCACTCTGGACAAATTGTCTCTTGGATTCCCATCAGATAAGTCTTATATTCTTTCTGGGGCAGAAGATTGTAGGGATGGAGAACATTTATTCCCAGGAGGCAGGCCCTGGCAGAGAGCAGAGAGCTGGGGCACAGAGGTGAGGCGGGCACTACCTGGACCTCTCACTGCCTGGCCTATAAAGGTAGGCCAAAGCAGCAGCTCCAGGAAGACAAACACATATTGAGCTTTGTCCCTCACGTGAACACTGCTCCTGGTGGCCTCACAGCTGCGTACAGGAAGAGGAACAAGAAGAGGGAGGAGGAACTTGACTTGTCTGGTCTTGGTGTCAGAGCTGAGGAAAGATGCAGATCGTTCTGGGAACTGTACTCCCTTCTCTTTGGGAAGGAGCCCCCCTGCACACCCTCCTTCTCCTCTCTACTATTCTCCTGATTTTGGCACAGTATCTGAAGAAGAAGAGGCAACATCTCAACTACCCACCTGGCCCTCCTGGGCTGCCCATATTGGGCAACATGTTCCAGATGGACTTTAAAAATCCCAATGTCACAATGCAAAAGGTAAGGAGTGAGATGGCAGAGGGAGAATCTACTGGCTGTGAGGGGGACATGGGAACTGGGGCCCTGGGGTATGTGCCAAAAGCCTGGGTGTCAATCCCTGCTCTCACCTTACGGGGGAAGCTGCCTCTTACAATGAAGAGTTTGTAAATGGAACTGATTATAAACAAATGCAGTTATCAAATTTTAAAGCAAAGAAAACCAAGTTGCCAAGAATCAGATCTTTTACAGAGCAAATGTACTTGTAAAATTGATTTTTGTATTTAATGTGAGACTTTACATTTATGCTTTTTGAATTTCACTTCAATGCATTCAGTCCAACCATAGCCCATTGAAGTTTCTTTGGGGTGACTCCATCATTCCGCTACATTTCCCAACTTAGTAATGACTGTAAATTTTATGAGCACCCCATCTGTATCATTGACAAATGATTAGACAACCAAAGACAAAGAACAGATGAAGGAGTAACGCACTGGAGACTTCCTACATTGGACACTCAAAAGTTAAGTGCTTTGGGAACAGTTATACAGCCGACATTGGTCAGGGGTGGAAGGTTAAACCAGGTCTTTGTGAAGCTGATGCTAGGTCTCTATGCCATATCCCATGCTGCCTCCCAAGTAGATTGATATAGCCTATGCACATTTGCAGAGAAATATGTATGCATTCTTCCACTGGATCCTCAGGACATCTTTTTGACATAGTTACTCCATATGCAGAAACTAAATCTTGGAAAAATTTCCAGTGACTGATTCCAGAGAGGGGTCAAAGGCAGTATCTGAAGCCAGAAGATTGTAGGGATGGAGAACATTTATTCCCAGGAGGCAGGCCCTGGCAGAGAGCAGAGGGCTGGGGCACAGAGGTGAGGCGGGCACTACCTGGACCTCTCACTGCCTGGCCTATAAAGGTAGGCCAAAGCAGCAGCTCCAGGAAGACAAACACATATCGAGCTTTGTCCCTCACGTGAACACTGCTCCTGGTGGCCTCACAGCTGCATACAGGAAGAGGAACAAGAAGAGGGAGGAGGAACTTGACTTGTCTGGTCTTGGAAGCCAGTCATAGACCCTTATAATATCCAACCCATCACCTCGCATTTTTTCTCTTTGAAGTCTAATATTCTTGACTTCTAAAAAGAATCATCATATGCTATCAACTAGAGATCCTTTACTCTCTGAGGTCCTTGAAACCGAAAATCAGTATTCTTAAGCCTTGTCAAGCTATAATGGCATCAGAGAAGGGTGTGGTGACAGACTCTCAGGGTATCTGTGACCTGAGAACAAGCCTTGGTTAAGACCAGAGAAGCTCATGACTGTGTTGGCAGCAGATTGATTGATTTTTCCTCTAGTCTCTCTCAAAGACCATCTATTGAGTTTTGAAATGTCTTTGATGGGTATCAGTGGGGGAAATTCCCAATCAGTCAATGGATTAATCAATTAACAATCATTTTATAGGTACCTGCTATGTGCCCTGCAGTATGCTAAGTGTTGGACATTAAAAAAACAAAAAAGAAACTGCCCCTGCCCTCTGGGAGTCTATATTCTAGGCACTCCAACAAACTTGCCAAAGGTTCAACTGTCGACTTCTAAGTCTGTCCTGTGCATCAAACGCTGATATTTTCTTAGGCGTGTATTCTTAGCTCAACATGCTGCCTTGAATGGAGTAGCCACTTTGGAGCCCTCTTCCTGTGAATATTTTAGAATCCCAATTTCCATCAAAGCTCAGCTTCAGGAGCCCGTCTCCTTGCAAGAAGCCTCCCACATGCTAGTGCCCCTGAAATCACTTAGAATTTCCATTGTATGTATTCTGTATTTGCTTATATGTGCACAGATTATTTCCTTCCAATATCAGTTCCTCAAGAGAAGGAACTGTCGGTGTTTACTGCTGTCTGCTCCGCTCCCAGCACAGGGCTTGGGAGATACAGGGGGTGATTTCAGTGTTTGTTTGGCTGAACTGGACTGAATTCAGTGGAACAGGATCAGACTGAATTAAGTGGTCTCCATTGGAATTTATGTTTCCCATTGTTAGAATGGTATCTGTTAACAGCATGTTAACAGTACAGACTAGAAATAGCCTGAAGGGCAAAAGAAGTTCGCAACTCAAACTAATTCTTTTTCAGTTCGCCAGGAAATACGGAAATGTTTTCTGCATACGTCTGGGAAATCTTACCTTTATGATGGTAACTGGATTGCCACTGATCAAGGAGGTCCTGATCAACCAAGACTCTGTGTTTATTGATCGTCCCCAAATCCCTATCAACTTTCATATCTTTAAATCACGTGGTGAGTTTTTTCACTTGTGATAAACATTTTTCATCTCCAGGATTCTTTGAAAGATATCTTTGACTCCTGTCATTCTTCTTTTTTTCATAATTAAGTTTTTTTTTAATTTTCAATATACACCATTCATTTCCCTGAGATTTTGAGTTAAAAATTTCCCCCTATCTTTCCCCTACCCACCACCCCAAACCAGCAATCCCTCTGTATACCCCCTCCCCCAATCTGTTCTCTCCTATGTCCTCCCCCATCACCTCTCTGACTTTCGGGTTGGCCAAGATGGATCTCCCTACCCCAGTGCCTGTATATCTTAATTTCTAGTTGCATGTAATTAATACTAATAATTATGTAATTATACATATATATCTATAGAGATATTTAACATTTGATTTTAGAACTTTAAATTGTAGATTCTTTCCCTTCCTCCCTCATCACCAACCCCCCACCGGAAAGACAAACAATTCAATATAGGCTGTACATGTGTGGTTACATGGAACATCTCCATATTGCATGTATTGAGAAAGACTGACTATATTTCCCTCCTTTCTATCCTGCCCCCCAACTTGTTATATTCTCTACTTTGTCCCTGTCCCTTTACAGAAGTGTGTGCTTCTAACAACCCTTCCCCCCAACCCTCCCCTCCCCTCCATCATGACCCCTTTCATTCCCATTCCTCCCACTGGGTATGGCAAGATTGAGTATGGCAAGATACTCAATTTAGAGTGAATGCCATTCCTTCCCTAAGCCAAATTCAATAAGAATAAGGTTGACAAATTCCCTTTCACCTTCCTGTTCTTTCCCTCTATTGTAACAGTTATCCCTTGACTCTTTTATATCAGATGATTAACCCTATTTTGTCTCTACCTGCCTCCTCTCATTCTATTTATCTCCCAACTCTCAACCTTTTAAAATATTATCCCTTCCTATTCATTTGATCCTGTGCCCTCTGTCTATGTACAGATATATATACACACTCACATATGCATTCATACACATATATACGCCCTCCTATATAGGCATAGATTTATGTATACATATATGCATTTATATTCCTTTCACCTATCCTCATGCTGAGAAAAGTTTCATAAATTATAATTATCATTTTTCTTGTTGTCATGTAAATTGTTCAACTTTGATAAGTTCCTTATGATTTCTTTTCCATGTTTACCTTCTTACGTTTCTTGTAATTGAATGTCAAGTTTTCTATTCACTTCGGGTTTTTTCAGCAAGAACATTTGAAAGTCCTCCACCTCATCGAATGACCATATTTTCCTCTGCAACATTATACTCAATTTTGCTGGGTAGACAATTCTTGGTTTTAATCCTAGCACCCTTGATCTCCAGAATATCTTGTTCCAGGCCCTTCAGTCCCTTAATGTAGAAGCTGCTATTTCCTGGGTTATCCTGATTGTGTTTCCACAATATTCAAATTGTTTCTTCTTGGCAGCTTGTAATATTTGCTCCTTGATATGGGAACTCTGGGAACCTGGCTATAACATTCCTTGGGGTTTTCTTTTTGGGATCTTTTCCAAGAAGTGATCAGTGAATTCTTTCAAGTTCTATTTTACCCTCTGGTTCTAAAATATTGGGACAATTTTCCTTGAGAATTTCTTGAAGAATGTTTTCCAGGTTCTTTTTTTGATCATGGCTTTCAGGTAGACCAGTAATTTTTAAATCATCTGTACTGGATATATTTTTCAGATCAGTGTTTTTTTAAAGGAGAGATTTCACATGACCTTCTATGTTTTCATTTGTTTGGATCTACTTAATAGTATCTTGATTTCTCATAAAGTCATTTGCTTGTATTTGCTCCACTCTAATTCTGAAGGAATTATTCTCTTTAGTGAGCTTTTGAGATTCTTTTTCCATCTGGCAAATTTGATTTTTAAGGATTTTTCTCCTAATTGGCTTTTTGGACCTCTTTTGCCATTTCAGTTAATCTATTTTTTAAGGCGTTATTTTCTTCAGTCAGTTTGTTGACTTTCTTTTCATGATTTTCTTGCATCATTCTCACTTCTCTTTCCAATGTTCCTCCACTTCTCTTATTTGGTTTTCAAAATCCTTCTTAAGTTTCTCTATGGCTTGTAACCAGTTTACATTTTTCTTGGAAGCTTTTGATATGGGAGTTCTGACTGTGTTGTCTTTTTCCTGATCCAGGCTTTTATCCTTTTTGTCCCCAAAAGAGGAATTAAAAGTGGGTTGCTGTATTTCCTTCACTTCCTTTGCATGGTCATTTTTCCAGTCAATTACTTGACTTTTTAGCTCTGTGGAACTCTGATTAATTGAAAAAGTAAATGAAATTTTTAAAAATTGAAGACAGCAATATATATATATATATATATATATATATGTATGTATGTATGTATATATATGTATATGTATATATATGTATATATATGTATGTATGTATGTATAAACATATATGCATGTATGTATAGATGCATAGATATGTATCTGTGTGAATGAAAAGAAGAATAAGAAGGGAGACACTGAGAAAAACAAATCAATGATTCACTCAGTAGAAAGAAAGGATTAATAGTCAAAAAAAAGAATTAGAGAGAGGTAGCAGGAGGGGGGTGGAGCCAAAATGGCAGCATAGAAGCTCCCCCAATAACCACCTCAAATAGCTATAAAATATGACTCTATACAAATTTTAGAGCTCCAGAAACCACAAAAATACAGAAAAACACATCTCACTGAAGGCAGCTCGACTGGCAGATGGGAAGGGCTCATTGCAGAGGGCTGGGAGCTGAAACCAACCCAGCCTGAGAGCACAGCTTAGCCCTGGGGTGGCCAGAATGGGCCACAGCTGGAATACTCCAGAGAGTTGATCACCAGCAGCTGTGGCAGTTTCCAGAATTATCATCCCATAAGAGCCAAGGATGGGGTGAAAGATCAGTGAAACTCGTCTAAATTTGGTGGAGAGAAATGGGTCCAGCCACCGGCCCCCAGGCCAAGAAAGCAGCGGAAGCAGCCCCTGCAGCCACCTCCACATGGCTGCATCAGAACTCTCAGCTTGCAGATTTTAGCAGGGCCAACAAACAATTCAGAGGCTAAATGTTCTTGCCTTAACCTGCCTGAATTGGGATCATGGTTTTGAGTGGTGGTCCTGAGTTGTGTGGCTAGTGAGCCAAAGCTGGTGAGGGCTGGAGAGATGGTGGCCTCCTAGTAGCTCCAGCAGCTGTAAAAATCCCAGCAATTTGGGACAAAGCTCTCCCCCCAGGAAACGAAGATCTACTGTAGCTCCAAAATCAAGTTAATTGATTGGAAACATGAGCAGGCAAAGGAAGCAAAGCAAGCAATCCAACTATACATTCCTTTTTTGGGGACAAAAAAGATCAAAGCATGGAACAGGAAGAAGACAACACAGTCAGAACTCTCACACCAAAGCTTCCAAGAAAAATGTAGACTGGTTACTTGCCATAGAGGAGCTTAAGAAGGATTTTGAAAACCAAATAAGAGAAGTGGAGGAAAATTGGAAAGAGAAATGAGAATGATGCAAGAAAATCATGAAAAAAAGTCAACAAAGTGACTGAAGAAAATAACACCTTAAAAAATAGATTAACTGAAATGGCAAAAGAGGCCCAGCAAGGCAATGAGAAGATTGCCTTAAAAAGTTGAATTTGCGAGATGGATGAGTCTCAAAAGCTCACTGAAGAGAATGACTCCTGTCATTCCTAAAGAATTCCAACCCATCATAGAAATTTTATGTCTAAACAAAAAATAGGCCTTTGTGGAATTGAGAAGAAGGGCAATGAGGATGGTGAAGGGGTTCAAATTCATCCCATAGGAGAATCAGTTGAAGGAGCTTGGAGTGTTTAACTCAAGGATAAGAAGACTCAGTTGGGGGAGTGAAGAGAGGCATGATGACTATCTTTGAGTGTTTGAACACCTGTTAATAGAAAAGCTATGAATTTGTTCTTCACTCCAGAACTAGCAGCAAATGGTAAGAGTTGCAGAGATATATAATTTGTCATTATGATAGATAATCCGGACTAACCATCAGAGTTGTACAAAAATGAAAAGGTTTTCCTTCAGAGATGGCAGAACCTGCCTCATTGGGGATCTTCAAGAAAAGCTGTTCAGTATGTTATGTTGGTGTTATTTGCTGGACACAGGTTAGACTGGATAACCTCTGAAATGCTTCCTGGCTCTGAAGTGTTTGTGATTCTTCCTTTAGGCCCTTTGATGCACATAATAATGCAGGAACCAGCAGAGCCACCTGAATCTGGAGGAATTCGGAAAAATAAAATCCCAGATAAAAGTCTTTTTGATTTAATTTTTGATTTATTTTTTTTAATTTATAGAATAAGAAATATTTCTTGAACACAGTATAATAAAAAAATTGCACATGGAACTGTTAATATACTATGTAAAACTTTGTATCCCTTTCAAATAGCCAAGATGCCATAGTGATTTTGAGTGTTTATATATGACTATAGATAGTTTTAATTTCTTCTTCTGAAAACTGCCTGTTCTTATCCTTTGACCATTGATAAATTAGATGATAGCTTGTTTTCTTATAAATTTTATCAACTTCTCTATATATTTTAGAAACGAGGCTTTTATCAGAAACACTGGAAGAAAAATAAAAATTTGCCCCAGCTTTCTGCTTCTTTGTGCAAAATCTATTTAATTAATTGTATTCAAAATAATCCATTTTGCATTTCATAATGTTCTCTATCATTTGGTCATAAATTTTTCCCTTTGTCACAGGTATACCATTCTTTGCTCTCCTGATTTGCTTAGGGCATCATCACTTATGTCTAAATCATGTACTTGTTTTGACCTTACTATGGTCTACAGTGTAAAATATTGATGTCAGCCTAGTTTCAGCCATCTTATTTTCCAGTTTTCCCAGAAGCTTCGGTCAGATAGTGAGTTTTTATCCCCAAAGTTGAAGTCTTTCAGTCTTTTTCAAACCCTATAGTATTCCAGTCATTAACTACCATGTCTTGGGTACATAACCAACTCCACTGACCCACCACTCTTAGCCAGCACCAAACAGTTTCAATGATTGCTGCTTTATAATATAATTCAAGGTCTGGTATGGCTAGGCCACCTTCCCTTCTTTGTAAAGGTGCTACACCAAGAAAAAGCTGTATGTCTTTCTATTTCCATTCAGTTCTCTCCAGATATCTACGATACCTAGTTCATCTAAAATTTTATTTCCTCCTTTAACTTCTTTCTTATTTATTTTTTGGTTGGCTTCATCTAGTCAGGAGATGAGAAGTTTAAAGCCCCCCCTCCCCCCACTATGATAGTACCACTATCTTTTCTTGTAGTTAAATTTTCCTTTAAAAAAATTTAGGGGCTGCTAGGTGATGCAGTGAATAGAGTCCTGTTCCTGGAGTCAGGAAGACTTCAGTTCAAATCGGGCCTTAGCCTCTTGACACACTGACTAGCTGCGTGACCTTGGGTCAAGTCACTTAAACTCAATTGCCTTGTCTTCTCTCCTCCAAATAAAAAAAAAGAAAAAATAGCTGCTCTAGCATTTGGAACACAAAGGTTCCCTGTTGATATTGTTTGATTGTATATGGTGCCTTTTAGCAATAACTTTGTCTGCAATCATTATTGCTCCCCTGCTTTTTTTTTTTTTGCATCAACTGAAGAATAATAAATTCTATCTCAAGCCTCCATTTTGATGGCAGTTTCCCTAAACCACTGTCCACTCCATTTTAATTGGCCCACCAGGCCACGTGCCTAGGAGCCATCAGGTGGAAGAAGGCAGCCAGGTGCTAGAGAGGAGAGAGAGCTGGGGCAGGGAGACCTTACTTCAAATCTAGCCTCAGATACTGACCACCACTGTGATCAAGGCCAAGACACTAAACTTATTTTCTCAACTGAAAAATGGAGATTATAGCAGTACTTTCCTCCCAGGGTTGCTGTGAGGATCAAATGACATATTTGTTGAATGCTTAGTATGGTGCCTAGCACATAATTGGTGCTAAATCAATGCTTATTCCTTTCACTCCCTTTTTCTTTACTCAGTTAGAGGCCACTGTGCAAAGATCATCCTCTTTTTATCTTTGTCCTCTAGGTAGTTATAGAGAAACAGCTTGACTTCTCCCCTGTCATTAAAAAACAACATATTTCTAAAAAATTCCATCCTTCAGCAGAGACTTCCTAGGAAAGAAGTATCCCAAGGCTCTCTTCTACCACCACTCTCTCCCATTCTTGGGTAGAGAAAAATAAGGATGACTATTTAATACTGTATTTTCAGCAAAGTGGAGGTGGTTTATCAATTCCAGTTGACGTTGAGGAAAGAAGAGATGACTAGCCTCTTTGTGGCATATACAGCACTGTAAGCCAAGGCATCATTGCCGTCACTGGACCATGATGCTGATCAAGTCAGCAAAGACCACATGAGATGCTTAAGCTTCTCAAAGTGGATCTGGCCATCCAGATCAGGACTTGGGCTCCTCTTCCTGTCCAAAGCTGGCTTCTCCAAAACACAAGGTTGTCTTGCAGCCAGTCATCTCTGAAGATATCAGAAGCTCATACTTTTAGAATACAAGGCACATTGCCTATGTATGTATGGACCAGGAAGACCTCTGGACCTTGTCAGATCCCTCTTCTTTTTCTTTAGGACTTCTAGGTACTTTCAGGAACCGTACAGTTGAACTTTAAGTGTTATTTCCCCAAGTAGTGTATAAGTTTCTTAGAAGGAGAAACTGTCCTTTCTATTCCTATACCCAGCACAGTGTTTGGCACGTAGTAGGTGAATATTTAGTGTTTGTTCAATTGAATTCCATTGTCAATAGAGGGAATAACCACACTAGTAAAATAACAGATCTTTTGAAATATTGATATGTTATTAATTTTTATTATTATTATTATTATTAAGGCCTAGTCATGTCTAGTGGCCAAAAGTGGAGATATCAAAGAAGATTTGCCTTAATGACCCTAAGGAACTTTGGTTTGGGAAAGAAGACCCTGGAAGATCGGATCCGGGAAGAGGCCAGGTATCTCACTGAGGCTATCGAGGAAGAAAAAGGTGAGCACTGCTTAGGTAGAAATATTTTCAATGGTTTCTGATTGTCCTTTTGAACAAATGATCATTGAAGAGAATCTGTAATTATGAGTGGGAGGAGCAGATGAAGATAGGTCATACCTAGAGTAGAGACTGGCAAAATGTCTCCCCCACCACAACCCCTGACAAGGAGCATTTTCAATATAACTTTTATTTTATTTTAAAGTTATATAAAAAAATGAGTAAGGAAAAAAAAACTGCCACGTACACAGCAGACTACAGAAGAAGATGCAATATAGAACAACAAATTTCCATTTCAAGAAAACCTATATAATTAATATTTTATATTGTTTTCAAAGCTGTGCAGAATTTCTTTGCTTCCTTATTTTATTCTCTGCTGTGCACTTTTTACTTTATTTCCCCCTCCCTCCCACACCATCCTAAAGATGGCTACAATTAATTGTGAATATATAGAGATTTACGCACACATATACACACATATATGTACACATATATGTGCATGTACATAAATAACTATATACATACACATATATGTAAGACCACACTATGCTTATTTCCACCTGTTATCCATTTCTCTCAGGATAGATTGCATCTTCTTTCATAGGTCCAAGTCTTTCCTTGTTTTCCTAATCAAACAGCTCATTAGTTCCTACATCACAGCAATATTCCATCCCAATCACGTTCTATTTGAGACCTTATCTTTAAGAGTTTCTTTTTCTCCCAACTTTCTACATTCCTTCTACTCTTTGCTACATAGGTTTTATTTATAAAAGAAAATTTTAACATAAAATAATCAAAATTATCCTCTTTACACTTCAACAATACCGTTCAATGTCTGATACTTCTGAATCTATTTCCTTTACATCTATTTTTTTTCCTGGTTTCTTTGAAGTTCCTGACCTTTTGCTCTTCCAAATGAACTTTGCTATAATTTTTTTTTCCAAACACCAAAATATTTTTTAGTAATTTAATTGTGATGGCATTGAATAAATAGATTAGGTAAAACTGTCATTTTAAGAATTATATTGGCTCTACCTAGCCATGAATAATAAATAATACTTCAGTTATTTAAAACAGAATTTATTTGTATAAAAAATTATCTATACTCGTCTTCATATAGTTCCTGTGTCTGGTTTGGCAGGCATAAGTTCAAGTATTTTATATTGTCTCAGCAGTTTAAATGGTCTAAAATTATATTGAATAATATGGGTGACACAGTGTAGTTTCTCTACTTTTCACTTTTGATTAAATATACTTTAACTTTGTCTAAGACCGTGATTACTATCCCTGCTTTTTAAAAATAATTAATTCTACTCCTGCCCTTTATCTTATCACTGTGTGTATCTCTCATTTTTACAATGTTTCCTGAAAGCAACATATTATTGAATTCAAATTTTAATATGTATTTCTGTTTATGGGCAAATTTATCCCATTACCATTCTAAGCTACAATTGTATGCATGTATTCTTCCTTCCTATTTTCCCCTCACTGTCCTTCTCACCCTGTTTACCCAATCTCTCTCCTCAATTCTTTGCTTCTACCTACTACCTACTCCCTTGTCCTCCAATTCCTTAACCTACCCACCCCTCTAAAAGCCCCTCCCTTATCCTCTCTCCCCTTCTTATCCATTTGCCCTCTTATTTCTTTCTGAATTCAGAAGACTTTTATACCCTTGGCAGACACAATATACATATACAGATGCATAATACATGATAGATAGATGATAGATGGATGGATGGATGGATAGATAGATAGATAGATAGATAGGTAGATAGGTAGGTAGGTAGATAGGTGATAGATAGATGATAGGTAGATAGATACATAGATAGATAGATACATAGATACATAAATACATAGATACATAGATAGATAGATACATAGATAGACAGATAGATAGATAGATAGATAGATACATACATACATACATACATACATACATACATACATAGATACATAGATAGATAGATAGATATAATTTCTCTCTCTAACCCATTCCTGATGTGAGTAAGGTTCCAGCACTACGCATCCTTTCTCCTACTAGTTTCTTCTGTATTAGTTTTGCCTTTTATGCCTCAATTACTCCTTTTATTTTCTCCTACACAAATTTATTTCATTTTATTTTTAGAATCACCCCCATCATACTCAGATCAGGCCAAGCCTGTCTTTCAATCCATGCTAATATAAATGATAAATTGATTTTTAAAAGCTGCCAATTTCACATATTTTCACATAGAAGAAAAAAATGACCTCATAGAATCCCTTATTCTTTGTCTTTAATGTTTGTTTTATCTTTCTCCTAGATGTTATAGGTCAAATTTTCTCTTGAGTTCTGGGGGTTTGGTCACAAAAACCTGAAAGTACTTCAGTTCTTAAATGTCCATTTCTTTTTTCATCTGGGACAATACTTAATTTTGCTGGGTAAGTTACCCTTGGTCAGAAGCCCAGGTCTTTTACTCTATGGAAGATAGTCTTTCAATACCTATGATCCTTCAATATAGTAGCTATTTAGTCTTATGTAATCCTTACCGTAGCTCCACGATATTTAAAAATATATTTGTCTTGTTCCCTCTAAGATTTTCTCCTTAACCTGGGAGCTTTCCCACTTGGCTATAATGTTCTTGGTAAGTTTTCTTCCTGGAAATTCATTCAGGTGCTGATCCATAGATTTTTTTCTATTTCTTCTTTGCCCTCTTGTCCTAGAACTTCAGGGAAATTTTCTTTGACAATTTCTTATGATATTGTATCAATTCTTCTTTAATCATATTTTTCAGGTGATCTAACTATTCTTATAATTTGTCTTTGACCTGTTCCCCATATCAGTTGTTTTTCTGATTAGATGTTTTCTTTTTTTCTTTTTTCATTCTTTTGATTTTGTTTTGTAATTTCTTGGTGTCTTATGTCATTAGCTTCCCCTTGCCCAATTCTTGTTTTCAAGGTATTATGTTCTTCCTTACGATTTAGATTCTCTATTTTAAGTTGATTGGCTTTTCATTATTTTCTTTGATTGCTCTTATTCTTTTTCAATCTCTCTTATTTGATTTTTAGAATTATTCTTTGAAATCTTCAAAGAACTCTTTTTGTACTGGGAACCATTTGATATTTCTCATTGAAAAAGGATTGGCTTTTTTTACCTCCATTATCTTTCCCTGCATATAAAGTCAGATCTTCTCTAGCCCCTCATTTACTATCTATGGCTGGGTTCTTTCTCCTTTACTTAATCATTTCATTTATTTGTCTCTTTATTTTTTTATTTTGTTTTTAGCACCTATTAGTATAATCAAGTTTTAGCTCCAAGATACGGAGAATGATACCCCAAGTCTCATATTTTTCTTACTTTTATAATCTGAGGTCTATCTCAGGAATCTACCTTGGGCTCTCCACTCTCCTTCTAAGCCAGGACTGTAGCCCACAGACACACTGTCTCACAAATTATCTTGTTCCCCAATGGCTGCAAACTATATCTATGCTCTCTGCCCCAGAACTGAAACCATGAGCTGTGCTCTCCTGCTAGTGGCCACAGCCAACAGGGTCTGTCTCTTACTTTTGCTCCCCCAGGTCTGTGCTGCCTTCTTGTTCCCACAGCCACAGCCCACAATTCATCTGGTCAACACAACTATGTCTGGTGTCCCTCAAAAGTAGAAGGTCCTTCAATCTTCTACTCAACAATCAGCCCCTCTCCCTGACCCTGAAACAAACACACACAAATGAAAGTTCCTAAATCTGAGGTTGACCTTCAATGAATCTGCCCCCCGGGGGCATTGTTTGCTGATTCTGCAGAGTCATCCTGGAGGTGTTTGCACTTCCCTCAGGCCCAATCTCTCCCCCTGGGGCTTGGGTCTTTTCTAGGGTCTTTTCAAACTGTCATAGGAGGACAATTGCTTTACTCTGTGTTTATTTGTGCTACTCTATTCTGTCTTTTTTGTGGAAGAAATGTGGAGTCAAAAGTTTTCTGACCTACTTTACCATCTTCCCAGAATCCTCTCCAGCGAATGTTTTCAAAGACCCAACATTGTTGTCCAGATAGAAATGAGAGAGCAAACAAAGAAAGTAACCTTGGATGGTTCATTATCCTGAATGCCATAAAAATAATTTTCTGCCATTAACACAAAGACGCTAAATGCCTCAGTTATTCAAATGTCACACATGGAGTCCTGCCTTGACTGGCCACTCTAGGAAATCCCTACACATATGCTTGTGCACAAACTGTGCCTCTATTTTCTCTTGCTGCCCTTCTCTCTTTTTTTTCTTCCTCATCATCCTTCATCTTTTCTACTTATTAAATCATCTATTTTCTTTTCTCAGTATCTTCCTTATCATTCCTCTTTCTTTTTTTCATTTCTGCCTTGCTCTCTTCTTTCTCTTCCTTGGGAGGGGGGAGAGCGGGAATACATATAGATAAATGTATGTGAGGTTCACATTGCAAGTGGTTGTGTCATGCCACAGGGAAGTGTTTGAGGCCTGGGAATTAGTTGGGTCACGTGGAGGTCAGGGCATATCGCTCTGTCCCCTGCCAGGGGATACTGCATTGCTCAGGACTCTCTTGCGTGGGGATACCCTCTGTTCCTGATTGGCGTCTCCACACCTTGGGGCCTTCATACTCTTGTAATCGCATTCCCCCTATCACAATTCTGTTCAGCTGGGTTCTATCATGTGTGGTAGGTGGATCTGGGGTCTATTTAAGACCTAAGGCTGGGAGGCATCTTTGGAAGCCTGCCTTAGTATATGGCTTGAAGGCTTCCCCGTGGAGAGACCTTAATAAACTTTTCTGTTTAGACCTCAGAGCTGTGACTCTTCTGTTCCTGAAAGGTACGCTAGTGTCAGTGAGTTGTGTGTGAAACTGGTTGCCTCTGCTGGTAAGTTAGGGCACTCTAAGAGAGAACCCTGACAAATGTACACCTCTCTCTCTCTCTCTCTCTCTCTCTCTCTCTCTCTATATATATATATGTATATATATATATATATGTGTGTGTGTGTGTGTGTGTGTGTGTGTGTGTGTGTGTATTCATGTATGTATACATGCATACATATATACATATATGTCCATACATATCAGTCTCCATTTTTTTAAACTTTGATGATTTTTTCCAGTTAACTATTTTTTTCTTCCTCCACCCACTGGAAAAAGCTAAAGCCTAGTAACAAATAGATATAGTCAAGTAAACTAAATAGTCAGATTGTCCATGCAGAAAAACACACATCTCATTGTGTAACCTAAGTCAATTGTCTGTCTGTCAGCAGGTGGGTAGCAGGCATCATCATTCATCCTCTGGAATTCTGGTTGATGTTTTATTGATCCAAGTTCTTAAGTCTATCCAAGTTATCTTACTTTTCACATTGTTAATGTAGACATTCATTCTTCTACCCTTCCTTCTCTTTCTCTGCTTCCTTTTTTCCATCTTTTTCTCCTCCCATCCTCATCTACCTCCCCTTTCTCCTCCTCTTCTGCTGCTTCCTCTTATTATCATAGATTTCAGATAAGAGTGATCCCTGGAGCCCATCAATCCAATCCTCCCTCCCCTTCTGCAGATCAGAAAACTGAGGAGTGGAGGGGTTAACCGACTTGCCCAAGGTCACTCAGTCAGTCAATAAATATTGGTCAAGTGCCTACGCTGTCCCAGGAACTGTGCTAAATCCTGGGGATATATATAGAGGAATAGAGAGTTCCCCTTCTCAAGGAACCCCTAGTCTAAGGAGGAGACAACATGCAAACACCTATGTACAAACATGATATAAACATGAGAAACTGGAAAAAATCAACCTTGGGAAGGCACTTGAACTAAGTTCTCCTGGCTAGTAAATGTCTGAGGTAGTCTGGGTCTTCCTGGCCCCACATCCAGTACCCTACACACTACCTCATACTGCTTCCCTTCTTTATTCACCTTCTCATATCTTTTCTTGTCATTCCAATATCCCCACTTGTAATTTCACCTCTACTACTCACATAAATGCAAGTAACCCACAGGTGTATGTGCTCATTGGTATTGGTATATGCACATATACCTATATGGATATACGTGCACATGTGTGTACATGACCATTACAAAGATGAGAACAGCCTTGCCACGTGATATATCAGATATAAAATCATAGAGAGAGGCTAGAAGGGCCCTCAAAGGTCATCCAGTCCACCCCTCTCTTTTTATTGCTGAATAAATGGAGGCAAAGACAAAGTGACTTGTCCAAATCTACATAGATAAGCTGTGCTAAAAGAAAAGTTGCCAAATCCTAAGTCTTGACTGAAACATTAAATAGGGGCATGTTCTTTTCTTTTTTTCTCCTCACATCTATTTAAGAATTAGGTGATTATGGACAACAATAATAAAGCAGATTGTGTTGGAGGTAAGGGGGGGGGGTGAGGAAAAACATGTTTAAGAGAAAAAGGTAGAAAGCTCTGTTGGGTTCCTTTAAAGAACCTGTGTGAAATGAAGAGCAGCCTAAACCCTTTCTCTCCCACTTAACAGGACAGCCCTTTGACCCCCACCTTCAGATAAACAATGCTGTTTCCAACATCATCTGCTCCATAACTTTTGGACATCGCTTTGATTACCATGATTCTGAGTTCCGGGAGCTGCTGAAGACTTTGCATGATACCTTGGTCATCTCAACCAACTGGCAGTGTCAGGTAATAGATCATCCCCTCCTGGGCACAGCTGACTCAGCCTCATTTGGGCCACATATTTCCTTCATGGGAAAGGAAATAGGCATAAGTATGAGAGGCTGATAACAGCTGTGTCTGCCTGTGTAAAAGAGACTGAAAAGGGAAGAGGAAAAAAACAAGATTTTTATAAAAAGTGACATGAAAGAATATGCTTAGGTGACCCAAGGCTTTCCTATAACACCATGATCTCCAAATAATGGGGTGGTGGGATATTTCCACAGGTTTACATTTTCCAAGATGTTTACCAAGAATATTGATTTACAAACATTTATTAAGCAGCTACTGTGTGCCAAATACTCTTGTAGGAGATGTGTATACAATGACAAAAGCAAAACAGACACTGACCTCAGGTGGTTTACAATCTGTAGGAGGAGACAACATGCCCTCAAATGAGTATATATTCAAATAAATAAATCCAATGGGGAAAAATTGGATAGGGGCATCATTAGAAGCCAGGAATACCAGACCAGGAAAGGCTTCATGGACGTGTGGGTCAAAAATTGAACCACTTACCCAAAAATAATAAGCAGAGGCATACTTGCAGAGAACAGGAATATATTTATTTCCATTCCCTTCTCCAAGGCGGGTTAGTAAAATGAGGTGTCTAGCTCATGGTGGGGCAGACTTTTAAACCCTGATTTCATGGAAGTATATTTCTTTGCTGTCTCTGGCTCTCATCAGCTGAGGATGGGGGTTATAGCTCAGTGCCGAGAAAGAGACAGAGCACCGAGGGGGAGACTTCAGACTGTCATGGGCTCCCATTAGCTGAGAGACAGAGTCCCCTTTAGGCATGAATTCACACAAAGGAGTCTCAGAGCCTGCCTTATCTCACTATCATTTGTCGCATTGGCTGAGGTAGATTCTTGCAATTTAGATGATCTCTCACCCTAGTTTGTATGAGGGATAGGCGCACATTTCTGATGTAGGAGCTGCCATCCCCACTCCCTTTGGCTGAGGTAGATCCTTCCAATTTAAACTATCCCTCACCCTAATTTGTATGAGGTTTCCAGCTCTCATTACAGAAGGGAAAAGTATATTGATATAGATACATATATAGAGATGTATATATAAAAAATTGGTGCACAACTACAGGCAAATAGTTAGTGAGAAAGACTTAAAAGAGTTTAAAATAATGTATTGAAAAGGGAAGAAGGGAGGAGGGGGGACTTGAGTTCTGCACTTCCTCTGGGGACCCCTGGACTGTTTTGACCTCTCCCCTCCTATTCCTGGGAAGTCTTCACCCAGTCCACCCAATTCAGTACACTCTTTTCTTCATACCATCTGAAGACTCCCTGTTGTTGATATTATTCATCCGCTCTCTTGTCATCCTCTCCCATATCACCCTACTTCTCCATGATCCCTATCTTATCTTGGGACTTGTCCCCTTCTCTTAGAGTGCTTGTCAATTGTTCTGGAGAACCCTCAAGCTGACAGGTTCAGGGTAAGTGATGGATTGCCATCTAGCAGAGATGAAAGACATCAAACCGTTCAGTACACAGGGCCCAAACAAGAGACGAATTACGATAATCACAATGAAGAGAATAGTTGAGTATCATACCCTACTTCCACTTATCCCACATGGATGGAATAGGAAGTAATTGTTGTTAGGTTTCTTCCATCCATGAGGCTGTCTCATGCAGGTGATGTATGTTGGTCAGTATCTATTGTGATTTGTTAATATATAGGCAACAAGAAGTATTCACCACCATACATAGCCCTTCCTCAGCTGCTAACAAGTAATCTAATGCTATTAAGATTGTCCAAAACATCATGAGCTAAAGAATCTAAAGACTCCTGCAAGTTCTGTAGGCTGGCTGTGGTTTCATTGGCAATTATCTCTATAGTTATTGTGATATTAGCTAAGGCTGTCTCATGTTCAATATATCCTACTTAGGGTATAAGAAAAGTTGTGGTTTTCTTAACCCACCAAATGAAGTTGTCCTATGAGCTCTGCTTAACACAGTATGGACCCTGATCTGGGTCAGTAGTATAGTTATACAAGCTCATGCCAGGGTTGATGACACCTAAAATACATTGCCCATAATTCTTGTAGGGATTCAGACATTGAAAAGCACTGAAAGTAAATATCGTATACCAATGGGTTTGGTCAGGCCGGGCCTCATATACAATCAGGGAATCCACTGATCTTCCACAGACAAACATATACCCTGCTGGGGCACACACTGAATTCAATTTAGTATTGTTTAACATAGACCTGACACTTTTTCCTCAAGTATGTTGCAGGTTGGGATGAAGAACAGATATCAATCAGTTTGTCTCAATTTAGTATATACTAGCCATGGTGGCGGTTTTGGGTAAGGAGGTTCTGTAGTAATATTCCTAAGACTGTCCCCTTGTGCTAAAACAGTAAATTATAGAACCAATAACTACAGTTAGTGCGAACATAGATGCTAACACCAGTGAGGTTGACAAAGGTCAGTCTCCTTGTACAATGATCACACATAATATGGGTGTAGTTAGAGGTATTAAATGCAGTGATATTCCCTTCCACAAAAACATAAGTGAAGGGGCCAATTTGTCCTGTTCCTTCTAAGCTAACCATGTGGGACCATAATGTTGGGATGCACTATAAGTCACATTAGAGAAAGACTTCCAGTATCAAAGCAGGGTACGAATAGGAAAGTATCTTTCTCTGGTTGTACTTAAAACAGTGGCATGGGATACCTCTTAGAATGGCGGTTCTCAACCTGTGGATCACGACCCCTTTGCAAGTCAAACAACCTTTTCCCAGGGGTCACAGGGGTCGCCTAAGACCATCAGAAAACACATATTTCCGATGGTCTTAGGAACCGAGACACTCCTACTCTATCCATCTCCAGGTGGGTCCGCCCACATGCAGATACACCCACATATGAGTGGGTCAAGACATTAGGAAGGTTGAGAACCACTGTCTTCAAAGGATATGGGTCTGGCCATAAGGTAAGATTCTGCAGTCCCAGTTGCACCAGGGAGTTTTTCTGCCATTCTCTTAGTACTGGGGAAGTGAGCATAGTCATTCCAAAAAGATATTGTTGGAAATAGCTTCCTGGGAATGGTTGGAAAATAGGGGTTGAGGATACAAGCAGCCCAGAAATTACAAGAGAATTGATCAAGAGAGTTCCCATAATGTCGGGGTACAGATAGAGATAAATTGGAAAGAAAAATAAACAAAAAAATAAAATAAAATAAAATAAAATAAAACAGACAATAAGTAAAATCCACTATGGGTATCAATAGAGTCCATATGCTCATTTCACACCAGAGGAAGGAGCTGTTCATGCATTCACCCAATGGGGGGTGGGTCACAGCCACATTTGAGGCACAGTTTCAGCTTGTCAGGCTCTGTTGTTTCAATTGTCCATACTTTGGGAGGCTCCACAGGTCCCTTTACTCTGGTGTGATGACTCCAGCCTCTCTCTTGAGTCTGGATAGCTATATCTGAGATTAACAGGAACTGAAAGGGGCCTTCTCAAATAGGAGTCAGTTTCTCCTCCTTCCAAGCTCTTATTAGGACCTAATCTCCTAGCTGGTATTTAGGGAAAGTCCCACGTCCCTCCAGGGCTTTGTATGAATTCTGAAGAGGGCTAAGGGTAGACATTTGGTCCAGGGCAACTGGGTTTCTAAAGCTAACTTAGTAAGCTGTCTTTTAATTTCCTGGTTCATTCTTTCAACCTTACCAAAAGAAGGAGGATGCCAGGGAGTATGAAACCCCCAGGTAATATCCAAGGCCTGTGCTAGAGACTACAGAATCTTGGCGATAAAGTGGGTTCCCTGATCTGAATCTATCCACTCCACTATCCCGTACCTTGAAATAATCTGCTCCAGTAACACCTTACTGACTGCAGGGGCAGTAGCATGGGGCAAGGGGAAAGCTTCCACCCAGGTGGTTAGATGATCCACTATGACCAAAAATTATCTTAGATGTCCCATAGCAGACAACTCAGTGAAATCCACTTGAATACTCTGAAAAGGCCTATGGCCTGGGGGCCTTCCTCCAGCAAGACCCTGGTGTAAGGCTGTCTTGTTTGTCCTTCAATACACCAGGCAACCTTCTGCCAGCTGCTGTGCTAAGGTATAAATACCTGGAGACACATACTGAGTTAGAACTGCATCACATAGACTCTGAGCACTCCAGTGACTTCCCTGATGTAACTGCTGAAGGACTCGTCTCATACCTGCTTTGGTCATTACCTCTCTTTGATCAGGGAAGAGCCATCACCCACCTTGCTTCTGGGCCCCTAAGGCCTGGGCTTTAAGCCTTTCTTCCTCAGTAAAGGAGGAGAGAGGGAGATTTGAAGGAAAAGCGGTAATTAAGACCAACATATGATATGGCAACTCAGATTCTGCTGCCCCTGTCCTTCTCACTTCCTCTTCTGCAAGGCGATTCCCCCTGGCCTCAAAGGAGTGTCCGGTTTGATGGCCATTGACATGTAGTATGGCTATAGTTTCAGGTAACAGTAAATTCTCTAGAATCTGAGTTATTAGGGCAGCATGTGCCAGCTGCCTTCCTTCACTATTAATCATTCCTCTTTCTTCCCATATTTTCCCAGACTTTAAGAGTTTTAATGCTGGATTTAAAGCTTATGATTTGCAAGTTTGAGCTGACCAAGTCTTAGACAGCTCTTCAGCCTCAATCAGGGATTCCTCATCCCCACTGATTATTACATACCCATTTTTCCTTTTCCCACCTATTACTTTAGAAGAGCCATCAATGAATAGATTTATTCCACCACCCCCCACCCAAGGATCAGGGATTCTTGTAAGTCCTCTCAAATTCTGATCTATAGGTCAATTAAATCAACACAGTAGTGTTCTAACTCTGGTATGTCCATGTTCCCTGAGGTCAGAAAGGAGGCAGGGTTCAGATTATTATCTTGTGACAAAACTAAGTCTTTCTCTAATAAGATCACCTCATATTTAAGGATTCTGGAATTGGTTAACCACCTTACTGCCATTTGATTTAAAATAGTTCATACTTGGTGGGGGGCATTTACAATCAGACTTCCCCCAAAAGTCAGTTTTGTGCTTTCCTCAACAAAGACTGCTGTTGCAGCTACTACCTGGATACAGGTTGGCCAACTTTGGGCCACAGGATCAAGGATTTTAGATAGAAAGGACATTGGTCTCTTTTGTCCCCCTCTTACTTGTGCCAGCAACCCCAGAATTACCCCCCTTATCCACATTCACAAACAAATGGAACAATTTTCCCAGTGAAGGGAGTGCTAAAACAGGAGGGGATGTTAATATCTCCTTCACTCTGGTGAATCCCTCCTCTCCTTCAGGTTCCCAGTTAATCTTATCAGGTTCAGTTTCCAATAAGTATTAGTAAATCAACTTAGTAAGGGATGCATATGAGTCAATCCAGTTTCTACAGTACCCCACCAGCCCCAGGAATTTCCAAAGTTCCCTTTTTTGTCTTTGGGAGGGGAATTTGTAAAATTCCTGCAACTTGTTCAGGGTCTAGCTTCTTCTGTCCCTCACTAATTAGGTGCCCTAGGTGCTTGACTTCCCTCTCCACAAATTGTAACTTGCTTGGAGAAAGCCTTAAACTTTCTTGTCCCAGATAGTTGAGCAACTGGATTGAGACTTCACTGACTTCCCCCCTTGTTTTCCCCATGACCAGCAGATCATCTATATATTGTAAAACTTGAGTATCACTAGGGGTTTGGAATCCTTCTAGGATTCTCTCAAGAACCTTTCCAAATAGATTTGGAGACTCCGCATACCCCTGAGGAAGTACACACCACCCGGTACTGTTGTTTTCTCCCAGTCTCTGGGTCGTCTCCCTCTAAGGTAAAAAGATCTCTACTGCTAGGATCTAAGCGTCAGGCCCCCAAGAAAAGCACCCTTCAAGTCTATCACACTAAACTACTTGCTTTCTTCATCAATTCTTCCCAAAATGGTGTAGGAGTCAGAGACCACTGGGTGGGATGACAGAACCATCTTATTGATTTCCTTAAGGTCTTGCACCAGTTTGTATGTCCCATCCCCCTTTCAGACCAGTAAGACAGGGCTATTGAAGGATGAGATGCAGGGTTTGAGAAGACCTACTTCCAATAGTCCCTGAATTACCAGTGGGAGCCCCTTTCTCCCCTCAAGAGATACAGGATATTGTTTTATTCTCACCACTGTAGTTAGGTCTCTGAGTTTAATCCTTAAAGGTGTCATTTTGACTCTACCTTGTGGAACTTGCCCATACTTCATGGCAAATCCTCTTTCCCTCCTCCTCTTTTAGAATCAATATTGTAATGGGGATTATTTTAGTTCCTTTGGTCACCAATTGAATACCTAACTTAGTGATTAAATCTCTCCCTAACAAGTTCACACCTGCTTCTGGGACTAGGAGTAATCAGCTCAAGGCAGTGGTTCCTTGGTATTCAAACCTTAAAACTTCTGTGAGGGGAACTGTGAAATTCTCACCCTTTACCCCAGAGATAATAAGGGTCTTGTGTCAGTTTGATTTCTGGAGCTAACAGGGTCACATATGACTGTGAAGCCCCGGTGTCCACCAGAAATACCATCTCCTCCCCCTGGGATCTCATTCCTAGATTTATCAAGGGCTCTGGGTGGGTTGTTTCTGTGCATCCCTGACATCTCTAGTCTTCTAACTCAACTAAGGAGTACACTCTCCTTTCAGTCCAGTGCTGTGAACAGTCTTTCTTCAGATGCCCCTCCTTACTACAAGCCCAGCAAATGAGAGGTCATCTTCCCTCACTCTGTCTCTTTTCCCATTGTTCCTGTTCCCTTCTTTCCCTAACTCTGCTTTGCTTTTTATTTGGTAGGTTTATTTTTTTTTCCTTTGCTCTAATTCTTTCTTCCATTCCATGGATTACATGGTCTCTTCTAAAATGTTGGCTGTTTTGGTCTTCTGGTCATCATCCCTCCTTACATAAACCCTAGTAGCTTCGTAATAGGTCTTTTAAAGTCTTATTATGCCATCTTTTTGTCTTCTGAATCTTTTTACTTATCTCTGGCCAGGCATGGGTTACAGAATTTAACTTCAACATCCCCTCTAAAGTCGGGTCATTCATGTACAAACCTGAGAATTTTCCCATGCTTTCCTTCAACCTTTTTAAGAACTCTAAAGGTGATTCATCCTTCTTCTGGTCTACCTCAAAGGCTTTCTTTATATTCTGGGATTTTGGGACTGCATTTTTGATCCCAGTTATTACTAACTCTCTCAGATCTTACATGTGGACCCTATGAGCCTCATTATTGTGGTCCCACTTAGGGTCCAGATTAGGGTATTTCTGGTCTTCAGGGGGTGTCCCCACAGTGGTAGGATGTCTCCTTTCCCATTCTGCCACAGCCACCCTTCTAATCATACTCCTCTCCTCCAGAGAGAATAGGGCATTCAGAATGGACATAAGCTCACCCCAAGTATAAATATTGGGTCCTAGAAATTGATCCATCTGCTCTGATAAACCTCCAGGATCTTCCATGAGTATTTTCATCTCTTTCTTAAAGTTTCTAATCTCAGATGCACTAAGGGGTGCATTAATAAACCCCAGTCCACCTTGCGCTAAAGGAAATCCTAGTAAAAGAAACATTTCCATTGGTTGTCTTGGCTCAAGGGGGAGGTTCTTTTTTATCTTTCAAGAGCTGTTGTAACTCTCTCTTCAGTTCTTTGAATTCCCTCGTGAGAGAGCCATGGGAAGGCTCTCTGAAGTCTTCATCCTCCCCAGAGGAGACTGAAGACTGCTTCCCTTTCCTCTTAATGTGCCTTAATTCCCTCCTGAGAGAACCATAAGAAGGCTCTTTCAGGGTGATCCAATCCCCATCATCCCGGGGCGGGGGAGGCAGGGGCAGAGGGTTTTTTTTACAGCATTGGATTTGTCAGGTGCATCTACTGCCGTTTGTTCTGGGGGTGGAAGAGCGTAAGGAGGAGGAAGGGACAGGAGAGGATCCCATGGGTGAGGATCCAGTTCCTCCTTCCCCCCTCCTTCTTCCTCTTTACTAGCATTTGTTGTACTTCAGGCATCCAGAGGGCAGCATATGAACTCTCTTCTAGATTGAATGGCTGCTTTGCATTTACATACTAATTTAACTTCTGGCACACCCAATCCTCAAAGGATCCATACTTTGGCCAGGCTCTACCACCTCCAATGTCCACCCCACCCCAGACTACATAACAATATTTTATCATCTTTTTCTTCTCTTTTCCCCTACATTTTGGTAAATCATCGCAGTCCTGTAGTCTACTCCCCAGAGGACTGTAATGGTATGCTTAGTTTCTGCTCTCAAGTTATTTGTTTAGAGTGTTCTTTTCCCATATTTAGTTTTTTGGGGGAACTGTTGCCAAATTCCTCAGGTCAAGGACCCACAAATTAGGAAGGAATCACCTCCTTCTTTTACTTTTTCTGAGAACTTTTGCCAGATCCCCAGGACAAGGACCCACAAATTAGAAAGGAATCACCGGCTTCTTTTACTTTTAGTCACCCTAGGAGCTTATCAAATGGCATCCTCACCTCTGAGTCAACCCTTACTCTTAGCTGGAGGTTATTACTAATCTTCCCAGGTTAGCAAGAACCTCTCAAATTAATGACTGAATAGGATCCATAGGATACTGCTTACCTGTCTGGGCTATACGCATATAGTTTTCATGACTGTCCTTTGCATCAATCGGCCAGATATTTTGTCTCACTTTAACTGAATCGAGATCTCACTTTTTTTTCTCTTTTAAAATCCTTGGTTTTTATATTCCTATTCATCAAATCTCCCTCTCTTCGGGATCTTCCCAACGCAAAACCCATGGCTCCCCACCAAGTGTAGAGGCCACCAGAGAAAGCTCCAGGAGTGCACCTGCCCCAAGACTGGCATGGGGGACAGCTGCTTCAGGAGAGGGACATCTCAGATGAGCCCCCAAGTTCTGTGTGGGTCAAAAATCGAACCACTTACCCAAAAATAATAAGCAGAGACATACTTGCAGTGAACAGGAATATATTTATTTCCCTTCCTGATAATGGAGAGTCCTTCTCCAAGGTGGGTTAATAGAAGGAGGCTTCCAGCTCACAGTGGAGTGGACATTTAAACCCTGATTTTATGGAAGTGTAATCCTTTGTTGTCTCTGGCTGTCATTGGTTGAGGAAGGGGATTACAGCTTAGCATGGGAAAGAGACAAAGGACTGAGGGTGGGACTTTGGAATGTCCTGGGCTGCCATTAGTTGAGAGGTGGAGTCCTGTTTATGTGCAAATTCACACAAAGCAGTCTCAGAGCCTGCTTTATCTCACTATCCTTTGTCCCATTGGCTGAGGTAGAGCCTTCTAAGTTAGATTGTCCCCCCCAGTTTGTATGAGGGGTAGGGCACACATTTCTGATGTAGGAGCTGCCGTCCCCACTCCCATTGGCTGAGGTAGATCCTTCTAAGTTAGACTGTCCCTCACTCTAGTTTGTATGAGGAATCAGGCTCTCATTATAAAGGGGAAAAGGAGAGAGAGAGAGGGAGAGAGAGAGAGAGAGAGAGAGAGAGAGAGAGATAAACAATTGGTGCACAACTACAGGTGAATGGTGAGTGAGATAAGAAAGACTTAAAAGGGATTAAAATAACATACCAAAAAGGGAAGAAGGGAGGAGGGGGTCTCAAGTTCAGCACATCCTCTGGAGACCCCTGGACTGTTGTGAACTCTACTGTCCTACTTATTCCTGGGGAGTCTTCACCCAGTGCACCCATTCATGGAGAAGATGTATTCTGTGCAGAATTTGAGGGAAATCAACAATTTTGTCCTCGGCTCTGCAGAAGAGAGGAGAGCAGAGAAAGGGAGAGAGAAAGAGAAAGGTGAGGGAGGGAGGGAGGAGAAGGGAGAGAGATAGTGAAGAAGAAGTAAAGATGGGAGAGAGAGAGAGAGAGAGAGAGAGAGAGGGAGGAAGGGAAGGAGAATCAGAGACAGAAACAAGAGGCACAGATAGGTAACTAAAGAAACAGAATGACATAGATATAGAGGAGAGAAACAATAAGACACAGATAATTTGAATGCTTACATTTATGCTTTGTAAACAGCTTTACATTAGCCCCACCTCAGTGCCTTTGCACTGGCTGCCTCTCATGCCTGGAATGCTCTCCCTCCTCACCTTCCCTTCTTGGCTTCCTTCAAGAAACAGCTCAAATTTTCACCTTGTACTGCAAGATGATTTTCACAGTCCCTCCTGCTGCCAGTGACTTCCCCTCTGAGATTATCTTTCAAGCATATATATATATATATGCCTAATTATTTCCATAGTGTCTCTCCTATTACAATATGAGCTACTAGAAGACAGGGATTGGCATTTGTTCCACTTCCTTTGAATGACCATCACTTAGCACAGTGCCTGGCATATAGTAAGGGTTTAATAGATGCTTGTTGATTGACTGATTACTTTAGATCCCTCACAATGACCCTTTAAGTCAGTGGTTCTCAACCTGTGGATCATGACCCCTTTGGGGGCAGAACGACACTTTCACAGGGGTTGCCTAAGGCCATCAGAAAACACATATTTCCAATGGTCTTAGGAATGGAAACAAAGCTCCTCTATCCATCCCCAGGCAAGTCCACCCACATGCAGATATACCCACATATGAGTATTAAAGGGTTGTGGCATTAGGAAGGATGAGAACCACTGCTTTAAGTCATTAGTATCCCCATTTTAAAGATTAGGAAACTGAGGCTGGGGGAGGTTAATGTCTTGCCTCACAGTTAATAAGTATATGAAGCAGAATTCTAACTCAGGTCTTCCTAATTCTTACTCCAGCACTCCATATGCTCTTCCTCCTAGTTGGTCAGTGAGTGAACCTCAGCAAAAGAACCACTGGCTAGGGTGGTTAGGTTGCACAGTGAATAGAGCACCAGCACTGGAGTCAAGAGAACCTGAGTTCAAATCCAGTCTCAGATACTTAACACTTACTAGCCAGGTGACATTGGGCAAGTCACTTAACCCCAACTGCACTGCCTTCCCTCCTCCAAAAAAAAAAAAAAACACTAGCTCACAACTTCACTTAATTTGTCAGAAATCTGGCTATGGAAGAAAATTTGGGGAAAGGGGAAATAACCTTAGTTCACATTTCACTAAGAAGAACAAAATAGAAATTCAGGAGAAGGGAATTCTGTGGGGCTAACAAGGAAATGTGGGCCTAAGTACTATCAATTTCCCTGGAAAGACTCTCTCCCCTCCCTCTTTGAATGACACTATCTAGATTATATTGGTGACATCTTTTTTTTGGAGGTGTGAAGGCAAGGCAATTGGGTTTAAATGACTTGCCCAAGGTCACACAACTAGTAAGTGTGTCAAGTGCCTGATGTCACATTCGAACTCAGGTCTTTCTGACTCCAGGGCCAGTGGTCTATTCATTATGCCACCTAGATGCCCTTACATCTTGAAATGATCTTGAAATAATTATTTAGGAACATCAAGATGTAGCCAAGAGGCTGGTCTATGAGACAAAGTTGGTTGGTCTACAGTCTAGGTGTTAGGAGAGCGAAAGTATGGAGGAAGAAAACAAAACAAAACAATACTGTGATTATAGGGAGGGTGTATTTCACAAGTTGTTAGATGC
Source organism: Pseudochirops cupreus (assembly GCA_028627135.1). Taxonomy (NCBI): domain Eukaryota; kingdom Metazoa; phylum Chordata; class Mammalia; order Diprotodontia; family Pseudocheiridae; genus Pseudochirops; species Pseudochirops cupreus. Next base: position 16,079,486 of record CM053584.1, read on the forward strand.
AGAACTAAGGTAAATTCTATGCCACAAAATAAGGTCAAGAACCTGACCTGATTTAGGATGAGGAAGATGAAGAGATAGGACAACCTAACAGGAAATGACACTCCTCCATCTTCCCCCTGTCCCTTTTATATTATTTAGCTTTTCAATGTGTTTCCTTGGATAATGAAATTCCTGCCCGGATCTCACCAGAAGTTGTTTAGAAAATGGAAGAAGCTAGTGACTTTCGTAGAATGTGTGATCAAAGAACACAAGGAAAACCTAAACCCAGAAGAGACCCTGGACTTCATTGATGCTTACCTGAAGGAGTTGTCCAAGGTACTGAAAACAATACAGAAAGTGGGCAGTGTGTGTTTCAAACCAAAAACAAAGGGCAGAACTGGGGAGATATGTTTGTAAAAATGTTCCAAATTTACATCCCCCTGATAATGTAAATATATTCCTCAATGATGCTACTGGGAGGTAAAAAGTATAAGTAATGGAACTTCTAGTGGGGAGCTCATAATTTTTATTTAAAACTGAAAGGGACCAGAGAGCTCACTGAGTTTAACACCTTGATTTTATATGGATAAAAACTGATGCATAGATAGGTTCATTGACTTCCTTCAGTCACATAGCTGTTAGGA
>CM053584.1:16080208-16094718 GCA_028627135.1 Pseudochirops cupreus
TATATATATATATATATATATATATATATATATATATATATATATATATATATATATAAGTTGATAACACAGTACTTTGGAATGAAAATAAATATTTGCATACTCTTTGACCCAGTAATACTACTTCTTGGGTTTAGCCCAAAGAGATCATAGAAATGGGAAAAGAACCCATATGTACAAAATATTTATCGTAGCTCTCTTTGTGGTGGCAAAAAAGTGGAAATTAAGGGAATGCCCATCAATTGGGAATGGCTAAATAAGTTGTGGTATATGAATGTAATGGAATACTATTGTGCTATAAGAAATGGGGAGGAGATGGACTTCATAGTTACCTGGAGAGGCTTGTACAGACTTATGCTAAGTGAGAAGAGAAGAACCAGGAAAAATTTGTATATAATTGCAGTCACATTGTATGTGTGACAACCAACTTCGATAAACTGGACACTTCTTAGCAATGCACAGTTATAAGACAACTCTATAAGTCTCAGCATGGAAGGAGATATCTATATTCAGAGAAAGATCTAGAAAGAACAGAGTTTAAATGGAGCCTGAAGTAATCTACATGCTATCATTCTTTTCCATGTTTGGTTTTGTTTCTTCTTTCCCATTGTTCACTCCATTAGTTACAACCCTTCTATACAACCAGACTAATGTCCATTGTGAGAGTATTTGCAGATCCTATACTTGAATGCATCCCGCCATGGTGAGGTGGTGAGAGGGAGGGGAGAAAATTTGAAACTCAAAGGACTGTGGAACTGAATCTTGTAAACTAAAAGTAAATAAACAAATCAATTTTTAAAAAAAGGAGTGGGTTGGCAGCTAGGTGGTACAGTGAATAGAGCACCAGTCCTGAAGTTAGGAGGACCTGAGTTCAAATCCAGTCTCAGATTTGACACACTTACTAGCTGTATGACCTTGGGCAAGTTACTCAACCTCATTTGCCCTTCCCTTGCCCACTTCAAAAAGCAAGAGTATAATAATGATAATAATTTTAAAAAGAATGAGTGGGTCAAAGAACAAATCAGAGAACCCATAATTAATTTCAACAAAGAACATGACAGTAATGAGACAACATGACAAAATTTATGCAATTCGAGCCAAGCAGTTGTTAGATGAAAATGTATATCTCTAATTGCTTACATCCATAAAAGAGAGGAAGAGAAAATCAATTAATTGGGCATTCAACTGATAAAACTCACAAAGAATAAATAAAAATCATCAAATAAAACCAACCTGGAACTCCTGAAAATCAAAGAAGAAATTAAAAGAACTGAAAGTAAGAAACTAATAAATAAAAATAAGAGATAGTTCTATGAAAAAGAAAAAAAAAGATGAAACACAGGTTTATTTGATTTAAAAAAATGAAAAACAAATTAACCAGGTCAAAAATGAAAAGGGTTAATTTACCACCAATAATAAATAAATTAAAGCAAAAATTATTATTTTGCCAATCATATACCAATAAATCTGACAGTCTAAGTAAAATGCATAAGCATTTAAATAATTATAAATTCCCTAGATGAATAGAAGATAAAGTAAGATTCTTAAATAAGAGCATGTTAGTAAAAAGATCAATGAACTTCCTTAGGAAAAAAACAACCCCCAGAATCAGATGAATTTACAAGTGAATTCTATGAAAGAATTAAAGAACAACTAATTCCCATACCATATAAACTATTTGAGAAAATACATTAAGGAGTCCTTCCAAATTCTTTTTCTGATGCAAATATGATGCTGATACCTAAACCATGAGAAACCAAAATGGAGGAAGAAAACTGTAGGCAGATTTCTCTGATTGATATTGATGCAAAAAATTTAGATAATAGAGTAGCAAGAATATTACAATAATATTTCAGCATATGGGAGCATTGTACATAGTAACAGCAATGTTATGTGATAATCAGTTATGAATGACTTAGCCCTTCCTAGCAACACTGTGATCCAAGACAAGTCCAAAAGACTCATGATGGAAAATACCATTCACAAGCAGAGAACTGATGAAATCTTAATGCAGATCATAGAATACTATATTTATTATTTTTTAGCTCATGGTTTTCTTTATTCCTTTCAAATTTATTTTTAGCTTACAATATTCAGTTCCATTCATTTTTGAGTTCCAAGTTTTCTCCACCTCCATCTCCTCCCCCTCCTCCCCAAACACAATTCTTCATTTTATTCTATGTCTTCTTTCACAAGATGACTTTTGTGGAAATATGTTTTACATGACTGCACATATATAGCCTCTATCAAATTGCTTACCATCTTAGTGAGGGTGGAGGTGTTGGAGGAAGGGAGAAAATTTGTAACTCACAATTTTATGTAAAAGTGTTAAAATTGTTTACATGTAATTGGAAAAAAATAATATTTCAAAGCAAAAAAAAAAAGAACTAGGAGCTTTCATTATTAGGAAAATTTACTAGATTTTGGGGGGTTAAAGGGAGGCCAAATATCAACCACCTTGACCTTTACAAAGCTTTAATGAGGGTGCAGCTCCTCATGCCTAGAAAGAGTCATAATTATTCTTTTTTGGACTAACTAACTGATCCTTGCCTTTTTCATTTAAGGATGACACCCATTCTAGTTTTAGTGAAGAAAACTTGGTCTTCTGTACCCTGGACCTCTTCTTTGCTGGTACAGAGACAACTTCAACCACTCTGAGGTGGGCACTGCTGTACATGGCCCTTTATCCAGAGATCCAAGGTAAAGAGATGGCACCAGGCCATACCCTCCTGTAGAATTATACCCAGAACAGTTGCCATTTATAGAAAGTTTGAACGTTTGTCAAGCACTTTACATACATCATTTTCTTTACATTCTCATCAGAATAGAGCAATGATTATAATTTTTCACCATCATGAGGATCCATTTCCAATATCAAAATTTCTTTCAGCTTCCCATATGATGGAAGCTACTGGCTAGTGCACTAGAAAGAGTATAGAATTTGGAGTCAAGAAGATGTGAGTTCAAATCCTGCCCCAGATACTTACTAATCATGTGACCCTGAGCAAATCACATAACTTCTTTCATCCTCTATGTCCTTATCTTTATTTTAAAAAAAGGGATTAATAATAGCCCTTATGTCATAGTGTTGTTCTGATGATCAAAGAAATTGACAAACTTAAAGTGCTATGTAAATTTTAAAGTTTTATTTAAATACCAGGCATAATTTTATTAGTATTAATTGTTATTTTAATAAACTACAAATATTTTATTGAAATTGTATAACAAAAACAAACATTTTAAAATATTTCTATCCTATTAAATATGATAAATAGCCATAGATTTCAAAAGAGAAGTATTTAAGTGAAGGATCCATTGTTAATTCATTCTACAAAAGATCCTAAGTTCTTTAGATTCAGTTTTCAAGGTATATTAGAAATCATAAAGGTCCAATCCCCTCATTTTACAGATGTGTAAACTAAGACTGAGAGAAATTAAGTGATTTCCTCAGGGTCTGCCAAGTTGGGCATTTCTGAGGTGGGATTTAAATGCAACTCATCCTCACTCCAACCCTGGGCTCCATATCCAGGGATTCCTCTCCCTCAAGAGCTCCATGTTCTGAAAACCCAAGCATGATCAAAAAGTTCTATTTCCTAATCTAGTGTACTGTGACATGTCTCATATCTTCCTTGAGCTAAATATCAAGATACGGACCCATGGACTGAATGTGGATTTGCAGATCCCTCACAATGACTGCTTGGAGACATCCACATCTCTCAATCTGGACACCCTTGGACTAGCCCCATTTTGTTACCTTTAAGGTAACACCTAGAATTGAACATCCCTTGTTCCCATGTGAGGCAATAACAAAAGTCACATTCTAAGGAGACAATTAGCATCATGGAAATCAAATCAAGTACTTACTATGTGCCTACTATGTACCAAGCACTGGGGACTTAAGCATAAAAAATGAAGCAATCTCTCCTTGCAAGGATCTAGGAGTGACAGAAAATTGAATTAAGGGTCAGAAGTTCCTTTCCTACTTCTTTCTTCCCATGTAACTAGTTAACACACTTTGGACAAGGCTTTTCAGTGAGTTAATCAGTATTTATTAAGTACCTACTATGTGTGCCACACAGTGCTAAGTAATATGAATATAAAGAAGAGCAGAGAAACAACAACAACATCCAGTCTCTGTTCTTTAGGAGATTGTAGTGAATGAGAGAGAAAACACACGGATGGCTCTGCATAAGCAAGGCATAGACAGAATAAACAGGAGAAAATCAATCTAAGTGAAATACTTTATTGGGTCTCAGTTTTCCATACTTAAAATGGGGGCAAAAATATCATAAACTTAAGAAAGCCATGATGGCAGCCTTCAATATTGAAGTGGTCTTCTGAAAAAGAAGGATTAAATTCATTCCCATATGGCCTTTGGGGGTAGAAGTTCTTTCAATGAGTAGAAGTTGCAGGAAACCTGATTTGGGCTTGAGGTGACAAAGCCCTCTCCAAAGTCTTCCTCTAATGGCTCATTGTGATGTAGAAGTGACCCTGGGATCTCAAAGTCTATGTCAGTCATGTGATTGGCTCTAGCAGGTTCTACCATGTTGCAAAGGTAAATTCCTTGAGGACACCCTCTCGTGCCTCTTCTTGTATCCCTATGTCTTACCATAGTCCTGTCATACAGTAAGCCCTTATAAGTATTTATTGAGTTGAATTAAAAGGCATAGACATAGTCCCAACAGTTGGGACACATATGCTAAAGCTCTTCTTAGCTAAGTATCAATTAGCTTATCCCAGGAGGCCAATACAGGGCGCTGAATTCCAAGGCCATAGAATCTCTTGGCACAAAGAGTGATACAAAATGACCCTCAGCCCTATGTTCTCTGCTCCTACTTCTACAATGACCATGGCAGAATAAAAAGAAATGAGCTAAGAATCACATTAGTGCATCAAATCACATTGTCAGCAATCATTAACTTAGGTATAATAGTTGTCCTTCCTTTCCAAAGAGAACCAAAATGACATCTCTTTATTAGAGAAAGTTACAATACATCTGATTATGGCTGATTAGGTCAACACAAGCTTGGAATGCTCTAACCCAGGTCAGGCACAAATAGTCAGTGTTTCTCAATTATAAGCTTATATCTTAGTTATAGCTACTCTAATATATTTTAAAATTGCATATAATTACTATATATTATATTTCTCACATATTGTTTATATATAGACATATAGTCATAAGCTATTTTTAATGGTGGATCTGGCCATTGTTCACAAATATGTCACTTTATGGATTCACAAATTCTGAAATATCTTCATCTGATCCTAATCTATTGATATTCCACCTCTCCCTCTGCCTTCTTTTACTGTCAGCCTCTTGACTCCTTAGTTCCCTCCCCATCCATCACCTTTCCACTAGTCATACTTAGTTCTTTTTTCCATCTTAACCTCTGGGTGAACCAGTTCAGTCAATGCTTCCCAACTATGGTATCATCTGTCTTGCCCTGTCAGCCTCACGCTTGGTTCACTTCCATTATCACTGGCCTTCACTTTCACTTATGTGCTGTTAAATGAAGGTAAGTAAAATCACAAAAACATACTGACTATGACCACTACAAATCGATTTTACATAATTTCATAACTTTTGCTGCAAAGCAATCCTTTTACGTCTCTAGTTACTTAATTATCTATTCCAATGCACCAGCTCTTCTAAGCCTTCTCATCCCTTCTTATGGGAGCATGGCTCACTCTCCTCCAACACTTTCAACTGAGAAACTTGCATCACATTTTACTGCAAATCATAATATACATATATGTGATGTTTCATTTTTTCTCCAATTGCATGTTAAAACAATTTTTAACTTTTTTTTAAAGGTTTGAGTTTCAAATTCTATTCCTCCATAACTCACCCCCCTTTTTCTTCTCTGACATGGTAAGCAACCAGACATAAATTATACATGTGCATTCAAGGGAGACATGTTCATATTAGTAATTTTGTACAAGAAAACAAATGAAGAATGAATGAAATAAAGTGAAAAATAGCATGTCTGTGTTCAGACAATATCTGTTGTCTGGTTCTTTCTCTGACGGCAGATAGTATGCTTCATTATTAGTAGTTTGGGAATGTCCTGAATCATTGTATTGCTGAGAATAGTTGTCATTCATACTTCTTCATGGTACAGTATTGCTGTTACAATGTGCAATGTTCTCCTGGTTCTGCTTACTTCTCTTTGCATCAGTTCATGTTATTACAAATCTTGGGGAGATTCACCACAAGTTTCCTCTCTTCCCCTTTGCAACTCATGACCCAAAAGAAAAACAATAACCAAGGTCTATCACTATATCTGGGGACAACTCCAGTCTTAATGATCTATATCTTAAACTATGGCCAGATGACTTCAAAGGAAAGAGTGAGGCTGTTGACTTGGCACAGCCTTCCCTCACTTAAATCCAATTCATTTGCAATTCTTGCAGTCACCTTCCTGATGCCATGATCATTTTTTGAGAACAAAGGACACATAACAATATCTCTCATCACTCAGATGCCTTCTGCCACTACTGTCTCCTTCACCCCTATTTCACATGAAGAGGTTACATTTCATTTTGCCAAAGTCAACTCCTCTAGATACACCAAAAATCCCATTGCATCTCATATTCTTTAGCAGATTTTCATCTCTATCTTTCTCACTCTATCCTTTATCTCTAGTCACCCTTTTTCAACTGGATGCTTCCTTACTGCCTACAAATATACCCATGTCCCACTATCCAGAAAAATAAAAAATCACTGGAGCCATCTCCACTAACTACTGTCAAATATTGGTTCTCTCTTTTGTGTCTAAACTCATTGAGAAGTCTATAGACAGGAGATGTGTCCACTTCCTTTATTTTCACGCTTTATAGTATTATTTTTCAAATTAACTGAAAAGATAGTTTTTGATATTAGTTTTTGTAATATTTTGAGTTCCCATTTCTCCCTTCTCTCGCCCCTCCCTAAGACATCAAGCAATCTGATATAGGTTATATACATCTAATGATGTCAAATATATTTTGACATTACTAATGATGTGAAAAAAAAAAAGAATCAGAACAAAAAGAAAAAACACGACAGGAAAAAATGTGTATCTTTCTGCTTGTCCTTATAAACAATGCACTGTAGGATTCTGGTTTTTAATCCACTCAGCTATCTGCTTCCATTTTATGGGAGAGATCATCCCAATCACATTCACACTTATGACTTTAGGGGATTTACCTCCATTCTATTTCCCTGATTTTAAACAGTTCTCTCTCTTTTCACCCTGTCCCTCCTCATCAGTGTTTTGCTTCTCACCACAACCTCCCTCAATCTGCCCTCTCTTCTATCAGCTCCCCCTTCCCTTTTCTTGTCTCTACCTTTCCAGGCTACAGGCATTGGCACCTGTGGTGGTGTCTAACCAAACTTTCATTCAATCATTGGTGTGGCTGTTCTTCTATCACATGAACAGAGAAAATTAGATGGGAGGGGAAAGGAAGCAAAGTTCAAATCTGCCTAGATATATGGCTCTGAGCAGGTCACTCAACTTCCCCCTGCCTCAGTTTCATCTATAAAATGGGGCTAATAATAGCACTGTCCCCCTGGCATTGTTGGGAGGATCAAATGAGATAATATTTATAAAATGTTTTGCAAACTTTCAGTCATGGTAAATGTGAGCTATTATCTGGATCTTAAAAAACTCTCCTACTTTTCAGGCAAAATACAAGCAGAGATTGACAGGGTAATTGGCCAATCAAGGCAGCCCACCATGGCTGATAAGGAGAATATGCCCTACACTAATGCAGCTGTTCATGAAGTTCAGCGAATGGGTGATATCCTTCCCATCAATGTGGTCAGGGTGGCCACGGTTGACACCAAGGTGGATGGATACGATGTACCAAAGGTAAATGACTTTTCCTCCCATAGACCTCAAAGGGCTCTATGGCTTCCATCTTCTGGGGGGGAGGGGTTTGGGTAGGAAAAGAAGGGATAGAAGAATGTGAAACAAAAAAACAGATGGTACAACAAAAATCTTGGTCTAGAGTGCATGAAAGTAGTCTCTAAAAAATATTTATTTTGATAATGTATTTCTATGCAATTCCACATAACTTTTTTTGGTAACCCTGCGCATGTTATTTTACACTTTAAAAAGAATTAGTCTGAGAAAGGGATCATAAGCTTCACCATAGGACTGTCAAAGGGCTTCCCAATAAAAAAGTTGAAGAAATATTGAACTAGAATCTTAAAATCCTTGATTCTCACAGTTGGATGAGACAGGAAAAAAACACTGCAGTTGGAAGCAGAGGGACTTGGTTTAAAGCCCAGTTTTAATCCTGTGTTTAAATTACTTATGTCCACTTAGGTTCCCTATGTGCTACATCCCTGTTAGTGACATAACTCTGGGCCTCAGTTTATTCATTTGAAAAATAAGAGGGTTTGACCAGATGGTCCTTCCAACTATTCTGGACTCTACTGTCCTATGACCATAATATGTCTAGCATGGACTTTCCCCCACTTTTTCTGACCAAAACAAATCATATTTACTTAGACAACAATGGTTTCTCAGACTAAATAGACTTGGATGGATGCTGAGCACAGAACTGTGAAATAGTTACTTCCATCTTTCATTCCCCAGACTGTGCTCCTGGGACCTGGCCAGGGCAGCTCAACCAACACTCTTTCCTGGAGGTCAGGCCTTAATCCAGGAGGCACCTTTTAAAGAGGCTCTGGAGACTAAATGGAAATCATGGTTAACCAATCATTTAAGAACTCCAAGTTTCCTAGAGCTCCATCAATTCCAAAGAATTTCCTTCATAACAACCTCACAGTTTCATGCAACAAACAGTTCTTAAGCACCTGCTAAGCCAGGTTAAGCACTGCTGAGCTTTACCTCTCAAGCTTTCTGAACTGAGCTTCATTTGTTTTTCATCTGCTGAGTTAAAAACCATGTGTAAGACCCTGGGAGTAATACAGAGTACAAGAGTGAGCAGAGAAATAGTTGCCACTTACGTTGTACATTAATTTTGCAAAGCAATTTATATATATTTCACTTGTTCCTCACAACAATACTTGGGGGAGGTGCTATTATCATTCCCATTTGACAGAGGAGAAAACTGAGGAAGGCAGAGGGGAATTGACTTGTCCAGTGTCACCCAGATAATTATTATCAAATAAAGTTGATGAGAAGAGGAGGGAGGGAGAGTTCAGGCTAGGATAAAGTGATCACAGAAGAGGAGGTGAGGAAGCTGGGCTTTGAAGAATGGACAGATGGGGTTTAAGGAGTCCTGAGAGATAAGAAGACAGGAAATATTTTAGGGAAGTGGAATGAGTTGTGGTTACGTGATAAGGAAAATTTAGTTTAAGTGTGGAAGCAGAGAGACAAATTGGAATAGTGGGGAGGGTATAGAATGTGGAGTCTGGAAGATCAATGTTCAAATGCTTAATGTGTGACCCTGGGCAGTAATCAATTTAGCAGATACTTAGCCCTTGCTAACTTAAGGCTAAGTACCTCTTGAGAGAGGCAGACAGTGAACTCTGTCTCCTGTGTGAAAGAAGCAGAAGGTATGAACTCTGTCTCCTGTTGTTGATGTGGTAGGAGGAGGTTGGCTGAGACAGGAGACCAGTGTGTGTATATAAGAATTCCAGAGGCAGAGAATCAGAATGAGGAATCTTCCTCCTCGTGGCTCCTGGTGGAGGAAGCAGAATTGTTCCAGCATCTGGGAGCTGGTCTTGATGGACTGAGAACTGAGTTGCAATTTTCTTGAGAGAGAGAGAGAGAGAGACAGAGAGAGACACAGAGTTTCTCTCCCAGCATCAGAAGCTGACTGGAAACTGAGTTGGAGGAAACAGGATTGTCCCAGCATCTGGGAGCTGGTCCTGATGGACTGAGAACTGAGTTGGAGTTTTCTCCAGACCAGATTCTGGTGAAGGCTGAAGTTGCTGCCACATGGAAGGCTGAGATTCCTTCTGGGTCCTAGGGCCTGCCAAACTGGTGGAGGACTGAAGAAGCATGACCGGGATAAGCCTGTTTGTTGGTGGCTTGGTGGGACCTTGAGTTTCCAGGAACAGAAGTGGTAAAGGGTTTGAGATGTGCTAGACCCAGTGAGCTTCAGTGTGTAGCAAGAACTGTGCAGAGGACTGGACAAAATCCTGGGAGCTATCTGCCCCTGAATCCAGGTGACTGTTTGGTGGATTCAGGCAGGAACTAAGACAATGGAAGGGGATTCAGGCAATCTGAGAGACCACCCTGAGTCAAGATGAAGAAAAGGCCTCTCTTTGGATATAGAATGCCTGATGAAATTAAAGTTTACCAAACAAGGAGGGGTGGAGGGTTTCTGTAATCTTCTAATGATTGTATTTAGTGACCGATCACTAGATAAGTGACTGATAAAGTTAATCTAAAATTGCCCCATGAGTGGAAGATTGATCATTGTATTGTGAATTGATTGAATGATTAAGAATTGATTATTGTATTGTGAAATGACTGAATGATTAAGTAAGGAGGGTTCCCCCCCTCCTAGGGGAAACAAGATGATTATTCTTTTGTTCTTTCTTCTAAATATTGTGGCCACTGTAGTGAAAACTATGTGGCCATTATAAGGTTAATCTATTGTGAACACTATATTGTGATTTTCTGTGATAAGATGTAATGTTTTGAATATTATATTGTGACTTTTTGTGAATGTTTGCCTTGATTTGTAATGGAATAAATGGAGTGTTCACTATGCTGTGTAATCCAAACCTTAAAAGCTGTTCACAGTAGCATTCTTATGGGAATCTGCTTGTGCGTGGCTTTACAGTCACTTAACCTATTTGTAGTATGAAATGATGGGGATGGCCTCTAAGTCCCTCCTGGGCCTAACAACATGATTTAATCCACTTGGGGAAGCAGAAGTTACTCCCAAGATATAGTTTGAAGGCCATGTGTTTTTTAGGATTTTCAGGGTCAGTGACGGGACCAAGTCCACTCACTCACACAAACAGGAAACCAGAAAGTCTGGGCCAGGGCCTTCTTCTCTGCCTTCATTTTGCCTAACTCTCTGAGTTTCCTCCCATGAGGACAGCTTTTTGTCAACCAGGTTATCTAAACACATGCAGTTGTGTCTTTATAATTAGACAAAAGGAAGCTGGAGGTTCCAACCCAACAAGACCCAGTGGATATTGACCTGTAACAACTGGAGACAGGAAGATTTGGGTTCCAATCCACCATCAGATGCTTGCTGTGTAATTCAGGACAAGTCTCTTCACCTTGTCATCCTCAGTGTCCTCATCCATAAAAATGAAAAGGCTTCTAGCCCTAAATCTATAATGCAATATTTTAAGGAACATATATCAAAGATTTTGAATGGGCTCCCTTATCTCCAGTCCCATTAGTCTTTCATGGTATCTAACTTTTCTAATTATCATTTCTTATAAGATATCTAAAGGAATTTACTAATGTAAGGCACATTGATATCTGGGAAGCTTATTCAATTACCAACTAATTAATGAGTAAGCATTAGGTGGTCCCAGATGGGGCAGGCATTTTCTTCCAAATGGAAGAAAAATAGCCCAGGGTTGTTGGGCATCAACCTAGCCCAAAAGCGGCAGGTTAGAATGAGGCAATTTGGGTTCATCTCCCCTTTCTGATGCTACCTGGGAGACTTTGAGTGAGGCTACTTCTCCACGTCTTAGCCTACTCAAGGTTAAAATTAAAGGGATGGACCAGATGTCCTCTACGATGCCCTCCAGTCCTGAATTCATGACTCTCCAAGGCCAAGGTTCTTAACTTAGGGTCCATGAACTCGATTTTTATTTTATTTTGTTTAGATTGACAATTGCATTTCCAAATAATCAGTTTCTTTGTAATCATATGTTTTTTCTTTTATTTATTTTGAAATGTGATCCTGAGAAGGGATCCAAAGGCTTTGCCAGTCTTTGAAAGGGGTCTGTGACCCCAAACAGATTGGGATCCCCAGATCTAAAAGGTCTTGAGTTCTACAAGTTGGCCACTAAAGAACTATGTGGCCTTGGGTAGTTCTTTGCCTCTCTAGCACTCAGTTCCCTCTTCTATAACTTAAGAACATGGGCTAGGTCCTTACCACCGCGAAATTCCTTCAAACTATTTTTTCTTCTTTTTTCTAGGGTACCATGCTATTAACCAACTTGAGTGCCTTGCACAGAGACCCCAAGGAGTGGGCAACCCCAGAAACCTTTAACCCAGAACATTTTCTGGAGAATGAACAATTTAAGAAAAGAGAGAGCTTTCTGCCTTTCTCAATAGGTGAGCCACACTCAGGGAGGGGGCCCTAGGCCAGGAGGCATCAACCTTTAGACCATTAAAAACTTTGCAGACTCTACTTCCTGAAACCCACAATCATGTGACAGTGCATATACTAGCAGCACTCACAAACTGGGAAAATACATCACAATAAAATTTTAAATAGCAGACCTTTAGATAGCAATGTGCTTGAAATGAGAAAAGTCATCCTCAGGTCTGATTTTATCCAACAGTTTTAAAGGCCCTTTGCAAGGACCCCAGAATCCCCCCAGGACCTATCCAGGGCCCACAAGCTCTGGTACTCCCTCCTCCAATATCTTGGGTATTTTTCTTACTTGAAATTCCTGGGCCTCAGTTTCCTTATCTATAAAAGAAGGGGATTAGCATAGAGGGCCAATAAGTTTCCTTCCAGCTCTGAAGCTGTGACCAAAAATCTCAGGAATTCGGAGCCAGAGGATCTTTATTTTGTTTCTCTTCTTATTTGTGTGGCTTGGCATGACTCCCTCCCTCTCAGAGCATGTTTTTTTCCTCTCTAATAAGTGAGGGGCAGGGAGTGGTGTCCTGTACGGTGCCTAACCCTCCATAATCTATGATATTCTAATCCTAAGTAAATGCAAAGGATTTTCAGTAAGGAAAAATCCCTTACAACTGGAGGTAAGCCTCTGAACTGAGCCTTGAAGAATGTTGGGGGTTTAAATGGGCAGGAGGGAGAAGGAGCTGACTAATATAGGGAACCAGTCTTTGCAAAGGGAAGGAGATTGGAACAAAGACTGTCCTAACAATCTGGGAGAGCTCATGCATCCTTCTTGGAAGCTCATGGTCACTTTTAAAGCAAATCTGTCCTTTAAGAGTTGTACTAGATGCCTCCTGAAGTGTCAAATCCTGTTTATTTCCTTCACTTACAAACTTACATAATAATAATTTTTTTTCAATTATAAAAAAATCAATCATTTAAAACTTAAATTTTAATTAATTTATTATTAATAAATTTTAATTAGATAAATTTAATTTATTGTTAATAAAATTTAAGTTATTTAAAATTTCAAAACATTAAAATATATTCAAATTTTATTCAAATTGTATGTGTGATTAATATAATTTTTTTACAATTTCTAAAGTGTTATCATCCCTATGTGGCCTGTTCTCATCATCTGTCACCTGGACAATTACAAGAGCCTCCTAAGTTATCTCCTTGCTTTAAGTCATTCTCTAAACCCTGTCCTTTTACAAAACTGTGTGCTTCTAACTACTCTTGCCCCGAACCTGCCCTCCCCTCCATCATCCCCCCACTCAGTCCTTTCCCTGCTACTCTCCTGTAGGGCAAGATACCCAATTTAGTATGTATGTCATTCCCTCTCTCAACCAAATTCAGTGAGAGTAAGGTTGACCCATTCACTTTTGCCTTCCTGATCTTCCCCTCCAGTGTAACAGTTATCCCTTGCCTCTTCTATATGAGATAATTTACCTCATTCTGTCTTTCCCCATTTCCTCTCATTATAATCCTTTCTCATCTCTCAATTTCATCTTTTAAATATCATCCCTTCCTATTCCATTGATCCTGTGATCTCTGTCTAAGTATACTTGTACACATATATACACACACTCACATATGTATTCATGTGGCCATATACCCTCCTATACAGACATATATATGTATACATATATGTGTATGTAGATAGATAGATGTATATGTGTATATATATATATATATATGTGTGTGTGTGTGTATATATATATATATACACACACATTTATATTCCCTTCAACTATCCTCATACTGAGAAAAGTTTCATAAGCTGCAATTTTTGTTTTTCCATGTAGGCATGTAAATAGTTTAACTTTGATAAGTTCCTTATGATTTCTTTTCCCTGTTTACTTTTTCATGCTTCTCCTGCTTCTTGTGTTTAATGTCAGATTTTCTATTCAGCTCTGGTTTTTTCATCAAGAATGCTTAGAAGCCCTCCACCTCACTGAATGACCATATTTTCCCCTGAAACATTATACTAAGTTTTGCTGGGTAGGTGATTCTCAGTTTTAATCCTAGCTCCTTTGACCTCTGGAATGTCATATTCCAAGCCCTTCAATTCCTCAATGTAGAAGCTGCTAGATCCTATGTTATCCTGATTATATTTCCACAATATTCAAAATGTTTATTCTTGGCTGCTTGTAATATTTTCTTTCTGATCTGGAAACTCCAGAACCTGGCTATAATATTCCTAGGAGTTTTCTTTTGGGGATCTTTTTCAAGAGGTGATTGGTGAATTCCTCTGGTTCTAAAATATCAGCACAATTTTCCTC
>CM053584.1:16095218-16108629 GCA_028627135.1 Pseudochirops cupreus
AGGAGAGTAGGGGGGATGAAAATGAGAGGTGGGATGATGGAAGGGAGGCGGCGGGGGGGGGGGGGCGGGAAGGTTGATGGAAGTACACACGTCTGTAAAGGGACAGGGACAGCAACAGGGTAGAGAACAGAGGGTGGGTGATGATGTCAAATGTTAAATATATACATATACATATATATATATTGGGGTGGTGGATAGGGGAAAGATGGGGAGAAAATTTGTAACTCAAAATCTCATGGAAATGAATGATGTAAACTAAAATAAATAAAAGTTAAAAACAAAGAAAGAAAGGAAGAAAGAAATCAACACCCAATAACAAGCACAGCTTCTGCCTGAGAAACCAATACAGAACAATAGACAATGCTTCTGTCTGAGAAATTAACACAGATCAACAGACAAAACAACAGAGAGAGCACTGACATCACAAAGCAAGCGCTTCTCTCTTAGCTCTGATATCTCCCAATTCTGCTCATTCTTTTTTCTGCTCTACTCCTTTCTACTCCACCCTTCTGGTCCACTTTTCCTGTTCCAATCTTTTGGCAAGCTCCACCCATCATGAGCTCCCATGTGATTACATTCCTCCTATTCAGGGCAGGGAGGGTCTTTAAATTCCCTTAGTCCTATTAAGAGCAACACAAAGTATACTGTTTCCAACAAAAACTCTTAATACAATCAAAGGCTATCCTCAAAGGCACATGAATAGCTATAACAATCAAAGTACTACTTGGATTGCAATTACAACTCTATCTGTCTTCCTTTGAAGCACTGATGGAATGCTAGCCCAGGGTCAACCATAGATCCAGGAGCAACCCACTGGAGACCTTCTACCATAAAAAGGTCAAGTGCCTTGTCAAGAATCATACAACTGGCATGGGTCAGGGGTGGCATAGGAACCCAGGTCTTTATGATGCTGATGCTGATGCTGGATCTCTATGCACTATCCCATGCTGCCTCCCAGTTGAGATTAAGATAGCCCTTGCACATTTGAAGAGAACTTTGCATGCATTATCCCATTTGATCTTCAATATATCCCATTGAGATAACTGCTACATGTGTGAAAATTAAATCTTGGAAAAATTCAGTGACTGGTTCCAGGTAGGGGTGAAAGGTAGAATCTGAACCCAGATCTTACTAGATTTCAAGTCATAAGCCCTTATAACATCCCATTTCTCACCTCACTTTTTTTTTCTTTTTGATGTCTAAATATCCCTGATTCCTGAAAATAATCATCATATACTATCAACTTGGGCTCTTTCACTTTCTGAAGTCCTTAAAGCAGAAGACCAGCATTCTTGGGCCCTATCAAGCTGTAACAGCTTCAGACAAGAGTGTGGTGACAGACTCTAAGGGTGTCTGTGACCTGAGGATAAACTTTACTAAGTTCAAAGAATCTCATGACCATGTTGGCAGCAGCATTGATTTATTTTTCCTCCAGTCTCTCTCAAAGACCATCTGCTGATTTTTGAAATGGCTTTGATTGGATGTGTGGCTGGGGGAAAGATTCAATCAATCAGTGAATCAATCAATTAACAAGCATTTTATAAGGACCTACGTTGGGGTAGGTACTATGCTAGGTGCTGGAGATACAGAAAAAAAAATAAAACTGGTCCTCCCCTCTGTCAGCTTACATTCTACCCACTCCAATGAACTTGCAATGGTTCAAGTGTTAACCTCTAAGTCTTTCCCCCCATTAAATTCTGAATTGTTCTTTGTCATACTTCCTAGCCCAGCATGCTGCCTTGAATTTAGCAGCTACTTCAGAGCGTGGAATATATTGTCTCTTCCCCTGAAGGTTTTGCAATTTCTAATTGCCACCAAAGCTCAGCTTCAAGGGGCCATCTCTTGTAGGAAGCCCTGCAGATCTCTCCCAGGTGCTGGTCTACCCTCAGATCACTTAGAATTTCCTTTGTATGTATTCTATATTTACCTATATACGCACAGAACATTTACTTCCAATGTCAATTCCTCAAGAGAAGCAACTCTTTGGTGTTTGGGACTGTCTGCTCAGCTACTAGCACAGAGCTTGGGATATAGATGAATGATTCAATCTTTGTTGGGGTGAGCTGAAATGAATTCAGTGGAACTGTATCAGGCTGAATTGAGTGGACTCCTTTGGAACTGATGTTTAACATTGCTAGAAAGTTATCTGATAACAGTACAGACAAAAAGTAGCCTGAAAGGCAATGGAAATTTGCAACTCAAACTAATTATTTTTCAGCTTACCAGGGAATATGGAAATATTGTCTGCACACATGCTGGCAATGTTACCTTTATGTTAGTAACTGGAATGCCACTGATCAAGGAGGTCCTGGTCAACCAAGAACATGTGTTTATTGATCGTCCTCAAGTTCCTCTCTACTTCCATATCTTTAAAACACTTGGTGAGTTCTTTGACTTTTGATAAATATTTTTCATTTCCAGGATTCTTTGAAAGATTTCTTTGACTTCTGTACTTCATCACTCCTGATGTTATAGAGGTCTTCTGGCTAGAAGAAAAATGATAGAAAAAATGGACCTTTGAAGTTTTCTTTCTTCTCTAAGAGTGGGGGGAGTGGAACAGGAATGAGTGGGAGGGCAATGAGGATGATGAATGGTGTTCAAATTCATCCTATAGGAGGATGAGTTGAAGGATCTTGGAGTGTTTGACTTGAGGACAAGAAGAGGAAGTTGAAGGGTAAAAAGAGGCATGATGACTGTCCTAGAGTGTTTGAAGGCCTGTTAATAGAAAAGTCTTGGCCCCAAAACTAGCAGCAAAGAGCGAGAGTTGTAGAGGGATATGATTTGGCTTGATGCTGGGAAAATCTGCCTAACCAAAATTGCTATCCAAAATTCAAATGTTTCTTTCTTCAGAGGTGGTACATTCCCCTTCACAGGAGGTCTTCAAATAAAAGCTGTTCACTACATTTTGTTGGTATTATTTACTGTGTACAAGTTAGACTGGATGACTTCTGAGATCCCTTCAAACTCTGAAGCTCTCTGGGTTTATGATTCTCCCTTTTGGCCCTTTGAGCCATGATAACATTAGGTGCCAGATGATCCACCTGAATCAGGAGGAATACAGTAAAATCAAAGTCACAGGTCAAAGACCTTTCTATTTTGTTTTAAATTTTTTAAATTTATTTTATTTTTAATTTATGGAATCAAAAAAGGCATTTCTATAACACAGTAAAAAAAAGATAATTGTACGTTGAACTGCAAATTACTATGTGCAACTTAATATCTTTTCTTTTTTAATTAATTAATTTATTTATTTTTAGTTTTCAGCATTCATTTCCACAAGATTTTGAGTTCCAAATTTTCTTTCAATCTCTTCCCTCCCCCCCCCACCCCAATATGGCATGCATTCTGATTACCCCTTTCCCTAGTCTTCCCTCCCTTCTGCCATGCCCTTCCTTATCCTCTTTCCCCTTATTTTCTTTTAGGGCAAGTTAGATTTCTCTACCACATTGCCTGCATATCTTATTGCCCAGTTGCATGTAAGAACAATTTTTAACATTTATTTTTAAAACTTTGAGTTACAGATTCTGTCCTTTCTTCTCTCCCCACCCACCCTCATTGATTAGACAAACAATTCAATATAGGTTATACATGTGTAGTAATGCAAAACACTTCCAAAATAGTCATGTTCTCTCCATTCTATCCTGCCACCCACTTATTCTATTTTCTCCTTTGACCCTATCCCTTTTCAAAAGTGTTTGCTTCTGACCACCCCCTCCCCCAATCTGCCCTCCTTTCTATCATCACTCCCCCTTACTCTCCTTCACCCCTTACTTTCCTATAGGGTAAAGTAACCAATTCAGTGTGTATTTTATTACCTCATTAAGCCTCATCTGATGAGAGTAAGGTTCACTCATTCCCTCTCACTTCCCCCCCTTCCCTTCCATTGTGAAACCTTTTTCTTACCTCTTTTATATGAGATAATTTACCCTATTTTATCTCTCCCTTTCTCCTTCACCCAATATATTCCTCTCTCACCCCTTAATTTCACTTTTTAATTATCTATCTATCTATCTATCTAATCTACCTATATTTCTATTTCCTCTGAATACCTTAATACTGGGAAAGATCTCATGAATTACAAATATCATTTTTCCATGTAGGAATGGAAACAGTTCAACTTCAACAAATCCCTTAAGATTTCTCTTTCATGTTTACCTTTTCATGCTTCTCTTGAGTCTTATATTTGAAAGTCAAATTGTCTATTCAACTTTGCTTTTTTCAGCAACAATGCTTGAAAGTCCTCTATTTCATTGAATGTCCATTTTCCCCCTGTAGTATTATGCCCAGTTTGTCTGGGTAGGTGATTCTTGATTTTAATCCTATCTCCTCTGACCTCCAGAATATCATATTCAAATCTCTTCAATCCCTTGGTGTAGAAGAGTAGTGTAGAAGCTGCTATGTCTTATGTCAGCCTGACTGTATTTCTACAAGATTCAAATTGTTTCTTTCTGGAAGCTTGCAATAGTTTCTCCTTGATCTGGGAACTCTGGCATTTGGCTACAATATTCCTAAGACTTTTCCTTTTGGGGTCTCTTTTAAGAGGTTATCCATAGATTCTTACAATTTCTAGTTTACCCTCTCATTCTAGAACATCAGGGCAGTTTTCCATGATAATTTCTTGAAAGATGATATCTAGGCTCTCTTTTCAATCATAGCTGTCAGGTGATCCAATAATTTTTAAATTGTCTCTCCTGGATCTATTTTTCAGGTCAGTGGTATTTCCAATGACATATTTCACATTGTCTTCTTTTTTTTTTTCATTCTTTTGGTTCTCTTTTATAATTTCTTGATTTCTCATAAAGGCACTAGCTTCCATTTGCTCATTCTAATTTTGTAGGAATTATTTTCTTCAAAGAGCTTTTGGATCTCCTTTTCTATTTTGCCTATTATGCTTTTTAAGGCATTCCTCTCCTCATCGACTTTTTGAACTTCTTTTACCATTTGGGTCTGTCTATTTTTAGGGTGTTATTTTCTTCAGTATTTTTGGGGGGGGGTCTCCTTTAGCAAGATGTTGATTCATTTTTCATGATTTTCTTTCATTACTCTCATTTCTCTTCTCAGTTTTTCCTCTGCTTCTCTTACTTAATTTTCAAAATCCCCTTTGAGCTCTTCCGTGGCCTGTAACCAATTCATATTTTTCTTGGAAGCTTTTGATGTAGGAACTTTGACTTTGTTTTCTTCTGGTTGTATGATTTGATCTCCTTTGTTACCAAAGTAAGATTCTATAGTCTGCCTTATTTTACATTGTTTACTCATCTTCCCAGCCAAGTACTTGACTTTCTAACTCCTTTTCAAGGCGGGACTCTACTTCCAGTGGGTGTGGCATGGAGAGTAGGTGTATTGTCCCAGGCTTCAGGGGTTTTGTATCAGTCATTGGATCGCCCACCATCTGTGGGCCCAGAGCTCCAGAACCAGTCATTGCTTCTCCAGCTGCCACCATAGTCACCTCCACCTCAGCCACCTCACCTGCCCCAGGACTGGGGCCAATTGCCCCTCCTCCTCCTTTACCTAGGTGGCATAGAATATCAGTGCTGACCTTCCACATTATTCTCAGTGTTTGTGGGTTGAGAAGTCTGGAAATCACTACAGCTGTCACCAATTCAGTCCCCTGAGGCTGCTCCTACCCCTCCTACACCTGGCACAGCCCAGGCCAGACTGCACTCTGCTCTCAGCCCAATGTGATTTACCCTTCCTGTTGACTTTCCAGGCTGTTTTGGATTGGAGACTTGTTTCAGTCTGTCATTTTATGTGTGATGCAGCTCTAGAATTTGTTTAGAATTATTTTTTACAGGTATTTGGAAGCATTTGGGGTTGAGCTCATGCAAGTCCCTGCTTTTATTCCACCATCTTGGCTCCACCCACCATCTTGGCTCCACTCTATTCTTTACAAATAAATAAATATCGCGTACGTTTATTTTTTTTTTAATTCCTTCCCAGGTCTCCCCAGATACATACATGTAAAATTATTCTACACACAATTCTATTTTTCATTTCTTTCTCCAGATGCTGATGGTGTCTTTCCTCATACAGCTGTTATAGTTTATTTAAATGTTTATAGTGGATAAAATAATTTACTCATTTAAAGTCATTCTTAAAACAATATTGCTCTTGCTCTTTACAATCTTCCCTTGGATAAACTCATTTCACTCTCCATTATATCATGCAAGTATTTTCATGTTTTTCTTATATCTTTGAGTTCGTCATTTCTTATAGCACAGTAGTGTTCCATCACAATCATATATCACAACTTGTATAGCCAGTTCATGGGCTTTTTTGAAATTTCCAGTTCTTTTCCACCACAAAGACAGCCACTAGAAATATAATATAAGTTCTTTTCCCTTTTATCTAGTCATCTTTGGAAATGGACTTAGTTGTGGTATTGTTGGATCAAAGGTCACAGGTACTTTAGCAACTCTGTGTATACTTCCAGATTGCTCTCCAGAATTGCTGGACCAGTTCACAATTTCACTAATGATGAATTAGTGTCCCAATTTTCACACATCCTCCCCTCCCCCACTAGTTGTGATCACCTTCAATCCTTTTAGCCAATCTGGTAGGTGTAAAATGATATCTCAAGGTTATTTTAATCTGCAGTTCTTAGTCAATAATGACTAGAACACTCTTTCCTCTGTTTATAACTTGTTTTGATTTCTTCCTTGGAAAATTACCTGTTTACATCCTTTGACCATTTATTATTTAGAGAATGACTCATAGTCACTTAGATTTGACAAAGTTCTCTCTATATCTCAGATATAAGATCATTATGTGCCAAAATATCTATAAAATTTTTCCCAATTTTCTGCTTTCCAACTGATCTTGGCTACATTTGCTTTACTTGTACTACACTTATTTTTTTAATTTGGTGTAATCAAAATTGTTCATTTTTAGCTGACTTTGCTCTTTATCTCTTATTTATTCATAAATTATTCACCTCTCCATAAGTCTCATAAGTAAGTCTCATCTTCCATGTCCTTTATATTTAAGTCATGTATTCATTTTCACCTTATATTGGTAAACTGTGTGAGATAATGGTCCATACACAATTTCTGCCATACTGTTGGTCAGTTTTCCAAACAATTTTTACCAAATAATTATTATCCCAAAATCTTAATTCTTTACTCTTGCCAAATAAAATGCTATTATGTTGATCTGCTGCTGTAAATTGTGTGTCTACCCTATTCCATTGATCTATCTTTCTAGTGCTTAGCCAGTACCATATAGTTGTAATAATCACTGCCTCATAATACAGTTTCAGATCTGGTACTGCTAAACACCCCCCTCCCTTTACATTTTTTTTTCATTATTTCCTTTGAAATTTTTTACTTTTTTCCAAATGAATTTTGTTATGATTTATTTATAATTCAATAAAACTGGTTTTTGGCAATTTAATTTGGATGGCATTGGATATTTAAACTATTTTGGGTAATAATTTTTATTATATTGGCCTAGCCTACCAATGAACAATTAATTTCTCCAATTAATCTGATTATATTTGTATAAAAGGTTTTTTTTTTTAATACTTTTGTTTATATAGTTCCCAGAGTTATTTGGCAGGCGGACTCCCAGGTGTCTTATACTGTCTGTTGTTGTTATTTGTCCTTTGTTCTCAAAAAGGACCATGACATCAGGGAGGTGATACCATGATATGCAAGAAGATAGAATTTAAGTGAGGGAGTGCTGTGCATAGTCACCAGCCTCACTTTGTCCTCCAGAGTCATCTGTGTCCAGTGGCAAGATAGATCAGAATGACTGGAGATAACCCTGGATGCAGTGAAAGATCTTGACCTTTTTAAGCTTAGGTCTTTAACAAGTCTCAGTCTGACTGAAGTAATGTCCGTTCAGTGATTAAAGCTAGGTAAGAAATGAGGCAGAGAAAGACATCTTGGTCTAGTCAAATAAAAAGAAAAAAAAATTCTGGGAGTGGCAGACCCTCAGGGTTTCTAACCAAAACAGAAACATTTGCTATTTACATTCACTCTGAGTCAAACTGGACCCAAACAATGACCAAGTGATACTTGGACTGAGCTAGTTTTTTAAGTAGGGTATTTTTTACTATCTCTTTTTGAAGAATTTTGTGATATTATTAATGTGGATTTACTTTAAATCTTGCTGCTTCACTAAACTTATTCTTTCACCTAGCTTTTTAGTTGACTCTTTGGGATTTTCCACATATACCATCATATCAGCAACAAAAAGAAATGGTTTTATTACCTCATTCCCTATTCTGATTATTTCAATGTTTTTTTTTTTTCACTTATTGCCATTGCTAGTATTTTCAATACAATCCTGAATAATATTGTTGACAATAGGTGTCCTTTCAGATCTGACCTTATGGGGAAGATCTCTAGTTTATCCCTATTACAAATAATGCTTATTGATGGTTTTAGATAAGTGCTCTGAATCAACATAAGGAAAAATTCATTTGCATCAATGCATTCAATTGTTTTTTATATAAATGACTGTTGTACAAGATCATTTTCTGCATCTATTGATAAAATCATGTTTTTTTTTATTATTGATATAATCAAATATGTTAATAGTTTTCCTTGCATTCCTGGTATAAATCCCACTTGATCGTAATGTGTAATCTTTGTAATATATTGATGTAATCCCTGTTTAGAATTTTATTCAGGATTTTTGCATTCATAGTCATTAATGAAATTGGTCTATAATTTTCTTTTTCTGTTTTTACTCTTCCTGGTTTAGATATCACTATCAGATTTGTTCCATAAAAGGATTCTCACAGAATTCCTTTTTTATCTATCATTCCAAATAATTTATTTTATATTGGAATTAGTTGACCTTTAAATATTTGATAGAATTCACTTGTAAAGTCATTTGGTCCTGGTGCTTTCCTTTGGGGAAGCACATCAATGGCCCCTTAAACATATTTTTCTAAAATAGGTGTAATTAGACATTCTATTTCTTCATCTGCTAGCCAATTTATATTTTTTGAAATATTTTCCATTTCACTTAAATTGTCAAATTTAATAAAAAAAATTAAGCAAAACATCTCCTTATAATTACTTTAACATCATCTTCATTAGCAATATATTCATCCCTATTTTCAATACTCATGATTTGAATTTCTCTCTTTTTCAATCATATTAATCAATTTTATTATCTATTTAATTTGATTTTTTTTTCAAAAACACAAGCCCTAGTTTTATTTATTAATTCAATAATTTTTTACGCTTGGTTTTATTAATCTCATTTTTTTTTACAATTTACAATTCAGTGTTTAATATATTTTAATTAGTTATTTTTCAATTTTTAAATTGCATGTCCAATTCATTATTTTGCACTTTCTCTGTTTTATTGATGTAAACATTTAGAGATATGTTGTCTCATTATTGTCATTCTCTTTAATGAAATTGTTAATTGTTTCTATGATTTGTTCTTTAATCCACTCCTTTAAGATTAGATTATTTAATCTCCAATTAGTTTTGAAACTACATTTCCTGAATGACTTATCACATAAACTTTTTTTATTGATTCAGGATCTAAAAATGAAACTTTTAATTTTTCTGCCTTTGATTATAAAATATTTATGTACTAATACATGGCCAATCTTTATAAAGGTACGACCCTGAGAAAAAGGTGAATTCCTTTCTATTTCCATTCAATTCTGTCCCGATATCTATCATATCTAGTTTATCTAAAATTCTATTTACTTCCTTAACTTCATTCTTATTTATTTTTGGTTCAATTTATCTAGCTCTGAGAGGGAAAAATTAAACACTCATACTATTGTGGAACTATCTATCTCCACCTATAATTCATTTAATTTTTCTTTTAAAAATTTAGCTGCTATAGTATCTGATGCATACTGGTTCAGTATTGATATTGCTACATTGTCTTTGGTATCTTTTATCAAAATTTAGTTAACCTGTTTATCTTTTTTAATTAAATGTATTTTAGTCATAATGCTGTCTATCATAGTTGGTACTCATGCCTTTTTTGCATCAATTGAAGCATAATAAATTCTACTCTAACCCTTCACTGCAATTGTGTGCATATCTCCCATATGATCTTGAGTTTTAATCCATTCTTCTATCTTCTTTCATTTAATGAGTGAGTTCATGCCATTCACATTCAAAGTTATAATTACTATCTGTGAATTTTCCTCCATTTTTTTTTAGTATTTTCTTTCTCAACCATTTTTCTTTACCATGTCACTGTTACCTTATCTTCTTCCCCTACCTTCATATTCCTTATTTTAGCCATCCTCTAAAATTCCCTCCTTTGTCTATTCATCCAACCCTCCTAATCTTAATCTATATATGCTTCTAATAGGCTTTCCTTCACCTTGTTCCCCAGCTTTGGTAGTGGGGGAGAGAAGAAAAAGGCTTAGAATATCACCATAAAGACTTTCATAGGGATTCATTAAGGGCAAAGTAGAAGGATTGGCCAGGCATAGTAAGGGACCAATTGGCGTTAGGTTCTATCACACTGGATTCTTCTAGTTTGGACATTTTGAGGGTCTATTATTCTTTACCACATCACTGATGGACCTTCAGACACTCTTTCCATCCTTATCTGTGATATATCATGTTCATTTTCACAACATTTTAGCCAAACTGTTTCCCAAATGCCACTCCCCTACCCCCAAACCAGTCTAGAATCACAGATTAAGATCTGGAAGAAAACTTAGAGACCACCCAGTCCAACACCCACCCCCATTTTACAGATGAGGTTACCAAAGCTGAGAGCTCATAAATATCAGTCATGATTTACACCCAGGTCTTCTTACCTCCAAGACCAAAGTTCTAGTTTATGAACTCTGTCTTTACCCCAGGCTATGTCCTTCATTTGGAATATTCTCCTTATCTACCTCTTAGTCTCTTGAAATCTTTCAAGAGTCAATTCACACAGTTGCCTTCTCCAGGAAGCTTTCTCTTGTCAATAACAACTTCTTCTGTGTGTGTTATCAAGGAAATCTGAACTAGTCTTGACCTTATGTATTAATTCATAATAATGACCCATACCAGTGCTTAGCACAATGCCCAAGACATAACAACAAAAGTTTGTTGACTGACATTTGTACATTTATGGAGGAGTTTCTGGCTTACCTTCCCAAAAAGATGGAAATTTATTTCCATTGGAGCTCAGACAGTCTTACGCTGCTTATATCTCTATTGTCACTTAATTCAAGACTTTGCACATGTCCATTCCCCCAAAATGCTTGTTGAATGAATGAGTGAAAGGGCTCAGGGTGCATACTTTGACATTTGAGAGAATTGTGGGATCTCTGAGGTATAAGGGACCTTAGTAACTGCCAAGACTGCCTGGACATGAGTTGGAATGCCCTCTCAACATGCTGAAAAAATAGTCATACAGACTTTGCTTGAAGACCTCTAAGAATGGAAAGCCCACCACCTTTCAAAGATGTCCATGACTCTCTAGAAAAATACTAACTGGTCAGAAGCTTGTCCTATCCTCCAACTTCAGTTATCCTCCTTATATTTTTCGCTGATTGTTCCTGGTTTTGCCCTAGGGTGCTAAGCAGAAAAAAGCTCATCTCTCTTCCACATGACATCATTGATACGATTCTGCTGACTTTCTACTAGTTCCTCTTATCTATTTTTATCTTAACAATAACTTATGACTTACTGCAGGGTTATTCAGGTGAACCTGTCCATCAGAAGGTATAATATGAAATCTCCAACAATTGTGAGTTCCCATTATTCTCTTGGCCCAGGCACATCTTTCTGCTTCTTTTTTTGTTTTGTCAAGGATACTGCCATTATAAGCATATTTTTACCCTTGTAAACTGTCTCTCTCTGTAATTTGATATTGTCTAAAAATACTGGTGAAATAGGAATCTCATGACATGGGAAAATCAACCATTCACCAATCAGGTCAAGAAGGAGACACTCCTCCTTTGAGGAAAGAAGGTGAATACATCTCAGTCTGGGGGCCCCAGACCTGGGATGCCAAAAGAAATGTAGTGACAACTACATTCTAAAAGGCCTTCCCTTTCTAAAAGAAGGCCCTTCATGGCATGTGCATAAGAGGCCAGTTTTAGAGTAGAAAGCATTCTCTTATGGGACAGCAAGAAATAATGGAAAAGTCATAGACTATAGAGTCTAAGGGTCTCACTTTGAATCTTAGCTCTATCATGTTTTACTTGTGTGGTCTTGGATAATTGCCTTACCTTCTCTAGGCCTCAGTTCCCAAGTTCTTCATAGCAAAGACACTTCTTGGGAAAGGAGTATTCCACAGTCCCTCTTCTACCCTCCCCATTCTTGGGTAGAGAGAAATGGGGTTGACTTTTTAATATTTCACTGTCAACAAGGTGGAGGGACCTTACAAGTGTCAGGTGATATAGAGCAAAGGAAAGAAGGACACCGGCCTGCTTGTGGCATATCCAGCACCCATGGGTCAAGGGCATCACTGCCCTGCCTGAACTATGACACTGATGAACTCAACAAGGGCCATGTGAGATGACTCAGGCCACTCAAAATGGATCTGTCCATCTAGATTTGGACTTGGGCTCCTCCCCTTTCCATAACTGTCTTCTCCAAAGCAGAAACTCATCCAGCAGTCATTCATCTCTGACTGAGGAAATCAGAAACTCATACGTATGTATCCCAGGTTACATGACCTACTTATAGACCCTGCAGACCTCTGTGCCTTAATGTTCCTCTTGCATTTAGGATTTCAGGTATTTCAATATGCCCCACAGTTGAACTTTAAGTCTTATTTCCCCAGTTTATGTCTGAGATCCTTGGGAGCAGAAACTCTCTAGCCCTTACTATTTGTATACCTAGTGCAGTGTTTGGCACATAGTAGCTGGGTTGTTTTTTTTTTAAGTACTTGTCCAATTGAATTCCATTGCTGGTAGAGCGAATAAGCACACAAATAAAGTTAAACATCTTTTGAAATATTGATATTAATTATTATCATTATTGTTTAGGCTTATTAATGTCTAATGGCCAAGAGTGGAGACAACAAAGAAGATTTGCCTTAATGACACTAAAAAACTTTGGTTTGGGAAAGAAGACCCTGGAAGATCGGATCCAGGAGGAGGCCAGGTATCTTACTGAGGCTATCGGGGAAGAAAAAGGTGAGCACTGGTCAGGCACAGATATTTTCTTTTTTTTTTTTTTTTTTAGAGAAATGCAAATTAAACTTTTTATTTATTTTAGTTTACATCATTCATTTCTATGAGATTTTGAGTTACAAATTTTCTCCCCATCTTTTCCCTACCCACCAACCCAAAACAGCCATCCCATTGTATAACCCCTCCCCCATTGCCCCTCTGACTTTCCGGTAGGGCAGGATGGATCTCCCTACCACAGTGCCTGTGTATCTTAAGTTCCAGTTGGATGTAGTTAATAATAATAATAATTATTATTATTATATATATTTAAAATTTGATTATAGAACTTTAAATTCTAGATTCTTT
>CM053584.1:16108729-16141065 GCA_028627135.1 Pseudochirops cupreus
TGTCCCTCTACAGACGTGTGCACTTTCATCAACCCTCCCACCCCACCATGCCCTCCCCTCCATCATCCCACCTCTCATCCCCATTCCCTCTACTCTTCAGACAGAGATATTTTCAATTGTTTCTAATTGTGCTTTTGTCCAAATGATCATTAAAGAGAATCAGTATCTGTGGATGAGAGAAGCAGGATGACCTGCTTCGGTCATCCCTGGACCAGAGACAGACAAAATATCCCAATGCCTAGCTCCTGGAAAGATCTACAAAGACCCAACATTGTCCCCTAGGAAGAAATCAGGCAGTAAAGAAAGGGACTAAAGAAAGGAACCCCTTGATGGTTCATTCTCTTTAAATGCCATTATAATTATTTTCTGCCATCAACAAATAGACCCCACATGCTTCAATTTTTCAAATTCCACACATGGAGTCCTGCCTTGGCTGGTCACTCCAGGAACTGCACACACACACACACACACACACACACACACACACACACACACACACACACACGATCATACCCCTGCCTCTATTTTCTCCTGCTGCCCTTCTCTAACTCTGTCTTCTTCCTAATTATCCTCATGCTGCAATACAGAGACCCAAATCCCAGGTCACTGCACACCACCAGATTTGTGGCCCACCATTAAGCCCCCTTTATATTTCTGTCTTTGTCCCTATCCTATATCCTGTAATAGCTTGGAACAGCTTAAAGGCATGTCTGGGCATTGCTCAGGGCAAAGTTCCCGATTAGCATGCTATATATATTTTTTCCTTGAATAAGTATGAGTGTACAAAGTGCAACTCAGGGATATGGTAGATAGACACCACCCTGTCCTGTTCCATTGACCAAGCAGGGTCCCCATGCCCTTTGCCCAGAACACAACCCTGGCCTGTTCTGGGACTTTCCAGTTCCCCCTTACCCCATGACCCTCCACCCTGTTCTAGAAGGAGCTGACTACCCCTGCTCTTCCGAGGGACACTTGAGTCACAGGAAGATTGTACCTCTGTACTCTTGCACCACATTCCAAAATTAGCCCTGAACTATAGATCAAACCAGTGGCTATTCTTTGCTTCTGTACATCATGGCTTCTGCTAGCTCTCCTCCCTGATCGTGGTTTTTGTGGTTTTAGCCTTTATAATCAAAGTCTGTATCCCAAAAGAGAACTACCCATTTGAGTGAATGAATACACTTGGGTAGTTGCACGCTTGTTCAATAAATCCACACCTAAATTTATCTTGAACCCAGGTCTCAGCTCACTCTTATTCTCTGCACAACAATGCCTTTCTATTTACTGAATCACCTGTTTCCTTTTCTCATTGTCTTCTCTCTCATCCTTTGCTTTCTTTTTTTTTTTTATCTTTTGCCTTGTTCTCCTCTTTCTACTACTTAGCATAAACACACACACACACACACACACACACACACACATATTGCTACCTATATTTTTTAAATTTTGATTTTTTAAAAATTAATCATTTATTTTCTTTCCTTCTTTTTCTTCCACTCACTGGAAAATCCAGAGTAAGAAATATACATAGTCAAGCAAAAGAAATTCTTCCATTGGCCATGCCCAGAAACATATAACTCATTATATAACCTAAGGCCATCACCTTCTGTCAGGGGTGGGTGGCAGGTGTCATTGTTGGTCCTCTGGAATTCTGATTGGTATTGCATTGATCTAAGTTCTTAACATCTATCCAAGTTGTATTTCTTTTCACAATGTTGTTATCGTAGCCATTCATTTTTCTACTCTTTCTCCTCTTTTTATGCTTCTACTTTTTTCCTTTACTTCTTCTTCCCATCTTCCTCCACTTCCTTTTTGCCTCTTCTGCTGCTTCCACTTGTTATCATTGATTTAGGGCAAGAATGATCCTTAGAGCCCATCAATCCAACCTTCCTCTCATTCTGGATATGAGAAAACTGAGGAGTAGAGCAGTTAAGTGGTTTGCCCATGGTTACGCAGCCAGTAAATATATATCAAGTGCCTACTATACTCCAGGCACTAAATCCCCTAAATCCTAGGGATATAAAGAATGGAAAAAGAGAATCTCTGTCCTCAAGGAACTCATATTCTTTATTTTATTATTAATTGATTTGTTTATTTATTTTAGTTTACAAGATTCAGTTCCACAATCCCTTGAGTTTCAAATTTTCTCCTCTCCCTCCCTCTCCACCCATGGTGTCATGTGATCAAGTATCGGCTCTGCAGATGCTTTCACATTGGACATTAGTCTGGTTGCACAGAAAGGTTGTAACCAATGGAGGGAACAATGGGAAAAAAGAAAGAGAACCAAACATGAAAAAGAGTGACAGCATGTAGATTGCTTTAGTCTCCATTTAAACTCTGGTCTTTCTAGATCTTTCTCTGAATGTAGACATCTCCTTCCATCCTGAGACTTGTAGAGTTGGCTTATAGCTGTGCATTGCTGAGAAAAGAGTCCCATTTATCAAAGCTGGTCATCACACATACGACGTGTCTGTGATTGAGTACAAGTTTTTCCTGGTTCTGCTCTTCTCACTTAGCATCAGTTTGTATAAGCCTCTCCAGGTGAATATGAAGACTGAAGGAACTCATATTCTAAGGCGAGAAACAACATGCAAACAGCAATGTACAAACACTCTATAAACAGGAGACACTAGATGTAGTCAACAGTGGGAATGCACTAGAACAAAGGTTACCCAGTTAGTAAATGTCTGAGTTAGGATTTGAGTAAATGTAGGAAGTAGTTGAGGTCTTCCTGGCCCCAGGTCCAATACCTTACACACTACCTTACACTAGCTGCCTTCCTTATTCACCTTCTCATATCTTTCCTTTTCTTTTCAGTATCTCCACTTGTTTACTTCAGTTCTACTACTCACATGCATACACCTAGTCCACAGGTGTATGTAGTCATGTGAGTATTGATATATGCACACATACATCTATGGACACATATGCCCATTACATAAATGCACACACCTTTGTGAACCTATGCACCTGATATGTCACATATAGAATCACAGATTGAGGCTAGAAGGATCTCAGAGGTCATCTAATCTGACCCCCTCATTTTACTGATGTACAATACATGAAGGCAAAGCCAGATAAATAACTTGCCCAAAGTCACAGGTAACCTATGTTGAAACAAAATATGCCAATTCAATACCAGGTCTTAACTAAACATTAAAAAGTGAGTGTGTTCTCTTATCACACATCTATCTAAGCAGTACCTGGTTATTGACAAATAATAAAGGAGATGTGTGCTGGTGGTTATTTGGGGTCCAGAGAAGATGAGGAAAAAAAATTTTTAGGAGAAAAAGGTAGAAAGCTCTATTAGGTACCTTTAAAGAACATGAGTGAAATGAAGAGTAGCCTATTCCCTTTCTCTTCCGGTCAACAGGACAGCCCTTTGACCCCCACTTTCAGATCAACAATGCCGTTTCCAACATCATCTGCTCCATAACTTTTGGGCATCGCTTTGACTACCATGATTCTCAGTTTCGGGAGCTGCTGAAGAGTTTGGATATTGTCACAGTGCTTGAAGTCAGCTGGGAGTGTCAGGTAACAGACCTTCCATTCCTAGTCAGGACAGACTCAGTCTCAATTTGGCCCTACACTTCCTCCATGGGAAAAGAAACATGAAAAGAAACCTGGCTGTGAGTGGTTGGCAGGAGCTGAGTCAGCTTGTGATTGAGTTCTCATAAGCAGTAAAGGTGATTGAAAAGAGCAGAGGGAAAAAAAGAGATTTTTATAAACAGTGACATGAAAGAACATGGTTGGGGGATGTAACAGCAACACTACTTGCAGCCACTGTGGAGGTGTAAGGCCAATAACAGGATCATGCATGAGGGCTGCTAGGACGGGTTCTTTGATCTGCTTTTCTAAAGGAAGCAACTTTAAAGAGGTTAACATTCTTACTTTCATTAAACATATATATTATTTACTTAGTTCAGGGGGAAAAGTCAGCACACTGAACTTCAGAGAGATTACACACAGAAATAATAGCATGAAAACAAATGGACAGGCTTCCAACTGTCTGACCACAGCAATACATACATAGTCACCAGAGAGAGGAGCACTGACATTTGAGTTTTCAAATCTGGGGGACTCCTTAATGGCTACCCAGAGTCTCATCTGGGCTAATCACATGAATATTCTTCCAATGAATGAGCCCCAAAGTAAAATGCTAACCTCAGAGTATATATACCCTTCTTCATCCCCAGAGGGCATCACAACCCTCCTGACCCAGTGCTTAATTAGAAATTAACAAAAGGTATGGGCCTTCATGAAAAACAAGCCTCCCCTAATCCAGCTTCCTTTATTGGACTCCAGGTGAGGGCTATTAATGGGCAGGCATGATCTTCAACTTTAATTAATATTGCAGGGGACACAATGCATTTCCAGAATACTGTGATCTCCAAATAACAGGAAACAAATATCTTACAGTTTCAAAGTTTTTGTAAGATCTCTACCAAGATTATCAATTTACAAATATTTATTAAGCATCTACTGGGTGCCACATACTGTGCTAGGAGATGAGGATACATTGACAAAAATGAAATCCCCTGACCTTGGGTGGTTTGTTTTCTAGAGCAGGAGACAAAATGCCCTCAAGTGAGTGTATATGCAAATAAATAAATATAATGAGAAAAGTTTCGATATTGTCTGCATTTGAAGCCAAGAGAAACAGCAAAGGCTTCATGGAGAAGCTGTCTCTTGAGCAGACCTTGAAGGAAACCAGAAATTTTATCCTCATCTCTGCAGGGGAGGGAAAAGAGAGAGACAGAGACAGGGAGACAGTGGCAGAGAGGCACAGAGAGACACAGAGAGGGAGACAGAGACAGAGAGACACAGCAAGAGAGAGGGAGACAGAGAGATAGAGAGTAGGAAGCAGGAAGGAAGGAATGGGGAAAGGTTCAGAGACAAGAAACATAGACAGAGAAACAGAATGAGAAGAGAAACAGAGAGATGGATTGAATTGCTTAGATTAAAGTTTTGTAGACAGATTTACATTTATTAGTTCCCACCTCAGTGCCTTTGCCCTGGCTGTCCCTCATGTCTGAAATGCTCTCCCTTCTTAACTCCACATCTTGGCTTCCTTCAGGAATCAACTCAAATTTAACCTCCTGCTGCAGATTATCTTTCCCAGTACCTCCAGCTGCTAGCACCTTCCCTTCTGAGATTACCTTTCAGTCACTCTGCAAATATCTTGCATGTACTAGGGTCTCTTCCATTATAATGTGTGCTACTTGTATACCTAACGTTCATCAAATGCATGGCACAGAGTAAGTGCTTGCTAAATGCTTGTTAATCGACTGATTTCTTTAGATAGTCAGAATTCTCTTTAAGATAGTTGCTATTATCATCCTCATTTTTGCAGATAATGAAACAGAAGCTAAGAGAGATTAATGACTTGTCCTACAGTTAATAAGTGTCTGAAGTAGAATTCTAACTTGAGTCTTCCTGAGTCTTACTCCATTGGCTCGTGATTTCTCTTAACTACTCAGGAGTGTGACTATGGAAGAAAATGAGGGAAAGGGGTGAGTAACATTAGGTCTCATTTTGTTAAGAGAAACAAAATTGAAATTTAAGAGAAGGGAATTCTGTGGGGATAACAGGGCCCTTATTTAATGGCCCAAGTGCTATCAATTTCCCTAGAAAGAATCTCTCCCCTATTTCTTCGCAGATTGTGAGTCTGCCTATATTAACGACATCTTGAAAGAGTTATTTAGTACATCAGCACATGGTCAAGGGGCTGATGTATGAGACAAAGATGACTGGACACCAGTTGGAGTATTAGGAGAGCAACCATATGGGAGGATAGACAGTGGTTACAGAGAGAGTGGATTCCAGGACTGGTGAGACATGGAATTACAGTAAATTCTACAATATGGAGAAGGTCAAGAAACCTCACTTGGTTTAGGGTGAGGAAGATGAAGGGATAGGGCAGCCTATGAGGAACTAACACTCATCCCTCCTCCACCTGTCCCCTTTTATATTATTTAGCTCTTCAATATATTTCCTTGGATAATGAAATTCCTGCCAGGATCTCACCAGAAATTCTTTAGAGAATGGAGAAAGCTAGAGTCTTTTGTAAAATGTGTGATCAAACAACATAAGGAAGACCTAAACCCAGAGGCGACCCTGGACTTCATTGATGCTTACCTGAAAGAGCTATCCAAGGTAATGACAATAACACAGAAAGTGGACTTTGTGTTTAAAACCCAAAAAAGTGCAGAGTTTGGGGGATAAGTGTGTTAAAATGTTCTAAACTTTATATCACCCTCATTATGTAAATACCTTCCCTCCTTGACCACCCTTATTATTAAAGAGTATAAGTAATGGAGCTTGCTAGTGGAGAGCTCACTATTTTTTATTTAGAACTGGAAGGAAAAACAGGGCCCCCTGAGATCAACCCCCTGATTTTATATGGATGGAAACTGAGGCATAGAGAGTGTAATTGACTTGCTCCAGTCAGACAGCTACTACAAATCTGAGGCTGGATTTGAACTCAGCTCTTTCTGTCTCCATTAGGCAGAACTAGAACCTACTCTGACTGAGATTAAGTCTTGGCCCTGGTATTTCATTCCTATGAATTCATCTCTCTGCACCTCACTTTTTTCATCTATAACATTAAGATATTCTATCAAATCCTTACCATACCCAAAATTATTGTATGTATATTCACAAAACTATAATAATAAAATAAATTATCAACTTTGTATATGCAATCAAAATACAATCACTTTTGTGCAATATTCAAACATGTGGGCAGTATTGCAGCCCATTTCACTCCTGAGTACTGTAGAATCAGATTCAAATGGAATTTAAACATTTCTCAAAATAAATAAAAACACATGAGGACACAAATGGTGTCAGTCAATGTGTAGTGCCCAGAGATCCTCACATAAGGCTCAGTGGTCCCATTTCCTTTTGAGTTTGACACCACTAGAATTCCTATAAACATAAGGATTTTGTGAATGGATCCCAGATAAATAAAACCAAGAGCTGGTTTTATGAAAAAAAAAAAGGAAATAGAAAAAAATTGACTAAAACCAAATTACCAGTATCAAAAATTAAAAGGGTGAATTTACCACCAAGGTAAGTAAATAAAAGCAATAATTATGAGCTATTTTGCCCAATCACATGACAATAAATCTGACAATTTCAATGAAATGAACAAATGTTTACAAAAATATCAAATGCCTAGATTAAAAGAAGACGAAAAAAATTACTAACCCTCTTTTTAGAAAAAGAAACAGAAATGTCAATGAATTTCCTAAGGAAACAAAATCCTCACGTCCAGGTGAATTCTACGGAAAAGAATTATTAATTCCAATATCATATAAACTACTCGGGAAAACAGGCAAAGAAGGACTCCTACCAATTTTTTTTTGTGATGCAAATATAGCACTGATACTTAAACCATGAAGAGTGAAAACAGAAAAAGAAAACTATAAGCTAATTTCCCTAATGAACACTGAGGCAACAATTTTAGATAAAATACTATGAATGAGATTACAGTAATATATCACAAAGTTCATACAATAGGACCAGGTGGGATCTATACCAGGAAGATAGGACTGGTTCAAAGTTAGGAAAATTGTCAGCATAATTAACCGTATCAATAACAAAACCAACAGAAATCATATAATTACCTCAGTACATGCAGAAAAAGCTTTTGACAAAATCCAAAACATTCCCGTTAAAAAGGCTAAAAAGTATAGTAATAAATGGAACTTTCCTTAAAATGATAAGTAACATATATCCAAACCCATCAAAAAGCATTATCTATGATGGGGATAAGATAAAAGCCATCCTAACATGATAAAGGGTGAAATAAGGACTGATTATTACCACTCTTATTCAATATTGTTCTAGGAATTTTAGCTTTAGCAAAAAAAAAGAAGAAAAAGAAATTTAAGGAATTAAAATAGGCAATGAAGAAACAATAATAAATTCTTTCACTCTGTAGATAATATAATGATATACTTAAAATTCTATAAAATAAATGAAAATGAAGTATGTGAAATAATTAAACATGTTAACAAAGTTATGGGATACACGATAAACCCACGTAGATCATCAATATATGTGTGTGTGTTTATATATGATGTGATACATTTTATATATATTCCACAAAGATGAACAGCAAAAGGTAGAAAAAGAAATGCCATTTAAGATAAATGTAGAAAATAAAAATGACTTGGGAGCTTACTTGCAAAACCAAACCCAGGAAATCTATGAACAAATATTACAAAATGCTTTTCACACAAATTAAACTGTATCTAAATATTGGTAAAATATTAATTGCTCGTGTGTAAGCAAAGTCAATATAATAAAAATGACAGCTCTGCCTAAATTAATTTACTTATTCAGTGCAATACCAAAGTACTAAAAAAAAAAAATTAAAAAAAAATCTTTTACAGAGCTAGAAAAAGTAACAATTAAATTCATCTGGAAAAGCAAAAGTTCAAGAATATCAAAGGAATTAATGAAAAAAATTGAAAATAATGTGGCCTAGGTGTACCAGATCTCAAAACATATTATAAAGCATCAAACATCACAACTATCTGGTCCTGGCTAAGAATCAATCATGGATCAAAGGAACTGACTAGGTACACAAGACACAGTAGTAAATGACTATAGAACCCTAGTGTTTGATAAACCCAAAGACATCAGGTTCTGTGATAAGAACTCGCTATTTGACAAAAACTGCTGGGAAAACTGGAAAACAGAAACTAGCTATTGACCAATATCTCATACTGTACCAAGATATAGTCAAAACGGGTACATGATGTAGACAAAAAGGGTAATACCAGGAGCAAAATTAGGAGAGCAAGAATTAATTTGCCTGTCAGATCGATAGAGAAGGGAAGAATGTATAATCAAACAAGAAATAGAAAAGATTATGAAATGTAAAATAGATATTCTGATTATATTAAATTAAAAAGGGGTTGCACAAACAAAGCCAGTGTAACCAAAATTAGAAGGAAAGCAGAAAGCTTGGAAACAATTTTTATAGCCAACATCTCTGATAAAGGCCTCCTTGCTCAAATCTATAGAGAACTGAGAAAAATTGATAAGAATACAAGTAGTTTTCCAATTGATGAATGATCATAGGATATGAACGAGCAGCTTTCAGATGAAGAAATCAAAACTATCTGTAGTCATATGGAAAATGTTCTAAATCACTATTGAGTAGGAAAATGAAAATTAAAACAACTCTGAGGCGCCACCTCACATCTATCAGATCACCTAATATAAAAAAAAAGACCGATGCTAAATGCTCAAGAGAATGGGGGAAATTTGGGGAACTAATCTACTGATGGTGGAGTTGTGAACTGATCCAGTCATTCTGGAGAGCAATGCAGAACTATACTCAAATACAATCAATCTGTGCAAACCTGTTGATCAAGCAATATCACTAGTAGATCTATATAAGGAGATCATTAAAAAAAAGGGAAAAGGACAAATATGCATGAAAATGTTTATAGTAGATTTTGTGTGGTGGTAAAGAATTTGAAATTGAGGGGATGTCCCTCATTTGGAAAATGGATACAAGATGTAGCATATAAATATAATGGAATTCTATTGTGCTGTAAGAAATTATGAACAGGTGGATTTCAGAAAAGCCTGGAAAGATTTACATGCACTAATGCAAAGTGAAGTGAGTAGAACCAGGATAATATTATACACAGTATCAGCAATGCTGTGTTATAATCAACTATGACTGACTTAACTCTTCTACCAATTCAATGATCCAAGACAAGTCCAAAAAACTCACGACAGAAAAGGATCCACATCCAGAGAAAGAATTGATAAAATCTGAATGTAGGTCAAAGCAAACTGTTTTCATTTTATTTTTAAATTATTATTATTTCATGATTTTCTTCCTTTTGTTCTGTTTCTTCTTTCACAACATGAATAACTTGGAAATATGTTTTGCCTGAATTACATATATAACCTGTATCAAAATGCTTACCATCTTATTGAGGTGAGAGTGGTGGGAGGAAAGGAAAAAATTCAGAGCTGAACATTTTATTTAAAAAAAAAGAATGTTTAAAATTGTCTTTACATGTAATTGGAATGAACAATATTTCAAAGGAAAAAAAAATCAGAGCTCTTGTTGATAGGAATAGTCACTGCCTATTTGGGTATTAAAGGGAAGCCCAGAATCTGCCATCTTGACCTTCTCAAGGCCCCATTGAGAGTGCAGCTCCTCATGCTTAGAGACAGTAATTTTTTTGATTAAACAACTGATCCTTGCCCTTTTAATTAAAGGATAACGTCCATTATAGTTTTAATGAAGAAAACTTGGTCTGCTGCACCCTAGACCTCTTCTTTGCTGGAACAGAGACAACTTCAACCACTCTGAGGTGGGCACTGCTGTATATGGCCCTTTATCCGGAGATCCAAGGTACAGTGATGGCCCCAGGCTATGCACCCCTATAGAATTATGCCCCAAAGAGTTCCCATTTATAGAAAATTTGAAAGCTTGCAAAACATTCTACATATATCATCTTTTTTTGATTTTTATTGGAATAGAGCAATGATTACCATTAACTATTTTTATTGAAAATATATATGATAACAAAAATTAACACTTTAAAATGTATTTATACCCTATTAAATGATAAATCTCCGTAGATTTCAAAATGGAAATACTTAAGTGAAGGAGACATTATCAATTCAATCTACAGAATGTCCTAAGGTCTTTAGATTTATAATTTGAAGGTATCTTAAAGGCAATAAAGTCCAACTTCCTCATTTTACAGATGTCGAAACTAAGACTGGAAGAAATTAAGCAATTTCCTCAAGCTCTCACAGGCAGGGAGTTTCTGAGGTGGGATTTAAGTGAAGAGCATCCTAATTTCCAGTCCAGGGCTCCATCTCCAGGGACCCTTATTTGCTTTTCCCTTAAGAGATCTACATTCTAAAAGCCAAGGATGATCAAATGTTCTCTTTCCTTGTGTATGATATTGTGATATGTCTCATATCTTTCTTAAGTTAAAGATCAGAACAAGGATTCATGGACCAAATATGGATTTTCAGATCCCTAACAATGACTACTTAGAGAAATTCATAGCTTTCAATTTAGGAACCCCTGGACTAGACACATTCAGGTTCCCCTTAAAGTACTACCCAAAATGGAACATCCCTTGTGCCTTACTGAGGCAATATCCAAAAATAGCATTCTTAACAGCAGTTTAACATCACGGAAATCAAATCAAGTACTTATTATGTGCCTACTATGTTCTGGGCACTGGAGGCACAAGAACAAAGAATGAAGCAATGCTTCCCTCCTTGCAAGGATCTGGAGATGACAGAACACTTAATTAGGAGTCAGAAGTTTGCTTTCTAGTCCAGGTTTCCCATCTAAAGAGCCATGAGACTTTGAGCAAGGCATTTCAGTCAGTAAGTGAACATTTATACCTACTATGTGCCAAAGACTGTGCTAAGTTTGTTGTTGTTTGTCCTTCATTCTGAAAGAGAACCATCACATCAAGAATGTGATGCATGACTTGCAAGAGAATTGGATTTAAGTGAGGCAGGGTTGTGAAAAGTCAGCAGCCTCACTTTCTCCTCCAGAGTCATTTGAGCCTCGTGGTCAGATATAAATCAGGATGACAGGAGATTGTCCCTAACCCAAGTATTAGGAATACAAAGAAATGCAAAACAAACAACAGCCAAGTAAGCCCTGT
This sequence comes from Pseudochirops cupreus, assembly GCA_028627135.1. Taxonomy (NCBI): domain Eukaryota; kingdom Metazoa; phylum Chordata; class Mammalia; order Diprotodontia; family Pseudocheiridae; genus Pseudochirops; species Pseudochirops cupreus. The sequence goes on from CM053584.1 coordinate 16,120,408, forward strand.
TCTCAACGAGCTCATAATCTAATGGAAGAGATGACATGTGAACAGCTCGGGACAAAAAAAAGATACAGACAGAATAAACAGGAGAAAATCAACAGAAATCAGATAGTTCTCTGGTCCTCAGCTTTCATTAAGAAGTATCATAGACTTCAGGGAGACATGATGGTGGCTTTCAATTATTCAAAGGGCTCTTAGGTAAAAGAGGTATTCAAAGTCTATGTTAATGTAATGGATGGCTCTAGCATGTTCTACCACAATGGAAAGACAAGCTCATTGAGGGTGCTCTCTCTGTTGCCTCTTTTTTGTATCCCTAGGACCTAACGTATTGCCTAGCACATAGCAGGCTCTTAAATATGGTTTTTGAAGGGAATTGAAAAGCACAGTGTATAGTCCCAACAGTTGGGACATATATCCTGAAGCCCAGTTCAAATGTAAACTTGTCTCATTTTGATGTCATGTCTTGCCCTGTCAAGCCTCAGGCTTGGTTCACTTTCACCATCACTAGCCTTCACTCTCACATGTGCTGTTAAATTAAAGAAAACTTTCAAAAAGACAGATTAACTGTGTCCACTATAAATTTTTCTTACATAATCTCATAATTGTGGCTGCAGGGCAATCCTTTTACATTTCCATAATTAATTAATTTTTCTATTCACTGCAGCAGCTCTTCAAAAACCTTTTCATCCCTTTTCAAGGGATCATAGCTCCCTCACCCCCAGCACTTTCTGAGAAATTGGCCTCATGTTTTACTCCAAATCAGTATGTACAATATGCATGATATTTTACATTATTCTTCTCAAATTACATGTTTAAAAATTTTAACATTTTTAAAGGTTTGAATTTCAAATTCTATCCTTCCTTCCTCCCTCCCTCTCTCTCTCTTTCCCCCTCTTCCTTCATGAGATATTAAGTCATCAGATATATGTTATGCAAGTACACTTAGGTAAAACATTTCTATATTAATCATTTTGTACAAAAAGACTTGAATAAAACACGAAAGAAATAAAATGGAAAACATCATGCTTCAGTCTATATTCAGACCATATCAGTTCTTTCTCTGAAGGCAGATAGTGTGCTTCATCATTAGCTCTTTGGGATTATTTTAGATTGTTGTATTGCTGAGAATAGCTAAGTCATTCATGGTCTTTCATGTACAGTATTGCTGATACTGTCTACAACATTCTTCTGGTTCTTCTCACTTCACTTTGCATCAGTTCATCTTACTGCAAATCCTGAGGCCATTCACCTTGAGCTTCCTCTTCTCCCCTCCTCCTCATTCCACATCACCCAGATGCCATCTACCATTCCTGCCTCCTTCAATCCTATCTCACATGAAGAGGTCACTCATACCCTTGCCAAGGACAGTTCTACTGGATGCACAAGGAATCCCATTCCATCCCATTATCTTTAGCATGTTGTCATCTCTATCTTTCCCACTCTCTCCTTTATCTCCAATTACCTCCTGCCAACTGACTGCTCCCTCGTTGTATAAAAACATACTCTGTATCTCCTATCCTGAAAAACAACTTACTTGATCCATCCCCACTCATTATTGTCCCACATTGGTTCTTCCTTTGGTAGCTAAAATCCTTGAGAAGGTCATCTACAAGAGATGTGTCAACTTCCTTTCATCTCATTCCTATTCTCTAGTCTGTCTTCCAATTTTATCATTCAATTGAAACCATGACTTTCAAAGTAACTGATGATCTCTTAATTGCCAAATAGAATGATCTTTTCTTAGTTTTCATCTACTCTGACTTCTCTTTCATATTGCCAATCACCCTTTTCTCTTTTATACTCTCTCTCCTCTCTAGATGTTCATGATGCTCTTTCCTAGCTCTCCTACCATCTGACCATTCCTCAGTCTCCTTTGCTGGATCTCAGTCCAGGTCACAGCTGCATCCAAGTCACAGACACAGATATTCCAAAGGGCTCTGTCCTGGGTCTTCTTCTCTCCTTCTTCTATGCTATTTCATTTGGATATTTCATCCTCTTCTAGGATTCAATTATCATCTCAATGCTAATAATTCTAGTCTATTTATCTAGCCCTAAGCTCTATGCTGACCTTCAGTCCCTCATCTCTGACTAGCTATTGGACATCTCAAAATGCATGTCCTAGAGACATGTTAAGTTTAAAATGTACAAAGTATAATTCATTCTTTTCACCCCAAACCCTCCTCCCGTCCTATCTTTCCTATAACTATATAGGGCAACACAATCCTCCCATTGCTTCAGTCTCAAAACCTAGGATTTATCCTCAATTCCTCATTATTTCACTGCCCCCCCCCATTTAATCTGTTGCCAAGATCTGTTTATTTCCCCTTTAAAACATCATTTGAATATTTCCTCTCCTCTGACACTTTTCCAACCTTTGTCCAGGCCCCCATCCCCTCACACCTGGACTGTTGCTACAGCCTGTGGTGTGTCTGCCTGCCTCAAGTCTCTCCCCACTCCAATCCATCATCATTAAATCAACATTGAGTGATATCCCCCACTCAATAAACTCCAGTGTCACACTATCACTTCCAGGATCAAATGCAAAATATTTTCTTTGGCATTCCAAGTCCTTTATAAACTGTCTCCCTCCAATATTTCCAGTCTCTTTATACCTTTTTCCCTGAAATCTATTCTTTGATTCAGTGCCACTGGCCTCTAGGCTATCCCACCATCAAGATCCTCCATCTCTTGATTCTGGGCATTTTCTCCAGCTATTCCCTTATTCCTGGAATGCTTTCTCTCTTTACCTTTGCCTACTGGCTTTCTCAGTATCCTTTAAGTCCCAGATGAAAGACCATCATGTGTGAAAAGACTTCCCCAATCCCCATTAATCTTAATGTCTTACCACTGTGATTATACCCAATTTATCCTGCAAGTGTCTTGTTTGCATATTGTCTCCATCATTACATTGTGACCTCCTTGAGGGCTAGGACTGTCTTTTGCCTTCCTCTGTCTTTGCAATGTATGGCACACTTTCTGACACACAGTAGGTGCTTAGTAAATGCTTGTTGACTTGACTTGAAATACTTTGCTTCTGTCTACAGGGTTCATCACAAGTGCTTTGTCAGGGATAAGGTCACAAAGGAAGCCAAACTATCATTCTTCTAAAATTACCATCCCATTCTTCAGAACTGCTGTCTACATCTGGTTGCCTTGGAGTCAGGGCTCATTAGACACTACACGTAAAGCTATATAAATAAATATATAAATATAGCCAAAGACCTCAGAGACAGACTAGTCTGACTGGATCATTTTAGAGAGAGGGAAACAAGACCCCAACAGGGTTTTTTACTTGCCCATTGATACTCAAATAGTGAAGGGTAAAGTTGAAATTAGAATCCAGGGCACCTGTCTCTAACTCCAGTATGGTTTCCATGGTAATACATCCCCGGATGCCTTCCCAACAACACAAACATCCTTATTTGCCATTAATCAGTCAAGTCTCCACTTTTCCAGGCTATAGACATTGGCACCTTAGCTGAAGTATCAAGCCAAACTTTCATCCAATCACAAATGTGGTTGTGGTTCTTCCACATGGTGAGAGAAAACTCGATAGGAAGGGAAAGAAAGCCCTGAGTTCAAATCTACCTAGTTGTGTGACTCTGACCAAATTAATTAAATTCTTTCTGCCTTAGTTTCATCTATAAAATGGGGATTATAATAGCACTGTCCTGGCATTTTTGTGAGCATCAAATGAGATCATATTTTAAAATGTTTTGCAAACTTTAAAACAGTCTACTTATGTGAGTCACTATTTGGGTCCCAAAAAACGCTACTTTTCTTTCTAGGCAAAATACAAGCTGAGATTGACAGGGTGATTGGCCAGTCAAGGCAGCCCACCATGGCTGATAAGGAGAATATGCCCTACACTAATGCAGCGATTCATGAAGTTCAGAGAATGGGAAATATTATTCCTTTCAATGCACCCAGGGTGGCCAGGGTTGATACCACTGTGGCTGGATACCATGTGCCAAAGGTAAACTGCTTTCTCTCCCACGAACCTGAAGGGGTACTCTGGCTTCCATCTACCCTGGGGGGTTAGGTAGCTGAAGGGGAAAGAAAAAAAAAACATAGACTATGGAGCAAAGATTCTCAGTGTATGAACTTTGCATTCAAAAATATATCTTTTGATAACTAATTTCCATTTAACTGGGTAGTTTTTACAAACCTATATGTGTTATTTTGTAGTTTATAAAGAATTATTCTGAGAAATGGAGCATAAGCTTCACCATACGATTGTCAAAAGCCTCCATGATAAAAAAAAAATAAGATGAAGAAACTTTGGACAAGATTCTTAAAATTTCTGGGAAGCAGAGATTACTCCCAAGATGTTGTTTGAAGTCTGCGTTTGCTCTGGGATCTCCAGGCCCAGAGCCAAGGCCACACCTGCTCACTCATACAAACAGAATTCCAGAAGGCCTGGGCACACCTACTTCACTGCCCTCTTATCTGCCCCTATCTTTACCTGAGTTCCTCCCACGCAGACAGCTTCTTCTAAACCAGTTTGTCTAAACACACCCAGGTGTATCTTTATAATTGTATAAAAGTAAGTAGGAAGTCCAACCCAACAAGGTCCAGGGGATATTGACCTGGGACTAATCAGGAAGAAGTGAATTCAAATCCAGTCTCAGAGGCTTTCTGTGTAACCCTGGCCAAGCCACTTTACCTGTCAGAGTCAGTTTCCTCATGTGTGAAAATGAGAACGCTTTGAAGCCTAAATCTATAGTCCTATATTTTTACCAACATGTATCACAGATTTTGATTGGGCTTCCTTATCTCCGGACCCTTTAGTTTTTCACAATATCTGACATTTCTAACCATCACTTCTTACAGGATTTCTGAAGGAATTTACTAATATAAGACACATGGCTATCTGGGAAGCTTATTCATTTACAACCTAATACATAAGTAGGCATTAGGGAGAATGTGGTCCCAGATGAGGCAGAGGCCAAATGGAAGACAAATAACCTGGTGCTGCTGAGTACCAGCCTTGCCCAAAAGCAGCAGTTTAGAATGAGGCATTTGGGGCTCATCTGGCCCTTCTGCTGCTGCCTGGGGACCTTCAGTGAGTCCACCTTTCCAGGTCTCAGTTTACTCACGTGTGAAATGAGAGGGATGGACCAGATCTCCTCTGCACTCCCTGCCAATCCTGAATTTACAGCTCTCTAAGGAAGGGCGTTTACTTTGTGTCCGTGAACTCAATTTTTTTCATTTTGTTTTGTTGGGATTGTGACAGTTGTATTTCCAAATAATCAATTTTCTTTGTAATCATATGTGCTTTATTTGATTCATTTTAAAATGAAAGTTTGAGAAGGGGGCCAAAGGCTTTGCTAGCCCTCCAAAGGGATCTGTGACCCCAAACAGGTTGGGAGCCCCAGGCCTAGGAAGTCTTGAGTTCCACAACAGGCTTGGCTACTAAAAAGCTCTGTGGCCTTGGGTGGTACTTTTCCACCACACTCCCCCACCCTCCAGTCCTCAGTTCCCTCTTCTGTAAAATGAGAGGGTGGGCCAAGTTCTCTTCTGCCTCAGAGTTCCTTGGACTCAGTTCTTTTCTCTTGTTTCCAGGGGACCATACTGTCAACCAACTTGACTGCCTTGCACAGGGACCCCAAGGAGTGGGCTACCCCAGAAACCTTCAACCCGGAACACTTTCTGGAGAATGGACAATTTAAGAAGAAAGAGGCCTTTCTGCCTTTCTCAATAGGTGAGCCACACTCTGTAAGAGGGGAGCCCCTAGCCCAAGGGGCACCAACCTTTTTTTAACTTTAAGAAACTTTGCAGACTCTACTTGCTGAAACCCATAATATATGATGGTGCATATACTAGTCACATGCATTGATGGGGAAAGTCCATCACAACAAAATTTAAAATAGCTTTTTAGAGTCTACAAGGCAGATAACATCCCTTTGGAGTTTCACAGCCACCTCAAGAGGTAGGTAGTAAAGGTGCCCATTTTAGAGATGAAGAAACTAAACCTCAGGGAGGTTAAGTGATCCACTCACAGTCACAGTTTTGAAGGGTTCCGGATAAAATCAGCCCGAGGTCCCTGCAGTCTTTCCACAAGGTGAAATGGATTCAACAAACCTCTCAAGTCCATCTTTTTTTTTATTCACCACAAGAGCACCTGCAACCATGAAAGTAAAACCAATAAGCCAGTCTGCAAGGGACATGGCAGATTCTGAGCCTGGGCTGTCCAAGGAGACAGAGGGCTGGTTTATTTTCTTTAGGGAATGGTTATGTGGTTGAAGTGAGGTAAGTTTGATCTTCTGGTCTGGTTTTGCCTGATGGACTTCCAGACCCTTTGCAAGGACCCCAGAATTCCCTCAGGCCTCGTTACCACCTCCAGGCTCTGGGAGTCTCCCCCTTGGCATCCTTTGGGGATCTTATTTAAACCCCTTAGGCCTCAGTTTCCTCATCTATAAAATCAAGTGATTGGACTAGATGGTCAATAAGGCTCCTTCTGGCTCTGAAGCCTTGACCCAAGACTCCCAGGAATTCAGAGCCAGAGGATCTGAGTGTTAATTGTGCCTCTTCTTAGTTGTGTGACCTGCAGTGACTCAGCCCCTCTCTGAGTTTGTTTTCTCTTCTCTAATAAGTGAGGGGTTTAGGGTAGGTGGCCTGGAGAGTCCCCACACCCTCAAATCTGTGATATTCTGATCCTAAGTAAACACAAAGGGATTTCAGGAAGGAGAAAACCTTTACAGGAGGAGGCAGCCTCAGAGCTGAGCCTTGAGGGAAGCTGGGGGCTCAAACAGGCAGGAAGGAGGAGAAGGTGCCTGTGCAAAGGGACAGAGACAGGAACAAAAATGTCCTAACAAGCAGCATGGCCTCATTCATTCTTCTTAGAGGCTACAGGCTACTTGTGGAGCATTCATTTGGGGGAGTCCTTCCTTCAGGAGTTGTACTATATGTCTCCTGAGGCTTCAAATCCTGTTTATTTATTCACTTACAAACTTAAATTTACAAAATGTATTTGAAAATAATTTTAAAACATTAAAATCATTTTTAAATTAATAAATTTATTAATAAACAAAATCTAAAAGTTCAATAGATTTAAATTCTTAAAAATTATTGCAAAATCTTTAGATTTTACTTTAAATAATATGTAAGTAATTTATATAGTGATTTACAGTTTACAAAGTGTATGGATCAGTGGTTCTCAACCTTCCTAATACCCGACCCTTTAATACAGTTCCTCATGTTGTGGTGACCCCCAACCATAAAATTATTTTCGTTGCTACTTCATAACTGTAATTTTGCTTCTGTTATGAATCATAATGTAAATATCTGATATGCAGGATGCATTTTCATTGTTACAAATTGAACATAACCCACAGGTTGAGAACCTCTGCTATAGGAGATCTCATCACCTTCTCATCATCATATCTCACCTGGACCATTGCAATAGGCTCCTGTCCTTACTTCAAGTCTCTCCACAGACCAATCCACCCTCCACCCGGCTGCCACAATGATTTTTCCTAAAGTGGAGGCCTGATCATATTAACCCCTGCTCAATGAGTTCTGAGGGCTCTCTTTTGCCTCTAGTATTAAATATAATCATTCAGCTAATCCAGCGGTTCTCAACCTGTGGGTTATGTTCAATTTGTAACAATGAAAATACATCCTGCATATCAGACAGATTCATAACAGTAGCAAAATTACAGTTATGAAGTAGCAACAAAAATAATTTTATGGTTGAAGGTCACCACGACATGAGGAACTGTATTAAAGGCATTAGGAAGGCTGAAAACCACTGTTAATCCATTAGTTGTTTCCATGATACCAAACAGCTGGTTTGACCAGCTCCTCTTATGACTCTAAGGGGCTTGGTAAACAGCCTTGGTCTCTTGACAGCCAGAATGGCCCTTCTCCCATCAGAATTTATGTGAGCTTCCTGAGAATGGCTCCCTGGAGAAAGGAGTGAAGATAGCAAATTTGTGCCTTTGGAAAAGGTGGCCAGGTATTCAAGACTGGTTACATAGCCAATGGGATTTGTCCAATTCTGTCTCTTTCTTCCAAAGCCTCCTCTTTCAGGAGAGTCTATAGCCTCCTCATGTCAAACTGGTTATAATAAAACAGACCCACTCCCCATCACAGTCTGTCCTCCTTGGTAGGATCTGCCAGAGTCAGGTGAGCACTTTCTCTTCTTCCTCAGGTCTTAGAGAGCTGTTGCAAGCTCTGAGAGTCTGTGACTTGCCCAAAATCACACAGCTAGTGAGTGTCAGAAGAAGGACCCAAGTTGGGTTTCTGAATCCAGGATCAGAGTTTCTTCTATGATGCTGACAAGAGCAGATCAATACAGTAAGGCTCATAAAGGTCTGACATGCATTATCTCTTTGAGTTATCATAACATGTCAATGAGGCACTTGCCAATATTGTTTGCCTTTGACATATCATAACATTAACTGGAGTAGTAGTGGTAGTGGTAGTGATAACGGTGGTAGTAGTAGTAGTAGTAGTAGTAGTAGTAGTAGTAGTAGTAGTAGTAGTAAGTGGGGTACTAGTAATAGTAGTAGTAGTCAACTATGTGGATCAAGAAACTTGAGAGCTGTGTGCTTTTAAATCAAGTTACCTTAGTAGTGTGACTTGTAAAGAAAGTGTTCAAGAAAAGTGCCTAACAGGTAGTAGTAGTAGTACTAGTAGTAGTAATAGTAATAGTAGTAGTAATAATAATAAGTAGCATTTATATAATCCTTTAAGGTTGGCAAATACGTTTGCATCTTTACCAGTAAGGTAGGTACTATGATTATCCCCATTTTACACATGATGAAACTGAGGCTGAGAGTAGTTATGTGATTTGCCCAGGGTTACTCATCTAAGTATCAGGGGTAGGACTCAAACTGAGGGCTTCCTGACTCCAGGTACAACTTTTTCCACTGAACCCTCCTGGCTTAAATTTAGGAAAGGGACCTGTTTTTGCTAAGGCTACACAGAAGCAGGCTCTTAGATTGAGCTCTGGAAGGGCCCTTGGAGGCCCCATCATCCAACTCCATCATTTCACAAATGAGGAAATTTGGGTGCACACAAGTTAAGTGACTTGTCTGAAGCTACCCAGATGAAAAGCATCCAAGGTGGGATCTGAACCCAGGTCCTCTATTTACAGATGCAGTATTTGAACTGTACTAATTGTCTGAGATCAGCAGCAGCATGGCATGGTAGAATTGGTGCCCGGCATGGAGCAAGGGAAACTTGGGTTCAAATTCCATCTCTGATCATTATTAGCGTTATGGCTGTGGACAAGTCATCGAAAAGCCTTAAGGTCCATCCCAGTGCTAGGATCTGTACCCCGACCTCCTGCCTCTGCCAAGCATTAGTGTACTGACTCCTTTCTCATCTCCTTGTCTTTCAGGAAAGAGGGTCTGCCTGGGGGAACAGCTGGCTCGGACTGAACTCTTCCTTTTCTTTACTTGTCTGCTGCAGAAATTCACATTCCAGGCTCCCCCAAACACTCAGTTGAGCCTGGACTTCAGAGTTGGCTTAACTGTTTCTCCTGCCTCCTACCAAATCTGTGCCCTTCCTCGAGTAATGTAGGCCAAGTTAGGCCTCTAGGGTAGTCTTCCAGTAGAAGTAGTAGTAGTAGTAATAGTAGTAGTAGTAGTAGTAGTAGCAGTAGTAGTAGTAGACACAGGGAAGGACCTGGGACTTTCCTCATCTTCTAAGATCCCCTACAGTGCCATTTGGAGCTTGGGTGGGGAAAAGAAGAGAAATAAAGGGAGGAGGAAAGAGGCTAGAGAGACAAATAGGGGTGACAGTAGCTGTATCCCAATCTGAAATTTCCTGCTCAGAGAAAAAGAACAGACATTAATGTCATCCAAAGGAAAGCATAAAGAGTCCTTGCTGGATTTGGAGTCCAAGGACCCAGGTTCAAATCCCAGCCTTGCCACCTACTAACTGGGAGACCTTGGGCAAGTCACCTCAGCCTCAGTTTTCAATCTCAAGTAAGGAGGAGGAAGATTTCTAAGGACCTCTCCAACTCTAAATCTAAAAACCTATGATGCTATGAACAGAAAACCAATGCTTTTCTTCCCCTGCCTCAGACAGTGGGGAGGCTTCAGAGAGTTTAAATGAGTTAGAGAAGGTTTCCACAGGTTGATGAGGACTTCCCTTATAATCTGTAAACTCCTTGTGAGTAGGGACTGTTTTCTTCATGTCTTTGGATCCACAGCATCTTGTCTAGTGCCTGGCATGGAGAAGCAGTCCAACGAATATCACTGACTGGATCAACTCTAAGCCACTCATTTTCATATTCATTATTCCCTTTGACTTTCAGAGTGTGAAACATGAATTCATCAACTGATGAACTGGGTTCATCATTTCTATTGAAGCCTTGCTCTGAATGATAAATCATAATCACTCCACTATTAGTTAGAGTTTACATAGGGCTAGGAATGTCCACACCTTGAGCTTTGCCAATCAGTTAAAGTTCTGTATTCTTGTAAAGTTTCCTTGTTCTCTTCAGAGATGCTTACACAAGGCAGTATTCCAACATTCTGACAAGGGAAGTCCTTGGAACACCCCAGCCAATCAGCAAATGTGGATGCCCATGTGAATCAATGTGATCAATGTACCTCATTTATTGCTTATCTGCCTCTTTCTAATGTTCACCCATTATATTTATAAAAATGCTCAGTTAGTTAACAATGGGGTCCTTCTACCAAAGACATCACTGTGGATCCATTATATTAGCAAACTGCTACCCACTGATAATAAACCAATCAAGCTTGGGACACTTTTGCTACAATTTCTCTTATTTGCAGATTATAATCATGACCACAGCAATCCTCTAAAGTGAGTAGGGGTAGGCTCAGTTTCCAGATAGGTGTTTACCAAATCCAAGGCTGAAAATAAAATAAAATAACATTTCCTAGGAAAATGAATGGTGATAACAATCTCTGTTAGTCTTTTGAGGTAGAACCAACAATCCAAGTCCAAAGTGACTTCATATTTCTCTGAATACCTTTTCAATTCACTTCATTTCAGTGAAATGAGTTCAATTCTACAAGCACTGATTAAGCACCTACTGTATGCCAGGTGCTTGGAGAGCTGCTGGTGATAGAACATAAAAATCAGGAATGGAAAACAATGCATGATGTTGGTTGTCTGAATTGATCCCTAGACAATAGCCCACAAAGTGAGACCCATGCCTCCCAAAGGATGTGGAAAGAAAATATTGGAACATCCACCTATCTCTATTTTTACTTAAATTTAAGAAAGAAATTAAGTTTTCCTAATATTTAAAATATAAGTTGATATTGAGTGGTAGCCTCCTCCCTTGGTGCACAAGCCAAACCAACAGGAAGCATTGAAATCACCAAACACAGAGAGAGTTGATGATCGAGCTATCACAGGTTATTTTACTTTTGGGATTAATTTCCTTAACAAGTCAAGCACTTGTTAAGCACCTACTCAATTCACCATTACTTTCTGCTGTGCAAAGCCCTGGGTTGAAAAGACACATTGACAAACATTTATTTAGCACCTGGTACTTGCTAGCTACCATATTATGCCCTGGAAAACATGGTCCCTCTCCTCAAAGAGCTTACATTCTAAAAGTGGAAACAACATGGTAACAACTATGTATATACAAGATCTGTACAAGGTAAATGAGTGGTAATCACAGAGAGAAAAGGCACTGACACCTGAGGTTATGGGGTGAAGAAGCAAGAAAGATCCCTCTCCAAAAGGTATGATTTGAATTGAAAGAAGCCAAGGAAACTGAAATATAAAGGTAACGCATTTCTGAAGTGAGAATCAGCCAGGGCAAAGGTGAGGAGTTGGGAGCTTGTGTGCGATGTACCTGCCTAAGTGAATTTATCTCCTTTTCACTTAATGGACCCTCACAGAAAAACTTCCCTGCCAAGAAATCACAGATTGAAGATCACACTAATACTGTGATTCATCACTTAACAACCTGAAAACAGTCAAATTGATTATTCTGATAGAAACTTTTCATGAGCCCATGGAATCCAATGAGACATCAAAGCATTCAAGGTTATTAAGACTATTAGAAATATAAATATTCATCCACTATTGCTAATTAGAAACATTGGCCTAAATTTTAGGTAGCTAGGTGCCATAGTGAACAGTGCTGGGCTTAGAGTCAGGAAGACCTGAGTTCAAATTGGGCCTCAGATAATTACTAGCTGTGTGACCCTGGGCAAGTCATTTAAACCCGAGTTACCTCATCTGTAAAATAAGCTGGAGAATGAAAAGGCAAACAGCTTCAGTATCTCTGCAGAGCAAACCCCAAATGAGCAGGGGGAGGAGACAAGATGGCAGAGAAACACCAGGAAACTGCCTGAGCTGTCCCAAGTTTCTCTCTGAAACAGTGATAGATTAAGCCACTAAACAGATTCTGGAGCAATGGAACCTACAAAAAAGATGGAAGATGGATTGAAATAATTTTCCAGCTTAAGATAACTTGGAAGGACTTCAGGGAAGGTCTATCTCACTTGGGTAGAAGGGGAGCACAGCCTAGTGAAGGTGGTGTCCAAGCAAGTCAGCAAGAGGCTCTAAACCACAGTATAGATCAGAAATTGAGGACCCCCATTTTTGTCTCAGGAGGCCAGTTGTGAGGCCCCCAACTCTAGTGCAGAAGACAAACTTCAAGCCCCCAGAACTCAGGACACAACAGGCACAACCAGCACAGTGGGTAAGCAGTAACCACCTGACACCCCAGATCAGAAAGTCAGTGACCAGGCCCATGACCCACAGCAGAAGAAGTTCAAGATAGTGCCCGCTTCATCCCAAGAGCAGAGCTCAACTTTAACAGCCACAGAATAGTCTTAAAAAACGAGCAAGAAACAGAAAAGATCCCTGAAGTTAGAAAACTAGTATGGCAACAGGGAAGATCAAACAAAAACTCAGAAGAGAAACCATGTCAAAATGCCTACATGGTGAAAGCCCAACTTGAAATATGAATTCATTGCAAGCCCCAAAAGACTTCTTGGAAGAGCTCCAAAGGGATTTTAAACATTAAATAATTGAGGTAAAAGATAAAAGGGAAAAGAAATGAGAGGTGTGCAAGAGAGAGTCAACAGCTAGGAAAGGGAAAGACAAAAATTGACGGAAGAAAACAGTTCCTTAAAAATACAAACAGCCAAAAGGGAAAAAAAAACACCCACTGAAGAAAACAGCTCATTAAAAGCAGAATTGTTCAAAAGGAAAAGGAGTTAAAAAGTTAACCGAAGAAAACAATTCCTTAAGAATTAGAATTTGGCAAGTGGAAACTAATGACTTGATGAAACTCTGAGAACCAGTCCAGCAAAACCAAAAGAAAGAAAAACAAGAAGACAAGGTAAAATATCTCACTGGAAAGACAATTGACCTGCTAAATAGATCCAGAAGAGAGAGTTTAATAATTATTGTGCTTTTAAAGGACTCTTATTACTTCCTATTGGAAAGTTTGAATTCAGTCCAAGGGTTACACTTGAGGATCTAAAGGGCAACATGTGGCCTCAAGGCTACAGGTTCCCCACCCCAGATTAGCAGCTTCTACATTAAAGGATCAGAAGACTAAGAATATGATATTCTGGAAGACAAAGGACCTTGAATTATAAGTAAGAATCGACTACCCAGCAAAACTGAACATAATCTTTCAGGGTAAAAGATGGATATTCCATGAAATAGGGGACTTCAAACTTTCATGATGAAAAGACCAAAGCCGAAAAGAAAATCCTATCTTCAAATACAAGACTCAAGAGGAACATAAAAAGGTAAACAGGAAAGAAAAGAAAAAAAATATTATTCAATAAGGCTAAACTATTTACACCCCTACATGGGAAGATGATATTTGTAACTTTTGAGAAGTTTGTCTCTGTTAGGGCAGTTAGAAGGGGGTATTGATAGATAGAGGGTGTAGGTATAAGTTGATTTTGATGTGAGGATATAAAAAAATAAGGGCTGGTAAAAAGGATTGTACTGGAAAAAGGGGGGGGGAATGGTAGAATAGGGTAAATTATATCCCATGATGAGGGGGAAAAAGACTTGCTACAGTAGAGGGAAATAAGCGAGGGAGTGAATGTTGTTTGAAACTTGTTCTCATAGGATTCAGCTCAAAGAAGGAATAACATGAACTCTAAGTTGGGTATTGAAATTTATCTTACCCTATAGAGAAGTAGGAAGGGAAAGGAGAAAGAAAATGGAGGGGGACTGATAAGACCAATATTTTATTTTATTTTATTTTATTTCGCTTTTTGGAGGGCAATTGGGATTAAGTGACTGGCCCACGGTCACACAGCTAGCTTTTGTGTTAAGTGTCTGAGGCCAGATTTGAACTCAGGTCCTCCTGACTCCAGGGCCAGTGTTCTATTCACTGTGCCACCTAGCCACTCCAGTAAGATCAATATTTTAAAGAGATTTTCAACAAGAAGGCAATTTCTACAAATGACTTGAACCAGAGAAGCCTGTCAGCTGGAAATGTTCTGAGACCTCACCCAGAGCAGAGGGCTGGATCAGGAGATGTTTCCCAAGAATTGGAAAACTGTATGAGAAGGGATGTCTAAGCCTTGAAACATGATGGACCCATGCAATGGACAATTTCATGTTTTTATTGTTTGTTTTCCCCTATTTGCTTTTATTAAGGCCTGCCTACCAAAGGGAACTTCCACAAGGGTCATGTCAATGCATCTGTCAATCTCTCTCCCTTTCCCCCACATATTGTTGTCCCTTAGAAGCCCCACGGGTTTAAAAAAACATCCTTGATGAAGTCTTAGTCATGTTAGTTAATGATTCACTGAAGAGACTGTGTCTCACAATAAAATCAAAGGGGGAATGTGAGAAATGCTTGTTAATAACAATTGCTAATATGGTGGATCCAGGTTTTTCCCTTTCTATTTCCTCATTTAATTGCTTGGTAAAGGCAGCCTCTGAAGGAAAGGGCTGATGATCAGATTCAGTTCAGTCATGGGCATGCCCTCTCCTGCTCCCCCTCCCCCACAATTGGGAAAGCTTAGTTCTAATTCAAAAGCAAAGACTATCTTATCCTGGTGGAATTTTCATCTTAACCCCAACATTGCTCTGCCTAGGTAATACTGGCTGAAAAGCAGATCCTTTTGTCTAGATTGCCTGAGGTAGGAGTTGTCTAGGTAGAGATGAGTCTCTGTCCAAGAGTGACATAATCAAAGTCACTCCCCTCATTAGAATAAGCCCATCTATCTTTATAATATTCATTCTCTCATTAATTGTTAACCAATATGAGTTGATTTCCATCTGTTGAGAACACTCACTCTTCCAAGTGTATTTAACATCCAGCTGCCCCCAAGTTTCATCTTTGGTTTATGAAAGAAAATTAGTGATCTCAATCTATTAATTACTTCCTAGCCATATTTAATAAATTGATTACTAACTGGGCAGGAATTGTCTCTCAGACTTTTTATTTGTCACAGGATGGTGAAACCTTTGTCCACAAAAGGAAAGTTGGGAGTGGGGCATGTTTGAGAGGAGAAGAAGATAAGGAGTTTTATTTCTGTAATATTGAGTTTGAGTTGCATACAAAGCATCCAGTTTGAGATATTCAGTAGACAATTAGCGATCCAGGACTAACGTTCATGGGAGATACTGGTGCCCTGTAGATAGATATATGAGTCATCTGTACAGAAAGGATAACTAAGCCAATGAGTTGATGCATTTGACTAGAGAAAGGGTGGAGAGGGAAGCCTTGGTAATACCCATAATGAGGGAGTATGATGAAGACTGTGGTTTATTACACATCATTCCTCTTCAGCTAGGCGGCAACACATTGCAGTCTGAAGTCAGGAAGCCCTGATTGAGGACAAATCTGTCCTCAAAAATCTAATACATGTGTGACCGTGAACAAATCACTTAAAAGTTGCCTGTCTCAGTTTCCCCAGAGGGACACATGAGAGATATCATTAGCCCTCAGGAACAGATTGGATATGGTAGTGAGATTCAGTGAGGACTTAAGGAAGATGCCCATGTAGAGAACCTTGGTGACTGGGATGGTGGCACGCTGAGCAGTAACATGAAAATTAAGAAAATAGGAAAGAGTTTTTTGGGGAAAGATAATGGGTGCCATCTTAGATAGATTGAATCTAAGATGTGTCTATGTGTCATTTAGTTTGATATCTGTCAGGCATTTGGAGATTTGCAACTAGAAGTCAAGAGAGGGGTCAGGGCTGGATAAATAGATTTGAGAACCATCAGCTTAGAGATGATCATTGAAATCATGGGAGCTGAGGAGATCAATGACTGAAATAGTATTGGGAGAAAAGAGAAGAGGATTCAGGACAGTGGCTGCCTGTCCCTGGACAAGTCACTTAAACATTCAGTGTTTCTCTTGGCTCTCCATGGTTATACTCTGCAGATCACATCCAAATCTGCTTTTATATAAAGAGAGTTTCCTACAGCAGTGAAATCACAGACCTAGTTCAAAAAATGTACAACCATGTGACAGGTTCTCTAGGGGCTTCATGATTAGAAATGGAGCTTTTAATTCTGTATCTCCACCCCACCCCACTCCCAAACCCAGTAAGAAGCAGTCAGGACATTCCTTGGCCTTGTATGTATACATTACTGAATGGTGGTGGAAAAACCAAATTGAATATTGGTATGAGAACAAGAGAATAATAGTGAGTGTAATTGTGTGGATGTTGAGTGTGGACAGTAGGAGTGGTTTGAAGATATTTTGTGGGCAGAGGATGGGTGAGTCTGGTCCTTGATCCCCATTGGATTGACTTGTTTACCCCTAGAGTGAACTTTGATTTAGAATACGTGGAGAGGACATATAATTAAGGTGGGGCAAACGTGGAGTCCCCAGGGAGATTAGGTGCTTATTGGGTATTTGTGCACCCTTTTCCAGTGACTCCAAAATTTGAGGACAATAAGGAAAGGGCCCTGGCAGATCTGAACGGTACAATCCTCAGTCTGTGTTTAAATGGGAAAATCTAGGTGAAATGACAGAGATTAGGATGAATGGGCATGTACCCAAAACACCATACATAGTCCTATCAAGTGCAGTTATGGGGGTAGAAGCTTTGGTTGGTAAATTCTCAACTTCATTCATTATCCCTGGGTTCTTGGCCTATTTCATTACCAAAGAAATCTGGAGAGTTACTTTCAGTTTCTGGAAACCGGAGGACTGTGAAAGGTCAGATGGTAGGTAGGTAGCTAAGATTTTGTTGTACATTGTTCATTGCTTTATGTATTTTGCATGTTAGTTTTCTACTCCTAGTGATCACAAATCCTAGTGTAATAGACTAATTGGTTATTGACCTGGAAGATGCTTTGGAGATATTTCTTCCAACTCCCTCACTTTATAGATGAAGATATTTAGGTAAAAAGAGGTTAATTTACTTGGCCTGTGTCAATGAACAAGTCACATATCCTAAATCATAAGTCAGACCTACTCAAGCATCCTTATCAACAATAATAAATAGGAGAAGTATAAATTCAGAACTAAAGACAACTGAGAAGCCATCTATTAAGACTTCTTTATTTTACAGATAAGGAAATGGAGTAAAACAGAGTTAGGTGACTTGCCCAGGGTCATACAGCTAATACTTATCTGAGGCCAGATTTAAACTCATGAAAATGCATCCTCCTGATTCCAGACCTGGAATTCTATCCACTGTGCCACTTAGGTTACATGGGTATTAAATATTAAGCAGCCAAATTTCAAAGAAAATTTGGGTTTAAATGTTGATTCAAAATGTTCTATGCAATTTTTCTATGCCTCAGTTTCCTCATTGATAGAAAGAGATAGTTGGACTTAATGTTTTCTAAGACAGCCTCTAGGTCTGAATCTGATTCTCAAAGCAGCTTTGCAAATAACTTCATTTCTAGGAACAAATTTGCCTTTGCAAGAATGTGGTACTGACAGCTGAAGGAAGACAGAGTTTTGCAAAAAAAAAAAGTAAGAAAGCAACAAATTTTAATTGAAAAAAATGTATATTTCAGGAGTGTCTGTGTCCTATGTTAGCACTCTTACTCCTTTATGGAAGATGAAGCATGATTCCGAGAGAGAACATCCATGGTTCATCATTGGCTCTTTAAATAGCCTGATGTGCCCTAGAGACTTTCTGTTGAGGTAGGATCATTACAGGAGAGACAGACACACCAGTAGCAAACAGCAAGTGGAACAGCAAGCACCCTCACACACCCAGGATGGCCTGCTAGCACAGATTCTTGGATCTGCTGTTCTTAAAGTAAAGCAACTTTTAAGGGGTCAACAATCTTCTTTAATTATCTTCACTAGTTCAGGGCAAAAGTCAACGCCCTGGAACTCAGAGAAAGTACAAGCAGAGAAACTAGCATAAAGACCAACAGACGGCTCTGACTGAATCAAAGCAATATTGCTATACACTTCACATACACAATGGGATGAAGAAAGCCTGTACAACTAAGCAGTTGGATGGCAGGATGATCCTGAACATACAACTACTCAGAGTCTCAAGTAGGGAATCACAAGGACCTTCTTATAAGTGAACCCTCAAAAGCAAAATGCCATTCTCCCAGAATACATAACAAAGACTCAGCTTCTGATTGTCTGAGTGCTGAGGAGCTTAAAAATCCTCGGGCCCCAGCACTTAATTGAAAACTCCCCACAGTCCAGAGCCTGATTAGCTCTGGACTAGGGCTGTATGTGCCTATTAAGGGTCAGGAAAGATCCTCAAATTCCCTTAACATTGCACTCTGTTTCAAAACCAGGTTGACTATTTTTCAGGGGAAAAAAAAGAAAACAATGGCCTTCCTGTTGTTTCCTGCTGCTTCAGACTGTGGTCCATTCACATTTAATTCTTTTAAACTCATGAATGTGAGGGTGGATTGTAGTGGTGAGATATTGGAAGCAGGAAGATCAACCAGCAGATGGTTGCAATAATCCAGGTGTGATATGATAAGGACCTACGCAAGGATAAGGCAGGGTCAGAAGAGAGAAGAGGGCACATTTGGTAGTAGGGTAGAAGGATCATGAGAGTTATCTGAAGATGGAGCATATGGCATGCTTATGGGCATCAAAAAAAGAACAAGGAAAGAGAGAAAGCTGGATAATTAGTGAGACAGTGGGGACAATATTCTGGGGGAGATGGGATGGAATGGGGCCACCTGAACAAGTAGAGGGGTGAGTCTTGGTAAGGAGTAAGGCCACTTCATCATGTGAGACAAGGTTAGATGCATAGTTTCCTTATCTATAAAATGGGAATAATAATCACATGTACCTCATGGTTTATTGTGAGGTTGAAATGAGATAATATGAGCACTTTTTCACACTTAAAGCATCATATAAATGTTAGCCATTGATAAATGTTTGTGGATTGATTAATTAATAAATGGATTGATGAAGTCAAAGTACTCACAAGCTAACCATATCTCTGAGCAGAAAGCAGACTCAGGGGCATCTAGTTGGCCATAGCTAGGTCTTAATCCCATCTTCTATAGAAAACTTTCCCTAACTCTTCTTAATTCTAGTGCCTTCCCTCTGTTAATGATGTCTTACTTATTCTACTGATACCTTGCTTTATATTTGTTCATATGTTTTCTCCCCTATTAGACTGCAAACTCTTTGAAGGCCTCTTTTTTTCCCCCATGGTTTTTTTTATTTACTTTTAGTTTACAAGTTTGAGTTCCACAATCCCTTCAGTTTCAGATTTTCTCCTCTCCCTTCCACCCCACCATGGTGGCATACAATCATGTACAGGATCTGCAAATACTTTCACAATGTACAATAGTTTGGTTGTATAGAAAGGTTATGACCAATGAGCGATCGCTGGGAAAAAAGAAGCAAAACCAAACATTAAAAAGAACGATAGCATGTATTGCTTAAGTCTCCATTTAAACTCTGGTCTTTCTAGATCTTTCTGTGAATGTAGATATCTCCTTCCATCCTGAGGCTTGTAAAGTTGTCTTTTAGCCGTGCATTGTTGAGGATAGTCCAGTTTATCAAGGTTGGTCATCACACATACGATGTGTCTGTGATTGTGTACAAATTTTTCCTGGTTCTGCTCTTCTCACTTAGCATGAATTTGTATATGCCTCTCCAGGTAGTTATAAAATCCATCTCCTTCCCATTTCTTATAGCACCATAGTATTCCATTACATTCACATACCATGACTTCTTCAGCCATTCCCCAATTGATGGGAATCCCCTATATTTCCAGTTTTTTGCAACCATGAAGAGAGCTGCAATAAATATTTTTCTACATATGTGTCCTTTTCTCACTTCTGTGATCTCATTGGGATGTAACCTCAACAGTGGTATTGCTGGGTCAAAGGGTATGCAATAATTTATAGCCTCTTGGGCATACTTCTAGATTGTTCTCCAGAATGGTTGTATCAATTCACAACTCCACCAACAATGAATTAGCGTTCCAATTTTTCCACATCCTCTCCAGCATTTGTCATTTTCCTGTTTTGTCATCTTAGCCAATCTGACTGGTGAGATGTGGTACCTCAAAGTTGTTTTGATTTGCATTTCTCGAATCAATAGTGATTTAGAGCATTTTTCCATATGCTTAAAGATATCTTTAATTTCTGCCTCAGAAAATTGCCTGTTCATATTCTTTGACCATTTATCAACTGGGGAATGATTTGTATTCTTATAAATTTTACTTAATTCCCTGTAAATTTTAGAAATGAGGCCTTTATCAGAGACACTAGTTGTAAATATTCTTTCCCAATTTCCCACTTCCCTCTAAATCCTGGTTACAT
>CM053584.1:16141565-16157076 GCA_028627135.1 Pseudochirops cupreus
TTTTTTTTTTATATCTTTTCTCATGCTATTGATTCTATTTTCACAATTCTCTCACATTACTTTCAATTTTTTTCTCCTACTATATGCCAGGCACCTGTTATGCATTGGCAAATACAGTCCCTGTCTTCAAGGAGCTTACATTTCAAAGGGGCAAAACATGTCACAACTATATACATATAAGATTTATACAAAGTAAATAGGAGATAATCTCTGAGAGAAAGGCCCTGGCAGCTGGGGTGGGGAACTAAGTTAGGAAAAAATCTCTGTATAAAAACTATAATTTGAACTGACTCTTGAAGAAAGCCAAAGAAACTGAGAGGTGGAGAAAGGGTGTCTCTAAGAAGAGAAAGAGGTAGAGCAAAGGTCAGGAGTTGAAAGCATGTATGTCATGTGACTGAATGAATGAACTTATAGATGACCTTATCTAGTTTTCACTTAAGTGACCCTCACACAAAAACTTTCCTGCTCAGAAACTACAAATTGAAGAGTGCACTAAAACTGTGATTTATCAGTAAACCACCTCAAAACAGACACATTTATTCTTGTAGAAGCATTTCATCAGCCCATGTAATCCAACAGGACATCAAGACACTGGAAATTATTAAGAGTATTAGAAATGTGGATCTTTCCCCACTATTGCTAAAGGGAAACATTACCCTATACTTAGGGTAGCTAGGAGATACTGGGCCTAGAGTCAGGAAGACCGAAATTCAAATTTGGCCTCAGATACTTGCTAGCTGGGTGACCCCGGGCAAGTCAATTAACCCTATTTTCCTCAGTTACTTCCTCTGTAAAATGAACTGTAGAAGGAAATGGCAAACCTCTCTAGTATCTCCGCCAAGAAAACCTCAAATGATGTCACAAAGGACTGGGCATGACTGCAACAACTGAAGAACAAAAAACCCTACATTGATGTTATGCCTTGAGATACCAGCTAATGATAGTATGAAGTCACCATGATTAGCAGGTCATTTAAAAACAAAAGTTTTGTTGGGGAAGTTGAAGGAGAAACAAAAAAAAACACCCTTTAATATTTGCACATTTAATAGAGTTTTTTAACCTTTTAAAAAATCTTCCCAATTAAGAATTTGAGTGGGTTTCATAGCACCTTCCAAATGGATTGGCATAAAGATGAAAATTTGGAAGCTGAATACATCCTTTCTCATAACAAATGGACAGCAGGGGAGACAGACAGACAGAGAGAGAGAGAGAGAGAGAGAGAGAGAGAGAGAGAGAGAGAGAGAGTTAGTCAAAAACAGCCAGTGAGACTTTTTGTTTTTTGTTTTGTTTTCATGTTTGGATCTTGGTGGAGTCTGTCTTCCACTTATGGAAGTCATGAAAACCAAACACAAAAGTATAATTAACTTAGAGCAAGATATAGGAATTACTGCATCACAAAGTATCAAACCAAGGTTTTTCAAAAATAACAAAGCATCATTCAACCATGTTACTTTTGCTAAAACACTTATTTTGAATTTGTTCACCATTATCTCATCCTTTTAAAATGTGTTTTGTGTGTTTTTATGACATATAGAATATATTAGGACATAAGTACTCGTAAATAATTTACAAATATTGGAGACATGTTCAAAATATTTTGACTGATTATGGCTGTTCAGTTGTGTCTGATTCTTTGTGATCCCATTTGGTGTTTTTTGGAAAAGATATGTGAGTAGTTTGCCATTTTCTTCTCCAGCTCATTTTACAGATGATGAAACTGAAGTAAATGGGGTTAAGTGATTTCCTCAGGGTCACAAAACTAGTAAATATTTGAAAACAGACTGGAATTCAGGAAGATGGGTCTTCCTGACTGTAGGCTTGGCACTCTGTATGCACAATGGTTGCAAGCAGCTGCCCTCGACTGATAGAGTGCACTTTTTTTTTAAATAGTTTGGAGCATCAGCTAAGATTAAAAAAAAAACAGGAAAATAATAAATGCAGGAGAGGATGTGGAAAAATTGGAACACTAATGCATTGTTGGTGGGGTTGTGAACTGATCCGACCATTCTGGAGAGCAATCTGGAACCTATGCCCAAAGGGCTTTAAATAAGTGCATTTCCTTTGACCCAACAATATCACTTTTAGAGTTATATCCCAAAGAGATCATAGAAGTGGGAAAAGGACTCGTATGTAAAGGACCCGTATGTACAAAAATATTCATAGCAGCTCTTTTTATGGTGGCAAAGAATTGGAAGTCAAGAAGATGCCCATCAATTGAGGGATGGCTAAACAAAAACAAGTTGTGGTATATGAATGTAATGGAATACTATTGTGCTATAAGAAATGATGAACAGACGGACCTCATAATAACCCGGAGAGACTTATATAAACTGATGTTGAGTGAGAAGAGCAGAACCAGGAGAAATTTGTACACAATTACAGATACATCATATGTGTAACAACTAATTTTGATAGACTGTATTCCTCCCAGAAATGCAAGGTTATGAGACAACTCCAAAAGACTTGTGATGGAAAGGGATATCGACATTCAGAGAAAGAACTACAGAGTCTGAATGCAGATTGAAGCAAACTACTTCCTCTCTTTTTTTTTTGTTTTGTTTTGCTTCTTCTTTCTCACTGTTCACCCCATTGGTTACAAATCCCTCTTTACAATTTGACTAATGTTTAATGTGAAGGTATTTTTAGAGCCTTACTTGATTGCATGCTGCCATGTAGGGAGAGGAGGGGGGAGAAGAGGGAAGGGGAGAAAATTTGAAACTCAAGAGATTGTGGAACTGAATGTTTTAAAGTAAAAGTAAATAAATAAATTTAAATTTCAAAAAACAGCTTGAAGACTACTGATTTATAGGATATTAAATTTCATGGGACATCAAGGGGCAATAAATATCTGTGTGAAATCTTTGCCATAACTCCATCATTGTTCTACTCAGGGGAGACTGGATAGAGGACAGGTCTTTTTTTTTTTTTCTTGATTGCCTCAGGTGGGGGTAGTCTAGGTAGAGATGAGTCTCTTTGTTCAAGAGTGACATAATCCAAATCAAGTCTATCAATCCCACATTAGGATAAGGCTACCTCTCAGTATAGTATTCATTCTCTAATTAATTTGTAACCATTCAGAGTTTTTTTTTTCCATCTATTGGGAACATCCACTTTTCCAAAAGTATTTTAACTTCTAGTGGGTCACCATGCTTTATCTTTGGTTCATAAGAGAAAGTCACTGACGTCCATCTATTAATTATTTGCTAGTCATAATTAGTAAATTGCTTATTAATTACCCAGAAATTATGTCTCTGGGTTTTTAATTCATTACAGTTTGCCTACCACAGAAGGAACCAGAGCTCTGTATCCCAGATTCTTAACAAAAAAATCCCATATATCTTTATGGGCCCAAGTGGAGAAATTTTCCACAAGGGGGAGCTTTCTGTTAGGACTTTGGCCTTGATTTAACTCTCTTCCTATAATCAGCAATTAGATCTCCTCCGAGTAAGTATATATGACTGTTTTAAATGTGTTCTCATTATGCTGAAGCCCTCTGAATTTTCATTCTCAACAGCAGAGGGATAGTTGTTAGAAGAAGGTCTATTTTTCAGTCCTTTCACTGGATGCAGATAATGTCTTTCTTAATCTGCCCTTTATAATTAATTTGGGAATTTATAATAGTCAAGATAAATTTATTCACTCAAAGTTATTCTTAAAATAATACTGCTGTTACTATATGCAATGTTCACTTGGTTCTGCTCATTCCAGTCTTTATTAATTCATACAAGTCTTTCAATGCTTTTCTAAGATCATTATTGAAAATTAAAAATAAAATAAATTTTAAAAAGGAATAAGGTCTATTGGTGAGACTGCCTCAAGCCAGGCTTGCAGGGTGGTTGGTGTGCACAAGATTATAAGGTAATGTTTGAGAAGTCTGGGATTCATTTTGAGATCACAGCCTGGGAATCTCAGAACTACTCTAGGCAGGCAGGACAGGAAAGTTTCTGCAATGTAGTGTTTCATCCGCGGTTTTCTGGCCAGAAAGAAACCAAAGAGGGCTAGAAATTTGGGGTTTTATGTCTGGGGAAAGGAAACTGAGGCAAGCTGTGAAAATATAAACTCTTATAAAAGCTATAATTCTTGCTGAGCACTTTTTCAGGTTGACAGACTAGATGGTAATTCAAGGGAACTCCTTCAGTAAAGACAGAAATTAGATATTTTTATTCTGAGTGGGAAAAACATCTGCTGGGAGTAGAACAGGAAGCTAGGTAAGATGAGCAAGGAAATGTACTTTTTCTAGGCAGATTCTTGTTGTCAGATTTTCAGGTAAGTAATTAGGTCAGAGCAAATTAAGTGGCACAAGTGAGGTAAATGGCAGAGGCCAACAAAGAAAGGAACATCTACATTTCAAGTCTGATTTCTGATCATCCACATTCTGTATGTTCTAGTCTGTGAAATGGTACTAAAAGAGTGATTTTAAAAATATATATCTTTCTGTCTTTTGATTGCTGCCAAAATTAAGAGGCAGAGAGGAAAGGGGCAGCTTTCCCCAAATTTATAAGAGTTTGCAGATTTGAAAGTGGAATTAGAGAAGGGATTTTTTTTCCTGAGTATTTTTTTGAAGTAAAATACTGCTATTTTTGCCGCTTTGGGTATATAGCAAGCTCTTCCTCCTTTAGCTCTGAGATGTTAAGATCTCAAACCAAGCAACTAATAAACAGTATGGCTGAGTGAACCCTGCCATAGCCTACAAGGACTGATGAGGGAAATTCCAACTTTCATTCTCAGGGAGACAAGCATCTCAATTCATCATTAATTAGCCACTTAAAGTCACTTGGCAAAATGGATTTTTTTGGTCAATCCAAAATTAGGAATTGAATTAGGAATTAATTGTTACTAGATGAGCTTAAGAATTCTTCCATTTTGTTAATCCATCTCTGCCTGAGATACAAAAGTATTTCCACAATGAACGCCCAGGACCCTAGAGCTGATCAAGGGAATTGCTCGTTACTATACAAAACTTTAGAGAGGCCATTATACAGGCTATGTTAGGGACTATATCTAAAAACAAAACAAAACGAAAAGAAAACATTACCCAAAAAATTAATTAGAAAATAATCTTCAATACTAAGAGTTTATTACTTCAGGTTTAATTGCATCCTAAAGCTGAAATTTATAGGTAATGGGTTTTCTTTCAAATTTCAAATATATTAATCATACGTACAAAAATATTTACTGCAGCTCTCTTTGTGGTAGCAAAAAACTGGAAATTAAGGTGATGCCCATCAATTGGGGAATGACTAAACGAGCTGTGGTATATGAATGTAACGGAATACTATTGTGCTATAAGAAATGAGGAGGAGATGGACTTCATATTTAGCTGGAGAGGCTTATACAAACTGATGCTAAATGAGAAGAGCAGAACCAGGAAAAATTTATACACAATCACAGACATATCTTATGTGTGACGACCAGCTTTGATAAACTGGACTCTTCTCAGCAATGCACAGCTATAAGACAACTCTACAAGTCTCAGTGATGAGGTGTAGGCCCTGGGACCCCCCCTTGAGTTCTCCTTGAATCTTTGAGGTACAGGCTCTGGGAAACCCCTTGAAGTCTGATTGAATCTTCCCACTTGAAGAGGCATTTGCAGAGGCTATAAGTATTTCATTGTGTCTGAGCCCAAACCTCTGTTACTAGCCTGGCCCTCCATTGTCCATCTGCTTCCCACCCTTGAGCCTATCAAAATACCAATCCATTCTTGCATTGACCTTGTTAACTCCTCCTGAAGACCCTGCCCAAACTCCTCCTCTGAACCACTCCTAGATTCCTCTATATATAAGCCCCCATCTTCCCTCCATGTGGTGTGAGAGCTCTATAGAATAGCTTAGCACAGACTTGCTCTGTGAGAGTGCCATAGAATGATCTAGCATAGACTGGCTCCTTAAGAGTCTACCCCATATGGCAAACTTTTCATGAACTTTTAATAAACTTTACTTTTCTTTGGCTGAGAAGACTTAAGTGGAGTTCTTTCCACAGAACCCGGCATGTTGGTATTTTGGGGTCTCAGGCAACCCTAACCCTCTTTGGGAAACCTCTTCATCAGGATGGAAGGAGATGTCTACATTCAGAGAAAGATCTAGAAAGAACAGAGTTTAAATGGAGACTGAAGCAATCTACATGCTCTTGCTCTTTTCCATGTTTGGTTTTCTTTCCTCTTTCCCATTGTTCACTCCATCGATTACAACCCTTCTATACAACCAGACTAATGTCCAACGTGAAAGTATCTGCAGATCCTATACCTGACTGCATGCCGCCATGGGGGAGGGAGGAGCGAGAGGGGAGAAAACTTGAAACTCAAGGGACTCTGGAACTGAATCTTGTAAACTAAAAGTAAATACACAAATCAATTTTAAAAATACAAAATAACGATAAATAAAAACACTTTAAATATATTACTGTTTGTGGTATCGCGATGTTTCTAAATTTTCTTATTGTGAAATTTGGCAAATACGAGACACTGTTAGAAAAGTAATATCTCTTATAATTTAGATGCCGGTAGATCATGAATTCTGCCAGAAAAAGAAGGGAAAAGGAAAAAAGTTTGAGAACTTACCATTTTATCAGTCACATGACCATGCATTTTAATATTCTGAAGCACGTTAATTTAAGAATTATAAACTTCCAGGTTTGTCTATATTTAAGAGGAAGTTTCACCTAAAATTATTTGGCTTCCACTTGTGAAAATTGTAAGATTATTAGGAAATTATTAGGGACTATTATGATAAGGTTAATTTAGTTGGGTATATCTTTGGCATTGCTTCACTTAGAAAATGGAATCTCTTCCCAATTGCAAATACTTTTTGATGAGGGGGGATGGTAATCGGGAACTTGTGGTCACTAGAAATTTATTTATAGTGCTTTTGAGATTTATTTATGATACTCAAGACATTTACGCTTACTTGGTCTTCTATTTAAGGTTGAAAAAGGGATATCTGTCAGTATAGAGGTTTCTAAATAATTTATTTCTTGAGAGTCTAGTGATTTCCTTTTTACATCAGGATAAATCTTAAGCTGTTTTTGAGAAAGAAATATTTTTAGAAAGGAATGTTTCAGTAAAAATCTTTTGTGATTCATAGAAGGCCTGATAAATGTCATTTGTTAGTTAATTTATTGTAACAACGTGGTAGTATTGTTAACAATTGTGTCCAGATTGGCTGTGTCATTGGGCCAATCCTACATGGGCACTTCAGGAAGAACTTTAGTAGTCAGCAGCTCAATGGGAGTGACATCTGAGATCTAAGTCCAGTGGATATCTGTCCCTTGGAATAAGACACAGTTTGAACTCTCTTAATTCATTTTCATTGCACTCTTTTTCTTTAATTTTCTCATACAAGATATCTGTATACCTGATTACATATGTGGGATGTGAGAAAACTGAGACTGTTGGTGGGGTAAATTATGAACTGATCCAAGCATTTTGCAGAACAATTTGGAACTATGCCTCAAGGGCTATAGAACTGTGCACACCCTTTGATCAGGAAGTACCACTGCTAGGTCTATATCCTAAAGATATTAAAAAAGGAGGGAGGATGAAAAGTACTATTTGTACAAAAATATTTATACGAGCTCTTTTTGAGATGTCTAAGAATTAAAAATGGAAACGATGCCCATAAATTGGAGAATGGCTAAACAAACTGCCGTGTATGATTGTGATTGAATATTATTGTGCTATAAGAAATGACAAGGAGGATGATTTCAGGAAAACCTGGAAAAACCTACATGAACTGATGCAAAATGAAGTGAGCAGAACTAGGACAACATTGTACATAGTAACAATGTTTCATGAAGAAAAATCTGTGAACGATATAGCTATTCTGAGCAATACAATGATTTGAGAAAATCCCATAAGGACTAATGATGAAGCATACTATATACCTCCAGATAAACAATTAATATTGTATAAATACAGACTGAAGCATGCTATTTTTTACTTTCATTCTTTTTTTTCTTAATTTGAGTTTTCTCATGCAAAATGACTAATATGGAAATGTTTTACATGATTCTACATATATAACGTATATGAAAATGTTTACCATCTCAGGGAGGGGGAAGGGATAAAAGGGACTGCATTTGGAACTCAAAATTTAAAAAAAAACATGTTTTAAAATTGTTTTAACATGTAATTGGGGGAAATAAAATAACATTTTTTTAATCTTCAAAAAAAATGGTATCTTCTTTCAATAGGCGTTATCCATTAGAATATAACTAGAAACTGAAAATGTTTTATTATAAATAACTTATTTAATAAGCACTGTATTTAAATTGATTACTCTATATTTATTCATTCCATCTCAATACGTTTTGTGATTGTTGTAGTTAATATGCCATCTGTTAAGAGAATTCATTCTTTTATTAAAGGTCATCTTATTGAAAATTGATTTCTTATTAATTCCTTAGCAGAATCTCATACTCCAAATGGGGAAATAAACAATTCCAAATTTAAAAATTGGGTTCGGAGTTTTCTAATTTTTCAGTTTGTATTTGTCTTGCATATATCAACACTAAAATTGGCTAACATAAAAATGTAAATTCTCTGGTTCTCTGGTCTAAAAGATTTACCAATTTGACTTTCTTATTAGGAGAAACATCAGGTTTGAGCTAACTGTAACTACTTAATCTGGTTATTGGCACAGTAAATTTAAAATTCTATTAAGACCAATTTTTAAAAAAGAATTTTAGAAGAACAAGCAACTTGAACCAGAGAGGTCAGCCAGTTGGAAACTTCTCTGAGACCTCACCCAGACCAGAGAACTGAATCAGGGGAAGTTTCAAAGAAGCACATAGTGGTATTGATGAAGTACCACCACTGGGAATCCCCTTGAACTCTAATTGAATTTTCCCATTTGATGAGGCATTTGTCTGAGGCCGTAAGCCTTTCATTATACCTCTGCCCAAATCTCTGTTACTAGCCTAGCCATCCTTTGTCTGGCTAGCTCCTACCCTTGATCCTCCCAAACTCTCCATTGTCTCATCTCCAGGTAGCCTCCAGTTACCTCCCATCCTTAATCTCTCATCACTGAAGTCCTACCTGGTTTGACTCCTCCTAAAGACCCTCCCCAAACTCCTCCCCTAGATTATTCCCACAACCTTTATACATATAAGACCCCATCTAGCTTCCATGAATTGTGAGAGCTCGCGAGAATGTGGTCACCCACACTTACTCTGTGTCAGATTGTTCTTGCCCTCTTGTCCAGTACAAGTGCAAAGACACCAAGGCTCCTTAAGAGCCTACCCAATATGGTGAACTTTTAATAAACTTTGCTTCTCTCTGGCTGAGAGAAGACTCGAGTGGAATTCATTCAACAAGACATGGCATGTTGGTATTTTGGGGTCTCTTGTACCCCTAACCCATACTTCTTCATTTTTATGGAACCCTGACCTCATCAATATGAGACGAGATATCTGAGCCTCAAGATATGATGGACCTACACAATGGACAATTTTATTTATTTTTTTTTACTATTTGCTTTTCCCCATGTGAATTTTATCTGTAAGGCCTGCTTGCCAAAGGACACTGCCACCAAGATCAACAGATCTGTCAATCTCTCTCCCTTTTCCCCATACATTGTTTCACCTCATAAGCCCCTTAGGTAAAGAAAAAAGAAAAGAAAAAGCTTGATGAAATGTTTGTCATGTCAGTTACTGATGCCTGGAAGGGCCTGCATCTCATAATAAAATCAAGTAGGAGAATGATAAAAATAATTATTAATAAACAATTACTTATATGGATGATCCTGGGTTTCTTTTTTCCCCCTTCTTTCTATTTCCTCATTTAGTTACTAGGTAAGCCTCTGAAGGAAAGGTCTTATGATGAGATTCAGTTCAAGCTTGGGCAGGACCCCACACAACTGGGAAAGCTTAATTCTGATTAAAGAGTAAATATGATCTCATCTAGGTAGAATTCTGTAATACTGGATGGAGAATAGATCTTTTTGTCTAGATTGCTCTAGACACAGGTTGTCTGCATAGAGATGAGTCTCTTTTGTCCAAGAGTGACATAATCAAAGTCACTTCCCCCAACTCTCATTATAATGTTCATTCTCTCATCAATTGTTTATCAATATGAGTTGATTTCCATCTGTTCAGAACACCTACTCTTCCAAGGGTATTTAAACATCCAGCAGCCCCCATGGTTCATCTTTGGTTTATGAGAGAAAGACACTGACCTCAATCTATTAATTACTTGCTGGTCATAATGAATAAATCGATTATTAATTAGTCAGAAATTACGTCTCTCAGCCTTTTCATTTATCACAGGATGGTGATACCTCTGGACACAAAAGGAAAGTCAGGCATGGGGCATGGTTGAGAACAGAGGAAGATAAATGAGTTTCCTTTCTGAGATATTGCATTTCAATTGCATATAAAACATCTGGTTTGAGATATAGAAGAGATAATTAGGGATTAAAGTTCAGAGTAAACACTGGTGCCAAGTACCCAAGTCATTTGTACAGATAAGATAACTAAGCCAATGAGAGCTGATGTATTTCCCTAGAGTCAGCGTGGAAAGGGAAGACTAGAGAAGCCAACTCAATCTTGAGTAATAGCTATGATAAGGGCGTGTGATAAAGATGGAGACTTAATACACATGCCTCCTCTTCGGCTAGCTGGCACCAGACAGACAGAGCCTGAAGTCAGGAGGGCCTGATCAAGTATAAATCGGTCTTCAAAAACCTAGTAGAGGTGCACCTGTGAGCAAATTTTCTACAGTTTCTCCAGCTCCGTTTCTTTTAGCTATGTATCTACTTCATGAAGTTATTATGAGGATCAAGTGAAATACCATGTGCAAAATGCTTAATAATTAACAGAGGGAAGGCACTGGAAGTAAGAAGCATTGGAGAAGGCTTCCTGTAGAAGGTGGGATTTCAACTGGGACTTAAAGGAAGCCAGGGAGGCCAGGCATCATAGGAGAAGCATGGGGTCCAGCCTGAAAAAATTCCTGGAGCCCACTGATAGAGTATCGTGTTCATGGGACAAGCAGGGAACCAGTGTCATGAGATCAAAGAGTACATAGAAAAGGAATGGCATGTAAGAACACTGGAAAGGGAGGAGGGGACAAGGTTCTAAAGGACTTTGAATGCCAAACAGAGAATTTTGTATTGGATCCTGGGGGCAAAATGGAGCCACTGAAGTTTGTAGAGTAGGGGGTGATATGATCAGACCTAGACTTTAGGAAGATAATAGTAGCTAACATTTATATAGTGATTATTGTGTTAGGAAATATGCTAAGCATTTCCCAACAACCCTGAGAGGCAGGTGCTCCATCTTACAGGTGAGGAAACTGAGGCAAATAGATATTCATTAAGTCATTTGCCCAGGGATCACACAGCTAGTGTCTGAGCCAGATTTGAACTTAGATCTTCCTGATCTCAAGCCTAGAGTTCTATCCAATACACCACCCAGGTGCCCATGTAACAACTGAGTAGAGGATGGACTAGAATGGGGAAAGACACACAGCTAATATTTATATGGTACTTTAAGGTTTGCAAAGTGCTTTATAAATGATCTTCTCTGATCTTCTCAACAATTTTGGGAGGGAGGTGCTATTATTATTTCTTTTTACAGATGAGTAAACTGAGACAGACAAAAGTTGTGTGATTATTCCAGGGACTCAATAACTGAGGCAGGATTTAAACCTAAGTTATCTTGAGTTCATATCTAGGACTTAATCTACCATGCAATCTCATTATCCACCAAAGAGGAAGCTATCACAATGCCCCCTCCCAATAGTATGAGGTGCTATGTGCTTGTGCCAGGATGGTGATTATGTCAGAGAGAAGGGAGCATGCACAAGAGAAGTTCTGAAGATAGTATCAATAAACCTCAGCAACAGATTGGGTATGAAGGTGAGAGGAGTTAAGGAAGATGCCCAGGTTGAGAACCTTGGTGACTTGAATAGTGGCTGCTAAGTAGTAACAGGGAAATAAAGAAGAGACAAAAGATTTTGGGGGGAAAATAATGGGCACCATTTTGGATAGGTTGAAATATAAGATGTCTAGGGGTCATTCACTTTGATATCTCCATCAGAAATAATGGAGATTTGCAACCAGAAGTCAAGAGAGAGGTCAGGGCTGGATAAATAGATTTGAGAACCATCAGTTTAGAGATGATCATTGAAATCATGGGAGCTGAGGAGATCCACAATTGAAATAGTATAGGAAGAAAAGAGAAGAGAACTCAGAACCAGAGTGGCTGACTGTACCTGGATAAGTCAGTTAAACATTCATTGTCTCTGTTGGCTCTCTATGATTATAATCTGTAGAGCAGGTCCAAATCTGCTTTTACATAAAGAAAATTTCCTATAGCAGTGAAACCACAGATCTAATCCAAAAAATGTTCAACCATGTGACAGGTTCTGTAAGGGCCTTATGTTTAGAAATGGAGCTGTTAATTCTGTATCCTTGCCCCACTCCACTGCCAAATCCATTAAAAAGCAGTGAGGACATTCCCTACAATTGTAGGCATGTATTACTGAATGGCAGTGGAACAAATAAATTGAATACTGGTATGAGAACAAGAGAATAATAGTGACTGTGATTGTGTGGATGTTAAGTATGGACAGTAGGAGTGGTTTGAAGGGACTTTGTAGGCAGGGGATGGGTGAGTCTAGACCTTGATCCCCAAGGAATTGGCTTGTTTATCCCTAGAGTGAACTTTGACTTAGAATAAGTGGAGAAGGTGGAAAATTAGGGTAGGGCAAACATGGAACTCCCAATGAGATTTTATATTAATTGGGTGTTAGCACCCTCTTCTCCAGTGACTCCAAAATTTGGGAATAATGAGGAAAGAGTCCTGACAGGTAGGGTCTATCTCAGCAGTACAATTCTAAGTCTTCATTTAAATGGGAAAATCTAGATTGGGGGGAGGGGACATAAAATTACCTGAAATGACAGAGATCAGGATGAGTTGGCATGCATCCACAACACCATGCACGCTACTATCAAGTGAAGATAGCTGGGCATAAGCTTTGCTTGGTAAATTCTCAACTTTATTCATTAATCCTGGGTTCTTGGTCTATTTTGTTGCCAAAAAGGTAGGAAGATTGCTTTTAGGTCCTGGAAGCCAGAGGGCTCTGAAAGGCCAGATGGAGGTAGCCAAGGTTTTGTTGTATGTTATCCCATTGCTTTATGTGTTTTACCTGTTAGTTTTCCACATCTAGTGATCACAAATCCAAGATTCATAGAATCATTGATTATTGACCTAGAAGATGCCTTGGAGACATTACTTCCAACTCCTTCAGTTTACAGATGAAGATATGGAAGCAAAAAGAGGTTAACTTACTTGGTATGTGTCAGTGGGCAAGTCACATACCCCAAACCATAAGTGAGACCTACTGAAGCATCTTTATCAACAATAATAAATTGTAGAAGTATAAATGTAGAGCTAAAGGGAACTAAGAAGCCATCTACTCAGACTTTTTCATTTTACAGATAAGGAAATTGAGAAAAACAGGGTTAAGTGACTTCCTAGTCTCACACAGCTAATATATGTCTGAGGTCAGATTTGAACTCATGAAGATTCGTCTTTCTGATTCCAGGCCTGGCACTCTATCCACTGTTCCACATAGGTTACACAGGTATTAAGTGTTCAGTGGCAAAATTTGAAAGAAAATATGGTTTTAAGTATTGTTTCAAAATTTGCTATGCAATTTTCTGTGCCTCTGTTTCCTCATTCGCATAAAGAGGTAGTTGGATTTTCTATTTTCTAAGATAGCTTCTAGATCTGAATCTGATTATAAAAAGAGCTTTGCAAATAATTTCATTTCTAGGAACAAATTCGCCTTTGCAAGAATGTGGTCACTGACAGCTGGAGGAAAAGAGTTTTGCAGAAAAGTAAGAAAGCAACACACTCCAACTAGAGAAAATATATATATTTCAAGAGAGTCTGCATCCTATGTTAGCACTTTCTAACTCCTTTATGGAAGATGAAGAATGATTCTGAAAGAGAACATCCATGGTTCATCACTGGCTGTTTAAATAGCCTGATGTGCTCTTGAGACTTTCTGTTGAGGTAGGATCATAATAGAAGAGACAGACCCAGCGGGAGCAAACTGCTACTGTTTCCAAACAAGGATATCCATTTTTCTGAAAAAAAAAATACCCAATAGCATTCATTATTGGTTCCTGCTGCTTCAGACTGTAGTCCATTCACATTAAATTCTTCCAAAGTCCTGAACGGGAAGATGTATTGCAGTGGGGAGAGACTTCAAGCAGGCAGACCAGCCAGCAGGTTATTGCAATAATCCAAGGGTGATATGATAAGGGCCTACACTAAGGTGTTAGCTAGGTCAGAAGAGAGAAGAGGGCACATTTGAGAGATGTTGCAAAGATGAAGTCAACAATTTTTGGAACCATATTGATGTAGAGAATGAGAGGTAGTAAGGAATCCATGATGGTTCCTAGGTGATGAGCCTTGACAGTAATAGGGAAATTAGGAGGTAGGGCAGGGTTTAAGGAGAAAGATGATGAGTTTAGTTTAAGATGTCTACTGGACATCCAGTTTGAGATTTCTAAAAGGTGATTGGAGATACAGGATGGAAGGTCAGCAGACAGATTGGGGCAGAATAGGCAGATTTGAGAATTTTCAGCTGAGGGATGGTAATTAAATTCACAGTAGCAGATGAGTTCACCAAATGAAGTAGTATAGAGGGAGAAGATAAGAGGGCCAAAGACAGAGCCCTGAAAGATACCCATGGTTAAAGGGCATGATCTGGAGGAGGATCCAACAAAAGAGATAAGAGAGTGGTCAGAGAAATTGGAATCCAAGAGAGGGGTATTCTAAAAAACTAGAGAGAAGAGAATATCAAGGGAGAGAGAGTGATCCACAGTGTCAAAGACTCAAGGGAGGCCAATGAGAATAAAGATTAAGAAAAGGCCATTGTATTGGGCAAGTAGGAAATCATAAGTAACTTGGAGAGAGCAATTTTGGGGAACAGATAAGGTTGGAAGCTGGATTATAAGGGGTTAAGAAGAGAGTGAGAGGGGCCAAGATGGCGGCATAGCAGCAGCAACATATCGCAGCTCTCACATAGCCACCCAAAATACCCATAAAATAGGACTCTAAACCAATCCTGGAACACCAAAACGCACACAAAGATACTTCCCACTAAAGTCAGCTCAGCTACGAGGAACCATATCAGCACTGCGAACCAAAACCAGCCTGGCCTGAAGCTGTGGCTGTGCCCCGGGGGCGGCTGGATGGGAGGAGCTCAGGAGCCTCTCAGGTGAGCGGATTAGCAGCAGCTGCAAGTGGGAATTGTGAAAGGGGGAGATAAGGAGTCCAGCCAGAAGGCCTCCAGAGTGGAAAAGCGAAAGGCAGAGGTTTTGCACCCGCCTCAGCATTGCAGCTTCCCGCCCGCGGCCTGCAGGCAGCAGGGGGACTGAGCAATTTTTCTCAGGTCAGAGCTCTTGCGTTGAGCAGCCTGGACGGACCGCTGTCTTGGGCCTCGGTCTTGGAGTCCTCGCTATCCAGTCAGCCAGAATTATATAGGAAGAGTTCCCAGCCTCTT
>CM053584.1:16157576-16189113 GCA_028627135.1 Pseudochirops cupreus
ATATAAATAAAAGGAATATGATCTGAGGCTAAATAGCACAGATCCTAAACATGCTTTATTACAGTAGCTCAGCTGTAACCCAGCCTTAGTTTATGGGATAATGATTCAACATTGTGTTTGCACCTTTGCTCCACAAACATCTTTTCCCTTGGTGAATTATTCCCATATTTTTCAGAAAAGAATGTTCTCCCAAGTTTGTTTATTCTTCCTTAATTATACTCATCCTGGAAGAGTGAGATGCTTCAGGAATCTAAACTTTTTACTTATACATTCAATTATAAATGTTAACTCTTGCTTATACCATGCAATAACTACAAATTCAGATTAAAACAGCAAGATGTCTTCTGCAAAACATAAAGCAAGACACAATATATCACAAAGGTTTAACAGGACACACGTGCACAATTAATTCCTGTTCTATATTCTGAATCAGTACCAAAACCCAATTACTAGAAATCAATTATACCAACTTTAAAGGGCCAGTTTCAAGACTGGCCCAGTGAGGCTTCTTCAGAGTCTGAAGGGGTAACTGCTGCCCCTCTCCCCCTCCTTCCAGGTGTGGAGTAGAGAAATTCCGTTACTTAATCTGATAAGAACTCTAGGCAGTCTGCCTGAAACAAAAATTCACTGTAAGTTTGAATATTACAAAATCTACACACAATTAATAAAATGACCAGAAATCTTACAAAATCTTTGTATAATTACCAACTTTCCCTTTACAAATTTTATATTTCTTATTGCCCATTTCCTGGGATTGATGAGATTTCTAGGGGCCACCTAACGCCTCCTTCCTCCCATACATATTAACAGCCAACAATCTTGGTCTTTAAAAGTACTAAGGGGCAGGTTTCTCCACCTGCTCTCTCTTATCTCTTATCTTGTCTGCTAATCTGTTCCCCATCATCTTATAACAAAAGATCTTGTAAAACATTCTTAATAAGAATATTTCTCTTTTTTCAAAAACAATTTAACACAATTTCTAAATTCTCTGGTCATAAAAATCTTTCCCACATAATTGACAAAACTTAGGAGGTTTCACTGGTCTTTTCTTCACATAATTACCAATAACTTCTGACAAATAAATTTCATAAATGAAATTTCCTTTTAAGGAAAAAACTTGAAAGTTTATGATTTCTTAACTTACAATACTTCAAAATATCATAATACAACTGTTTACCAGTAACACAATTATTATGTTCTTACATTTAAACTTTTAAATTCAAAACCCACTTAATTACCAATCCAGTGACATTAATTCAGCTGGATATATTTTTCAAATTGAGCCACATCCCCCTATACATATATCTATATCTATATATTTTAATTTGCTCAATAAGAGTTCTACAAAAACATATTTCCAATTCACCTTGCACAGAAGATCATTCATAACTACAGGTAAAGGTGTATATACCTGGTTTTCTGAATAGCAGAAGAAACAACATATTACATTTTACACAATTTTTCTCCATCTTTTAGTTTCAACCCAATTTAGATTAAAACTGACACCATTCCTGGCTTTCACTCAGTTTTTACAATATATGAGGATTTTGCAATTTATATACCATAATAACACAATGACATCATGACATTAATTGCATTTCCAAAACGAGTAGAGGCTTTTCTCCTCCCCAACCCCTGTCTCTTTCTTTCTTTTTTTTTTCCAAGTGGGGGAGGGTGATTCAAAACTCCTATTCTCCAGCATTCTCTTTCTTATCAGAATCTGATATTTAACTCTCATTATAATTACAGGCTGGCCAGGAACTATGAGGAAATGAATTTTACAGATTTCGCAAATTGCAGTTATTTCAAAAATATTACAACACTCGGGTCAGAGTGCCCCATTCTTTGCTTTCTATCTCTTTGAACAACATGGTTCCTAATTGCAACAACATTTAAACAAATAAACAAACAAAAAATTGCTTTTGTTACAACATAGATAGTACCCTGTCAGGGTTCTCTCTTAGAATGCCCTAACTTAGCAGCAGAGACAGCCGGTTACACACACAACTCAACAACGCTAGCGTACCTTTCAGGAACAGAAGAGTCACAGCTCTGAGGTCTAAACAGAAAAGTTTATTAAGGTCTCTCCACAGGGAAGCCTTCAAGCCATATACTAAGGCAGGCTTCCCAAGATACCTCCCAGCCCTAGGTCTTAAATAGACCCCAGATCCACCTACCACACGTGATAGAACCCAGCTGAACAGAGTTGTGAGAGGGGGAGTGCAATTACAAGGGTATGAAGGCCCCAAGGTGTGGAGACGCCAATCAGGAACAGAGGGTAACCCCATGCAAGAGAGTCCTGAGCAATGCAGTATCCCCTGGCAGGGGACAGTGCAATATGCCCTGACCTCCACGTGTCCCAACTAATTCCCGGGCCTCAAACACTTCCCTGTGGCATGACACAACCACTTGCAATGTGAACCTCACAGTACTCATTCCTGCTCACATTTTAGATCAGTTTACAATATACTGGGCTAATCATTCTAACTGCTTCTTTTGGTTCTAGTGATAATTACATTTAACATCAGAGTTTATAAATATTTCCAAATTACATAATTTAGAAACATTTAAAACTTACATTCTACTAAAAAATTTAGGTGAATGCATTTCCAAACCTCCTACACAGGAATTAAATTATAACCTTATAACCTTAAAAAAATATATCTTTAAGCCAACAAGTGGCCTTTCAGAAGACACGTGGCTTTCAGAAGACATGTGCTTATGTCTGTGTGATCT
The DNA here is from genome assembly GCA_028627135.1 of Pseudochirops cupreus. Taxonomy (NCBI): domain Eukaryota; kingdom Metazoa; phylum Chordata; class Mammalia; order Diprotodontia; family Pseudocheiridae; genus Pseudochirops; species Pseudochirops cupreus. Next base: position 16,160,313 of record CM053584.1, read on the forward strand.
CCATTTCATCTTCAGTGGAGGCTCAGACTCCTGCCCCCCACCCCATTCTTATCTCCTATCATAGACAAAGGGTTTCAAACCCAGTTAACTGGGTGTGGTTCTTTTAACTTCTCTCTCAAGCAGGGGCCTTAGGAATTTAATGATTATCTGAACTTTTAGAACTAAATTCCAATAGAGCCTGAAAGGTGGATAGACATTATCCCTTCTGACTTCCCATGACTTGGTTTGTTGGTTTTGAAGTCAGGCTAAAAATTCACCAGCACTATCTTCCAACCTTCTAAAGGGTGGTGGCAGTGGAAGCAGTGGCTTCCACCCCAACTGACACAGCCAGGCCTTTTGCTTCTCCTCTACCTCTGCCTTAGGTATTTCAGACAAACAGAAAAAAAATGTTTCACTTACCTATTATCTGCTAAAGATCTGAACTTCTCTCTCTCTCCATTCAAAGTTTAGTCAGGCAGAGAAGGAAGATTTCTAAACATTCCAAGGCTTTTTTTTTAATCTGGTAAAACATTTCCCCTCTTTCATGAATAGAAAATTTCACACACACAAACAAAAAAAATACAGAACAAACAGTCTTAACCAGTTTTGCCAAATTTATCTCCCAAGAGATTATCAGGGGGGGTTGAAGGAGACATTCCTTCCCAACTGACTAGCAGCCTGTGGGTAAAAGCTGAAAATTTCCCTTTACCAGAAGCAGGTGACATGGCCCGTTCGTCAGCCCCCCCTTCTGGATCCAAGGTCTGGCCAGGCAGACGATCAACCTCTTGGTCCAGAACTTGGGGTACCAAAGCACAAATTCTGAGGGGCGCTCATCAGGGACTGTTCATCAGTGTCCCCCCCAAAAAAACTGCCTCTTAATTTCCCCAATTCCTGGCCAGACTCAGTTGACCAGGTCAGCCTCTTAGTCCTAAAATTTCCCAATTCCTGGCCGCACTCACTCGACCCCAGCCACCATCAAATCACCCAGGCCTCTGCTTACCTGGGTCTGTGTACAGACTTATGTGATTTTCAGTAATCTTTGTTCCCTGCTTTTGGTGTTTTCTGATCTCAGTTTCAGACGCCCTCGGGCCTCATTCTCCATAGAGGGGAGTCACTCTCCCACCTTACCAAGAAGTCACTGGGAAAGAGTCAAGGAATGTCCTTTACCTGTTGGTCAAGGCTGGGGAGCCCTGCCCCTCTCCAGAGAGGAGTCTGAAAAATCTTGGTGGGGCCTCCAAACTGTGTGAGATGAAAGAGTTTAGAGTCTGAATCTAAGGTCAGAAAAGGTCTTTATTCTTTCTCATGAGAAAGGTCTCTGCCTCAGTCGCCTGAATGGTGGCAGGGAGAGAACAACAGGTAGAAGCCAGCCCATGGTTATATAATCTTCCAATGCAGAAACCCAACTCCCCCAACTGGCCTTCACTCTTATTGGTAGGGGGGCTGACCCACAACCTAAGCACAGGAATCTCTCTGAGACAAAGGACCTGGAAACATGTGGGTGTCCAATGAAAGTAGTTGTAACCTTATTTGGGATATCTTCTGCTGAGTTGGCTCTGGGAGAGGGTCTCCATTGCTCTAAACCCAAGATTGCTAGAAGGTCAGGTGATCTAACCCTAGGCCTGGTGAATAGTGAAGCCATTCTAGATTTGATTTTTCAGAATGGGGAAACTTCACTATAAATTATCCCTCACATAAGGAATTTCATTTTTGTGTCCTAGACCTGTCTGGCAGTCATTCTGGTGAAACTAATGGAAACACTATCAGAGTCATGGTTTTAAGAGCTCAGAATAGGATTATAAAGGACACTGATTATAATGAAAAACAGTTATCAAAATTTAAAGAACAAAAAATCAGATTGTCAAGACCCAGACCTTTTTTCAGAGGAAGAATACATGTAAAATTGGTTTTTGTCAGACTTCACATTTATCCCTTTTGAATTTCACCTTATTACATTCAGTACCACCTCCACCCATTGAAATTTTTTTGGTTGCCTCCATCACCCAGCCACCCTTCCCTACTTACTGTTGACTGCAAAGCAGATAAGCACCTAGGTGCTTTTCTTTGAAGCACTGATAAATGCTAGCCCAGGGCCAAGCACAGATCTGGGACCAACATATTGGAGACCTCCTACCTGAGACATACAAAGGTTAAGTGCCTTGCCAAGAGTCATACAGCTAGCATGAGTCAGGGGTGGGACAGGAACCCAGGTCCTTTTGATGCTGATGCTGATGCTGGGGTTCTACCACTATCCCATGCTGCCTCTTAGGTGAGAGTGATATATAGCCATTGCACATTTGAAGAGAACTTTGCATGCATTGTCCCATTTGATCCTCAACATATCCTTCTGAGATAGCTACTACATATGCAGGAACTAAACCTTGGTAAAGTTCAGTGACTGGTTCCAGGAAGGGGTCAGAGGTAGGACCTGAATCCAGATCTTACTGGATTTCAAGTCATAAGCCCTGATCACATCCCATCCCTTATCTATTCTTTTTTTTTTCTTTTTGAAGTCTAAATGTCTGTGGCTTCTAAAAATAGTCATCATATACTATCAACTTAAGTCCTTCACTATCTGACGTCCTTAATGCAGAAGACCAGCATTCTTGGGTCCCACCAAGCTGTAATGGCTTCAAGCAAGAGTGTGATGACAGACTCTAAGGGTGTTGATGACCTGAGGACAAACCTTGTAAAGATCTGAGAAGCTCAGGACCACATAGGCAGCAGTACTGATTGATTTTTCCTCTAATCCTCTCAAAGACCATCTGCTGAGTTTTCAAAGGGCTTTGATGGATGTCCGGGAGGAGAGACCTAATCAATCAATGAATCCCTCAATTAACAATAATTTCATAAGTACCTATTTTATGCTAGGTGCTGGAGATTAAGAAAATGAAAATTAAACTGGCCCTGTCCTCTGGCAGCTTACATTCTACCCACTCCACTGAACTTGCAATGGTTCAAGTGTTGATCTCTGAATCTTTCCCCCATATCAAATTCTGAGTTGTTCTTTATCACATATTCCTAATCCAGCATGCTGCCTTGAATGTAGCAGCTACTTCAGAACCTGGAATACACTGCTTCTTCCCTTGAAGCTTTGGGAAGTTCCAGTTTCTATCAAAGCTCAGCTTCAGGGGGCCATCTCCTGCAAGAAGCCTTCTAGATCCCTCCCAGGGACTGGTCCCCCCTCAAATCAGTTAGAATTTCCTTTGTATGCATTTTATATTGACTTACATATGCATTTCCTTCCAATGTCAATTCCTCAAGAGGAGGAACTGTTTGGTGTTTGGGACTGTCTGCTCAGCTCCTAGCACAGAGCTTGGGATACATAGTTGGAGGATTCAGTGTTTGTTGGGCTAAACTAGACTGAAATCAGTGGAATTGGATCAGGCTGAATTGAGTGGACTCCTTTGGAATTGATGTTTCACATTGCTAGAATGTCATCTGATGACAGTACAGACAAGAAATAAGCTGAAAGGCAATGGAAATTTGCAACTCAAACTATTTCTTTTTCAGCTCACCAAGGAGTATGGAAATGTTGTCTGCACGCGTGCTGGCAATCTTACCTTTATGATGGTAACTGGATTGCCACTGATCAAGGAAGTCCTGGTCAACCAAGACTGGGTGTTTAATGATCGTCCTCAAATTCCTGTCCACTTCCACATCTTTAAAAGTCATGGTGAGTTCTCTGAATTGTGATAAATATTGTTCATCTGCAGGATTATGTGAAAGATATCTTTGACTCCTGTACTTCAGCACTGCTGAAGTTATAGTGGTCTTCTGGCTAGAAGAAAAATGATTTTAAAAAAACCAGACCTTTGAAATTTCCTTCCTTCTTGTCTGAGAGTAGGGGGAGAGGAATAGGACTGAGGGGAATGGCAATGAGGATGGTGAAGGAGTCTAAATTCATTCCATGAGAGGATCAGTTAAAGGAGCTTGGAGTGTTTAACTTGAGGACAAATGACATGTAAACGTAAGGGTAGAGAGAGACATGATGATTGTCTTAGAGTGTTTGAAGACCCGTTAATAGAAAAGGTCTTGGCCCCCAAACCAGCACAGGCTGAGAGTTGCAGGGGGTACAACTTGGTTTGATGCTGGGAAAAACTTCCTGACCATGAGAACCGTCCAAAAATGAGATGTTTTTATTCAGAAATGGTAAATTCCCTCTCATGGGGGTCCTTTAAGCAAAAGCTGTCCAGGATATTTTGTTGGTGTTACTTACTGTATACAAGTTGGACTGGATGAACTCTGAGACCCCTTCCAACTCTAAAGCTAAATGGGCTGATGATTCTGCCCTCTGATCCTTTGACCCACATGATGGTGTAGGTGCCAGTAGATCCACCTGCATCTGGAGGAATATAATAAAATCAAAGCCCAAGGTCAAAGACTTTTGTTTTGTTTCGTTTGGTTCTGGTTTACATATTTAAAATTTATTTTGTTTTTAACTTATGGAATCAAAAAATCATTTCTATATCACAGTATGATAAAAAAAATGATTTCACATGAAACTGCAAATCTCCTATACACAATTTAATATATTTTTTCAAATATGCAAAATGTTATCATGTAAATTTATTTTTGTTCCTATTTTTCTTCCCTCCCCAGCCCTTTCTAGAGGTATATAAATGTAAAATTATTCTATACATATTTCTTTTTATCATTTCTTTTTTGGGATACAGATAATGTCTTTCTTCTTATGGCCTTTATAGTTAATTTAGATATTTATAATAGACAAAAGAATCTATTCACTCAAAGTCATTCATAAAACAATATTGCTCTCACTGTATACAGTCTTCTCTTGATTTTGCTCATTTCACTCTTCATTATTTCATGGAAGTCTTTCCATGTTTATCTAAGATCATTGAGCTCATCATTTCTCATAGCACACTAGTATGCCATCACAACCATGTATGACAACTTGTTCAACCAATTGATGGGCTTCCTTGCAATTTCTAGTTCTTTATCGCCACAGAAAGAGATGGTATAAACATTTTAGAACATATAGGTTGTTTTCTCTTTTCCCTAATCATCTTTGGAAATAGACCTAGTAAAGGTATTGCTAGATTAAAGGATATAGGTAGTTTAGTAATTCTTTGGGTATAATTCCAAATTGCTCTCCAAAATTGTTGGATCAGTTCACAATTTCATAAATGATGAATTAGTGTCCCGAATTTTGCAATTGGATGGCTGATTGATATTTTCCCTCATCCCTCTCAAAGACCATCTGGTGAGTTTTGAAAGGGCTTTGACAGATGTCAGGAAGGGAAGACCCAATCAATCAATGAATCAATATATTAACAATAATTTCATAAGTACCTGCTCTGTGCTAGGCACTATGGTAGGTGTTGAAGATTGAGAAAAGAAAAACAAAACTGCCCCTGCCCTCTGTGAGCTTACATTCTACCCATTCCAATGAACTTGTTATGGCTGGTTGCCATCCCTGTCAATTGTTTTAGCCAATCTGGTAGGCATAAAATTATATCTCAAGGTGATTTTACTCTGCATTTCTCAATCCAGAATGATTTAAAGCATATTTTTCTCTATGTCTATAACTTGTTTTGATTTCTTCATTGGAAAACTTCCTGTTCATGTCCTTTGACCATGTATCAGTTGGGGAATGACTCATATTATTTTAGATTAGATTTTAAATTTGACAAAATTCTTTCTAAGATATGAGACCATTAATGATAAAATACCTATAAAATCTTCCCCAATTTTCTGCTTTCCTTTTGCTCTTGGCTACATTTATTTTACTTGCATTAAACTTTTTTAAATTTAGTATAATTAAATTTTTTTAAATTTTATCTAATTTCGCTCTTTATTATCTCTTGTTTATTCATAAGTTGTTCACCTATACATAAGTCTGATAAGTAAAACCTCCCTTGTTCTTCTAATTTTCTTCTAAAATCACTCTTTATATCCGGGTCATGTATCCATTTTAAACTTATCTTGGTAAATTGCAGGAGATATTGGTTCACGTACAATTTCTGCCATATTGTTTTCCACTTTTCCCATCAATTTTTACCAATTAATTATTATCCCAAAATCTTCACTCTCTGCTCTTCTCAAATACTAGGTTATTATGTTTATCTGCTGCTATAAATTGTATGTCTACCCTGTTCCATTTATCTGCCTTTCTATTGCTTAGCCACTGCCAGGTAGTTTTAAAAATGACTGCCTTATAATAGTTTAAAATGTGTTACTGCTAAACCTCTGTCCTTTGCTCTTTTTTTCGCTATTCCCCTTGATATCCTTCACTTTGATATTCTTCCCTTTTGTTCCAAAGGAATTTTGTTATGATTTATTTTTAATTCAATAAAACTTTTTTTGGTTATTTATTTGGGATGGCATTGAATATATAAATGATTTTGGGTAAAATTCTCATATTTATTATATTGGCGTATCCCACCAATTAGCAATTAATCTCCCAATTAATCTGATTTTATTTGTATAAAAAGGTATTTTTTTAATAATTTCCTTTACATTGTTCCTGGGGTTTTTTGGCAAGTGGACTGCCAGGTATTTTATCCTGTCTGTTATTGTTTGTGCTACATTTTCCAAAAGGACCAGGACAGAGAAGTGATGCCATGACATGCAAGTGAATTGAATTTAAATGAAGGTGGGCTGTACAAAATCATCAGCCTCACTTTATCCTCTAGAGCCATATGGGTTCAGCAGTGAAATATAGATCAGTGTGACTGGAGATGGACTTGCATGAAGTGGGAGACTTGACCTTTTCAAGCTAAGGTCTTTAATTGGTCTCAGTTTGACTGAGGTAATGTCCTCTCAGTGATTAAAGCTAAGTAAGAAATGAGGCAGAGAATGACATCTTTCCCTAGGCAAAAAAAGAAAGAAAACAAATTAGTCTGGGAGGGGAAGACCCTCAGGGTTTCTAACTAAGACAGAAACAATTTCCATTTCCATTCACTCTGAGCCAATCAGGGCCCAAACAATGACCAAGGGGGACTTGGCCTGGGCTAGAGTTATTTTAAATAGAGTATCTTTTACTATGTCTTTTTGAAGAATTTTGTGATATATAAGAAGGCTGATGATTTATGTGGATTTACTTTAAATCTTGCTACTTAGCTAAAATTATTGTTTCAACTAACTTTTTAGTCGACTCTGAGATTTTCCATATATATCATCATATTACATGCAAAAAGAGATGGTTTTATTACCTCATTCCATATTCTGATTCCTTCAATTTCTCTTTCTTCTCTCTTTTTGCTATTGCTAGGGTTCGCAATACAATACTAAAGAATATTGTTGACAGTGGGCATCTCTTCTTTTAAATTTGATCTTATTGTGAAGAACTCCAGTTTATTCCCATTCCAAAGAATGCTTGTTGGTGGTTTTAGATAAGTTCTTTAAATCAAATTAGGAAAAATTCATTTCTACCAACACTTTCAAGTATTTTTAATAGAGGAATGTTGTCCTTTATCAAAAACCTTTTCTGCATCTCTTGATAAAATCATATGACTTTTTGTTGTATTTTTGATGTAATCAAGGTTGTTAATAGTTTTCCTTAAACCACACCTGCATTCCTGGTATAAATCCCACTTGATTATAATGTCTAATCTTTGTAATATATTAATGTTATCTCTATTTAGAATTTTATTTAGTATTTTTTGCATTCATATCATTAATGAAATTTGTCAATAATTTTCTTTTTCTTCTTTTACTCTTCCTGCTTGTAATGCCAGGAACAGGGGTTCATACCTTCTGTTTCTTCAACAGAGGCTTAAACTGAACTAGGTGCTAAGTACCTCTTAGCTTAGCAATACAAAAGGAACTTCAAATCTCATTACTATTACAATAAGTTATTCTTTGATGCAACCCCAGCTGCTTTGTTCTTTGAAATATAATGTTCCAAGCCTTATGATCCTTTAGTATAGAAATTGCTAGGTCTCGTAAAATTCTGATTGCTTTTCTGCACTATGCACATTGTTTGCAATATTTTCCAATATAAACATATTTGCAATATTTCCTCTTTAACATGGAAATTTGGAAACTTAGCTATGACATTACCTTCTTCTTGGGATCTCTTTTGGTGATGAGTAGACTATTTATATTTCTACTTCATCTTCTTGTTGTAGAACTTCAGAACAATTTCCTTATAATAATATTGTATCCAGATTATTTTTCTTGCTCATTACTCCCAGGTAGGTGGACAATTCTTATATTGCCTCTCCTCAATCTATTCCCCAGTGAAGTCGTTTTTTCCAATGAGATGTTTCAGATTATTGCTATTTTTTCTGCTTTTATACTTTCTTGATGTCTTATAATGTCATTTGACTCCACTTGCCCAATTCTAGTTTTCAAGTAGTTATTTTCTTCCTTAGGATTTTGTATCTCTTTTTCCCAATTTGTTAACTTTCTTTTAAAATTTTTCTTGGATTTCTTTACTTTTTATAGGTCAAATTCTTAGAGGGCACAGGTGGTAGGAGGTGACTGAGGAGGGGTCGAGGGAGTGGATGGGAATGAAGATGAAGAAGTTAGCATGGATTAGAGATACCTATGCTATTATTGAGAGGAGAGGAGGAGAATTGATGCTGCTGTGTCTTAAGGAATGAAGGCATGAAAGTGAAACCCATGGAAGAACATCTTCTTCTAGAAGAAGGAGGCATAGATATCTGCCCTAAGTTTGACTTGGTAGTAGATAAGAGAAGACAAAGGCTTGGAACAGTCACTGAAAAGATTGTAAAGTCTTTGATGACTGTAAAAGGCTTTGATAGGGAGTCATTAAGGGCAGAGTAGAAGGATTGGCCAGGCATAGTAAGGGACCAATTCAAATTAGGTACTATACGACTGGATCCTTCCAGTTTGGACATTTTTAGGGTATGTGATTTTTTACCATATCAGTGATGTCCTTCAGTCAGTCTTTCCGTCTTTATCTATGATAAATTATATTCATTTCTCAACATTTTAGCCAAACTAGCCTAGGCACTGTTCCTAAATGCCACTTCTCCACTACAGTCCAATCATAGAATCAGAAATTGAGAGCTGGAAGAAAACTTAGAGGCCACCCAGTCCATTTTACAGATGAGGTTAACAAAGCTGGGAGCTCATAAATATCAGTCATGATTTATACCCCAGTCTTCTTACTCCAAGACCAAAGTTCTAGTTTATGAACTATGCCTTTACTCCATGCTATGCCCTTCATTTGGAATATTCTCCTTCCCCATCCCTCAGTCTCTTGAAATCTTTCAAGAGCCAGTTCACACAGTTACCTTATACAGGAAGTTTCCCCTTATCAATAATAAATTCTCCTATGTCTGATATCAAGGAAATTTGGACTAGTCTTGAACTTATGTACTAATTCATAATAATGACCCCTACCAGTGCAAACGCTTCTTGACTGACATTTATGCATTTGTGGAAGAGTTTCTGGCTTACCTTCCCAAGATAGAAATGTATTTCCATTACAGCTCTGATAGTCTAACACTGCCTGTATCTCTATCATCACTCAATGCAAAGCTATACACATCTTCATTCCCTAAAAATGCTTGTTGAATGAATGAATGAAAGGGCTCAGAGTGCATAATATGACATTTGAGAGAATTGTGTTATCTCAGAGGCATAAGAGATCTTAGTAACTGCCCAAGACTGCCTGGACCTGAGTTGGAATGTTCTCTCAGCATTCCCAACAAATGATCATCCACACTCTGCTTGAAGATCTCCAAGGATTGGGAGCCTACTACCTTCCAAAGAAGTATATGACTCTAGGGGAGCAGTTCTCAATCTGTGGGTTGCAACACCTTTGGTGGCTGAACGACCCTTTCACAGGGGTCGCCTAATACCATCACAAAACACATATTTCTGATAGCCTTAGGAACCAAGACACCACTCTTCTATCCATCTCCAGGCGGGTCCTCCCACATGCAGATACACTCACATGTGAGTATTAAAGGGTCACAGGACTAGGAAGGTTGAGAACCACAGCTCTAGGGCAATATTAATGGATCAGAAGCTTGTCCTCTCCAACTTCAGGTCTCCTCCTTACATCTTTCACTGATTGCTCTTGCTGTTGCCCTCAGGGGTAGGGGGGATAAGCAGATTCTGCTGACTTTCTACTAACTCCTCTTCTCTCTTTTTATCTTAACAATAACTTATGACTTACTGCACATTATTGGGATGAAACTATCAGACTATATAATGAAACATCCAATCATTGTGAGTTCCCATGATTCTCTTGCCCCAGACACATCCCTCTGCTTCCTTCATTTTTCTGTTTGGTCAAAGGCACCACCATTTTTAGAACCTTTTCACTCTTGTGAACTGTCTCTGTCTGCTATTGGATCTTTTCTAATATGCTGGTGAAACAGGACTCCTGTGACATGGGAAAACTAATCACTCACAAGTCAGGTCAACTAAGAGACAATTTGCCTTTGAGAAAAGAAAGTGAAGACATTTCAGTCAAGTCCCAACCCCAGCCCCCCAAGCTTGGACTGCCTAAATGATTTTAGTGACTACTACATGCAAAAGGTCTTCTCTCTCTAAAAGAATGCCCTTCATGGGATGTGTGTAAGAGGCCATTCTTAGAGTAGAAAGTATGCTCTTATGAGATAGCAAGAAGTAATGGAAAGGTCACAGAGTACGGAGTCTCAGGGTTTCACTTTGAGTCTCAGCTCTGCCATATTTTACCTGTGTGACCTTGGGGAATTCCTTTACCCTCTCGAGGCCTCAGTTCCCAAGTTCTTCACATCAAAGATACATCTTGGGAAAGGAGTACCCCAAGGTCCCTCTTCTACCCCACCCCCATTCTTGGTTAGAGACAAATGGGATTGGCTGTTTATTATTGCACTGTCAGCAAAGTGGAGAGGCCTTACAAGTTTCATATGACATAGAGAAAACTGGGGGATACCAGTCTGCTTCTGGTATGTCCAGCACCGATGGGCCAGGGGAGTCAGTGGCCTACCTGGACCATGACCCTGATGAAGTCGACAAGGGCTACATGAGATGGCTCATGTAACTCAAAGTGGATCTGTTCATCTAGATTAGGATTTGGCCTCCTCCTTCAGCCATAACTGTCTTCTCCAAAGCAGAAACTCATCCTATAGCCAATCACCTCTGACTGAAGAAATCAGCAGTTCATACTTATGTATCCCAAGTTACATGGGCTCCTTATACACCCTGCAGACCTCTGAACCTTGACATCTCCCTTTGCTTTGTCTTTAGGACTTCCAGGTATTTTCATATGCCCTACAGTTGAACTGTAAGTGTGTTTTCCCTAGTTTGTGTGTCAGTTCCTTAGGAGCAGAAACTGTCTAGCCTTTACTATTTACATGCCCAGTACAGTGTTTGACACATAATAGCTGTCTTTTAAGTGCTTGTTCAATTGAATTCCAATTTAAACACACCAATAAAATTACCACTCTTTTGAAATATCAATATAAATTATTATCATTATTATTTAGGCTTAATAATGTCTAATGGCCAAGAGTGGAAACAGCACAGAAGATTTGCCCTGATGACGCTAAGGAACTTTGGTTTGGGAAAGAAGACCCTGGAAGACCAGATCCGGGAGGAGGCCAGGTATCTCACTGAGGCTATCAGGGAAGAAAAAGGTGAGTACTGGTCAGGCAGAGATATTTTCAATGGTTTCAGATTGTCCTTCTGGCCAAATGTTCCCTAAAAAGTATCTATAACTGTGGGAAGAGAGGTCATCCCTAGACTGAAGACTGGCAAAATACCCCAGCCCTCAGCCCCCAGGGAAGGTCTTAAAGACCCAACATTGTCCTCTAGGAAGAAATGAGGCAATAAGCAAAGAAAGGAACCCCTAGATGGTCCATTCTCTTGAATGTTATTATTGTTATATCCTGCTATCAACACACAGACCCTACATGAGTCAATTCTTCAAATGCCCCATGTGGAGTCCTGCCTTGGCTGGTCACTCCAGGAACTCCCTACACACACACATGTACACACATCCCTGCCTCTATTCTTTCCTGCTGCCCTTCCCTCTTTCTTCTTCCTAATCACCCTTCCACCTTTCTACTTACTGGATCACCTGTTTCCTTTTCTCAGTGTATTCTCTCTCATTCTTCACTTTCTTCTTTTCTCTTTTGCCTTCTTCTCTTACTTCTCCTTGGCATACACACACATGAATGCACACACATACACACATACTCACCTATACATATTGCTATCTTCATTTTTTTAAACTTTTTGATTATTTTTTTCATTAATCATTTATTTTCATTCCTCATTTTTCTTCCTCTCACTGGAAAAATCCCAGTAACAAATAGAATCAAGGCAAAGAAATTCTTACACTGACCATGCCCAGAAACACTTATCTCATGTGTAACCTAAGTCCATCACCTATTTGTGAGGAGGTGGGTAGTGGGTGTCATCGTTGGTCCTCTGGAAGTGTGAATGGTATTGCATTGATCCAAAGTTCTTAAGTCTATCCAAGTTATCTTTCTTTTTGCAATGCTGTTATTGTAGACATTCATTTTCCTATTATTTCTCCTCTTTCTATGCTTCTACTTTTTCCTTCTCTTCATCTTCCCATCCTCCCCTACTTCCCATTTGCCTCTCTTGTTTTTTCTTACTATCATAGATTTAGGGCAACAGTGAACCTTGGTGCCCATCCATCCAACCTTCTCTCCCATTCTGCACATGAGAAAACTACGGAGTACAGCAGTCAAGTTTCTTACCCAATGTCAGCCAATCAGTCAGTAAATATTTATCACATACCTACTCTGTTCCAGGCACTGTGCTAAATCCTGGGGATACAAAGGAAGGAAGAAGAGAGCTTCTGTCCTCTAGGAGCTCCTAGTCTAAGGAGTGAGATAACATGCAAACAACTGTGCACTAACACAATCTAAACAGGAGAAACTGGAAATAATCAACAGTAGGAAGGAACTAGAACTACAGTCACCCAGCTAGGAAATGTCTGAGGCAGTCTGGGTGCCTTGAGGTCCTGTACCTCATGCACTACCTTATAGTGGCTCCTTCCTTATTCACCTTCTTCTTACTTCTTTCCTTTTCATCCCAGTATCTTCAGTCATCATTTCAGTTCTACTGCTCACATGTAGACAAGGAGCCCAAAGGTATATGTAGTCATGGGTATTTGTATATGCACATGTACAACTTAATGCATGTGTGTGCCCATGCTCATTATATACATGGGCACATCTTTGTGAATCTACGCACATGATATACCATAGATGAAAGTTAGGAGGGCCCTCAATGGTCAACTAGTCCAACCCCCTGTAACAGCAAGCACCCTATTATATCCAGGACATCTGCTAGCACAGATTCTTTAATCTGTTTTTCTAAAGGAAAGCATCACAAAAGGGGTTAGCAACCTTAATTTAATCAACATATATCATTCACTTAGTTCAGGGGAAAAAGTCAGCACTCTGAATTTCAGAAAATACAAACAGAAATTACAAGAAGACAAAACAAAAAAATAGAGACAGAGAAAATAATGCAGTTCAACAGATCAACAGATAGAGCTTCTAGCTCTCTGACCATTACATACATACACAGTTACCAGAGAGAGAAGCACCAATGTCTGGGTTTTCAAAACTGGGGGGCTCAACAGCTGCCCAGTGTCTCATCTGGCCAAGCCAAGTGAACCCCAAAGCTAAAACCTCACCTCAGGGAATATATGTAACCTTCTCCAGGATCAGAAAACATCACAGCCTGCGTGACCCACTACCTAATTACCAAGTAACAAGGTGTGGGCCCTTCAGAAAAACAAATCTCCCCTAAGCAAGCTTCTCTTGGGCTCCAAGCAAGGCCCACTGAGCGGCAGGAAAGATCTTCAAACTTCCTTACCATTACACCCCCTCATTTTATTGATGAATACATGGAGGCAAAGCCAGATAAATAATTTGCCCAAAGTCACAGGTAACCTATGTTGAAACAAAATATGCCAATTAAATCTCAAGTCTTGACTAAACATTAAAAAGTAAGTGTGTTCTTTCCTTTTTCCTCACATCTATCCAAGCAGTAGCCGGTCATGGACAATAATAACAAAAGAGATGTGCTATCAGGTATGGGGGAAGGAAAGATGAGGAAAAAAACTGTTTAGGAGAAAAAGGTAGAAAGCTTTATTAGGTTCCTTTAATGAACATAAATGAAATGAAGGGTGGCCTATTCCCTTTCTCTTCTGGTCAACAGGACAGCCCTTTGACCCCCACTTTCAGATCAACAACGCTGTTTCCAACATCATCTGCTCCATAACTTTTGGGCATCGCTTTGAGTACCATGATTCTCAGTTTCGGGAGCTGCTGAAGAGTTTGTATACTGTCACGGTGCTTGAATTCAGCTGTGAGTGTCAGGTAAGAGATGTTCCCTTCCTGGACAGGGCAGGCTCAGCCTCAATTGGGCCCTGTACTTCCTCAATGGGTAAAGAAACATGAAAAGGATGGCTGTGAGAGGTGGGAAGAAATTGAGTCAGCCTGGGAGTGAGTTCCTCTAAGCAATAAAAGGGATTCAGAAGGAGAGAGGAAAGAAATAAGATTTTTATAAAGAGTGACATGAAAAAACACACTTGGGGGAGCCAATGCTTTTCCAGAGCACTGTGACTTGCAAATAATGGGAAGCAAATTCCTATACAGTTTTAAAGTTTTTCTAAGATCTTTGCCAAGATTATCAGTTTACAAACATGTATTAAGCACCTGCTGTGTGCCAAGGCCTGTGCTAGGAGATGAGGATACAATGACAGAAATGACAGCCCCTGACCTTGGGTGGTTTATATTCTGTAGCAGGAGATAACATGCCCTCAAGTGAGCGTATATGGGGATAGACAGATACAGTGAGAAAAGTTCTGGTATTGGCTGCATTAGAAGCCAGAAAGACTAGGAAAGACTTCATGAAGAAGCTGTCTCTTGAGCTGAGTTTGAGGGAAACCAGGAATTTTGTCCTCACCTCTGCAGGAGAGGGGCAGAGAGAGCGAGGGGAGGGGAGAGGGTGGGAAAGAGGAAGGGAGAGAGGTTCAGTGACAGAATCAAGAGACTTAGAGAAACAGAATGAGAAGAGAAACAGAGAGACGTGGACTGAAGGGCTTACGTTTTAGCTTTACATTTCTTAGCTCCCACCTCAGTGCCTTTGCACTGGCTGTCCCTCATGCCTGCAGTGCTCTCACTCCTCACTTCCACATCCTGGCTTCCTTCAAGAATCATGTCTAATTTCATTTTCTGTTGTCTTTCCCAGGCCCTCCAGGGGCCAGCACCTTCCCTTATCCCCCCCTCCCCCCATTAACTTTCAGCCACTCTGTATATGTCTTGTGTGTACTGGTGTCTCTCCCATTACAACATAAGATGCTTGAGGCCAGGGACTGCATTTTCCCCTTTCTTTGTGTACCTAACATTCATCACAGTGCCTGGCACACAGTGGGTGCTTATTAAATGCTGCCTGATGCACTGATTTCTTTAGATCCTCATAATGACCTTTTGAGATCATTGCTATTATTATCATGCCCATTTTACAGATAAGGAAACAGAGGCCAAGAGAAATTAGTGACTTGTCCCACAGCTAATAAGTGTCTGAGGTAGAATTCTAGTTCAGGTCTTCCTGAGGCTCACCCAGCATCCGTCTGGCTCAGGATTTCATTTCATTCCTCAGGAGTTTGGCTAGGGAAGAAAATCAGGGCAAGGGGTGAATAACACAGGTCTCATTTCCCTTAAAGGAACAAAACGGGAATTCAAGAGAAGGGAATTCTGTGGGGCTAACAGGGCCCTTATTTAACAGCCCAATGATATCAGTTTCCCTAGAAAGAATCTCTCCCCTGAGGACAATCTAGTTGGGGCAGTGAATAGAGCATTAGCCCAGGAGTCATTAGGACCTAAGTTCACATCCAGCCTCAGACACTTTATGCTTACCCATGTGATCTTGGGCAAGTCATTTAACCCCAACTGCCCTCCAAAAAGTGAAAAAAAAATAATTTCTCCCCTCCTTTGTAGGTCATCAGTCTGACTACATTGGTGACATCTTGAAAGAGTTATTTAGGTGCATCAGGACAAGGCCAAGGGACTATTGTATGAGATGAAGATGGCCGGATACCAGCCTCAGTGGTGGGAGAACAACAGTATGGGAGAACAGACTTACAGGTTACATAGAGGGTGGATTTCAGGAATGCTTAAACCTAGAATAAGTTTAAATTCCATGACACACAAAAAAGGCAAGAAACCTGGCTTGCCTTAGGGTGAGGAAGATGAAGAGATAGGGCAGCCTAAGAGGAACTAACACTCCTCCTTCCTCCCCCTGCCCTCTTTGATATTATATAGCTCTTCAATATGTTTCCTTGGATAATGAAATTCCTGCCAGGACCTCACCAGAAGTTATTTAGAGAATGGAAGAAGCTAGAGTCTTTTGTAAAACATGAGATCAAGCAACATAAGGAAGACCTAAACCCAGAGGAGACCCTGGACTTCATTGATGCTTACCTGAAGGAGCTGTCCAAGGTAATGATGATAACACAGAAAGTGGGCATTGTGTTTAAACCCCGCCCCGCCAAATGCAGAGTTTGAGGGATAAGTGTGTTAACATGTTCCAAACATTACATCTGCCTCATAATGTAAATATATTCCCTCAATGACCACCCTGGGAGTTAAAGAGTATAAGTAATAGAGCTTGTTAGTGGAGAGCTCAACATTTTAATTTACAACCGGAAGGAATCATAGGGCTCAGTGAGATCAGCTCTCTTATTTTATATGGATAGAAACTGAGGCAAAACAGAGAAAGAAAAGCATAATCCAATTTCCCTAATGAATATTGATGCAAAATTTTTAGATAAATTACTGGGAATGAGATTAAAGCAATATATCACAATGTTCATATAGTAGAATCAGGGGGATCTATACCAGGAATGTTAGCATAATTGACCATACCAATACCAAAACCAACAGAAATCATATAATTACTTCAGTAGATGCAGAAAATTCAACACCAATTTTTGTTGCAAAAACTAAAAACTAAAGAATAAATTGAGCTTTCCTTAAAATAAGTAGTATTTATTGAAAAACATCAAAAAACATTATCTATAATTGGGCTAAGCTAAAAGTCTTCCCAATATGATCAGGAATGAAACAAGGATGCACATTATCACCACTCTTATTCAATATTGTTCATGAAATGTTAGCTTTAGCAATGAAAGAAAAAGAAATTGAAGGAATTAAAATAGGCAATAAAGAAACAAAACTTTCACTCTGTGATGTTATGACGGCAGACCAGAGAATAAACAAAAAAAAAAACCCTACATGAAATAATTAAAAACTTTAGCAAAGTTACTGGTTACACAATAAAACCACATAGATCATCGATATTGTTTGTGTGTGTGTGTGTGTGTGTATACATATATATATACACATACACACATATATACATATGTACATGTACACACACATATATACCTATATATGTGTATGTATATAACCAACAAAGACCAACAGCAACAGACAGAAAGAGAAATACCATCTAAAAATAATGGTAGACGACAAAAATTACTTGGAAATCTACTTACAAAAATGAACCCAGGAAATCCATGAACAAATATTACAAACATGCTTTTCACACAAATAAAATCAGATCTAAATAATTGGGAAAATATTAATTTTTCATGTGTAAGCCAAGTCAATATAATAAAAATGACATTTTTGCCTGAATTAATTTACTTATTCAGTGCTATAGCAATCAAACTACCAGAAAAAGTCATTTTATAAAAATAAATAAGAAACAACTAAATTCATCTGACAAAAAACATGTCATTTATATCAAAGGAATTACAAAATGGAAAGGAAGGTGGCCTAGTTGTACCAGATCTCAAAATATGTTACATTTTTAAAACATGTATATGTACATGTTATAAAGCATCCATCATGAAAATTATCTGGTCCTGGCTAAGAAACAGAATTCTGGATAAGTGGAATTGATCAGTGTCCTTCACATGACACAGTAGAAAATGACCACAGTACCATAATATTTGATACACCCAAAGATTCCAGCTTCTGGGATAAGAACTCACTATTTGACAAAGATTGCTGAGAAAACTGGAAAACTGAAATTCGGTAAAGACCAACATCTTACACCATATACCACGATACAGTCAAAATGAGTACTTTAGACAAAAAGGGTGATACCAGGAGCAACTTAGGAGAGTGAGGAATAATTTACCTGTCAGATCTATAAAAATGGGAAGAACTTATGATGAAAGGAGAAATACAGAGCATTATGAAATATGAAATGGATAATTTTGATTCAAGTAAATTAAAAAGGGTTTGCACAAACAAAACCAATGCAACTAAGATTAGAAGGAAAGCAGAAAGCTTGGAAATGATTTTCATAGACAGTGTCTCTGATAAAGGTCCCAATTGCTCAAATATATAGATAAATGAGAAAAACTGATAAGAATACAACTTGTTTTCCAATTGATGAATGGTCAAAGATATGAACACAAGCAGTCAGTTTTCCGATGATAAAATCAAAGGTATATAGTCATATGAAAAATGTGCTAAATCACTATTAATCAGAAAAATGCAAATTAAAACAGCTCTGAGGTACCATTTCACATTTGTCAGATTAGCTAATATGAAAGAAAAAACCAATGACAAATGCTGGATTGGGGAGGAAATGGGACAATAACGTACTGCAAGTGGAGTTGTGAACTGATCCAGCCATTCTAGAGAGCAATTTGGAACTTTGCCCAAAGGTAATCAATCTGCGCATACCTTCTGGTCCAGCAATACCACTAGTATGTCTATATCTCAAAGAGATAATTAAAAAGGGGAAAAGGCAAACATGTATGAAAATATTTATAGCAGCTCTTTTGTGGTAGCAAAGAATTAGAAATTAAGGGAATGTCCCTGCTTTGGTAAATGACTAAACAAGTTGTGGTATATGAATGTAATGAAATTCTATTATACTATAAGCAATGACGAGGTGCATTTCAGTAAAGCCTGGAAAGACTTACATGCAATGATGCAAAGTGAAGTGAGCAGAACCAGGAGAACACTGAGCACAATATCAGTAATGCTTTACAATGATCAACTATGATTGACTTAGCTCTTCACAGCAATACAATGATCCAAGACACATCTAAAAGACTCATGATGGAAAATGGTTCACATCCAGAAAAAGAACTGATGAAATGTGAATGGCGGTCAAAGCATCCTATATTTATTTTCTTTTTTTTAATTATTATTTCATGATTTTCTTCCATTTGTTCAGTTTCTTTTGTCACACGATGACTAACATGGAAATATGTTTTATGTGGATGCACATATATAACCTGTATCAAATTACTCACCATCTTAGTGCAGTGGGAGTGATGGGAGGAAGGGATAAAATTTGGGGCTCAACATTTTATAATAAAAAAAATTTAATTCTCTTTACGTGCAATTGGAGTATATAATATTTCAAAGGAAAGAGTGAAGAAATTGGAGTTCTCATTGTTAGGTACAGTTGCTACATTCTTAGTTATTAAAGGGAAGCCCAGAATCTGCCAAGTTGATCTTCCCAAGGCCCCATTAAGGATGCAGCTCCTCCGACCTGGAGAGAGTCATAATTATTCTTTTTGAGTTAACCAACTGATCTTTGCCTTTTTTCATTTAAGGATAACATTCATTCTAGTTTTAATGAAGAAAACTTGGTCTTCTGCACCCTGGACCTCTTCTTTGCTGGAACAGAGACAACTTCTACCACTCTGAGGTGGGCACTGCTGTATATGGCCCTTTATCCAGAGGTCCAAGGTACAGTGATGGCACCAGGCTATGCACCCCTGTAGAAGTCTGCCCAGAAGAGTTCCTATTTATAGAGAGCAATAAAGTATCTATACATATACATATACATATATATATATGTACATATATATATAGTATACATGTATACATATGTGTATATATATATTATATATAAATGTAAAATCTTTCAGTTTTCACTGGAATAGAGCACTGATTACCATTTTTCACAATCATGGGGACTCCTTTATAATATCAAAACTTCTTTCAGCTTCCCATATGATAATACTTGCTCTCTAGGGCAGTAGAGTATAGAATTTGGAGTCAGGAAGATGTGAGTTCAAATCTGGTTTCAAGCACTTACTAATCATGTGACTGAGCAAATCACAAGATTTCTCTCAGCTTCTGTGTCTTCATCTGTAAAATGCAGATAATAATAGGCCTTGCTTCAAAGGGTTGTAATGAGGATCAGACAAGTAGACAAACATAAAGTGTTATATACATACCAGATGTTAGCTTTATAGAGCAATGATTACTTAATATTGTTATTATTTTAGTGCATTATGCTGGCTTTTTATTGAAAAGGTATATTATCACAAAAAGTATCATTTTAAAAGGTCTACTGAATATTATAAATCTTCATAGATTTTAAAATAGCAATACTTGTATGAAGGACACATTATCAATTCAATTTACAGAAGTTCCTAAGGACCTTAAATTTAAAATTGGAAGGTACATTAGAGGCAATAAAGTCCAACCCCCTTATTTGACAGATGTGGAAACTGAGGCTGAGAGAAATCTAGCAATTTCCTGAGGGTCTCACAGGTTGGGAGTTTCTGTGGTGGGATTTAAATGCAGATCATCCTGACTCCAAGCCCAGGGCTCCATCTCCAGGGACCCCTATTTGCTTCTCCCTCAAGAGATCCTTGTTCTAAGAGCCAAAGCACAACCAAAAGTTCTATTTCCTTGTGTAGTATATTGTGATATGTCTCATATCCTCTGTAAGCTAAAGATCAGCATTAGGATCCATGGAAAGAATGTGGATCCACAGCAATAAGTACTTAGAGAAATCCACAGCTTTCAGTTTAGAAACCCCTGGACTAGACACATTCAGGTTTCCCTGAAGTACTACCCAGAATGGAACATCCCTTATACCTATCTGAGGCAATAGCCCAAAGCAGCATCTTTAGCAGCCATTAACCATCATGGAAATCAAATCAACTACTTATTATGTACCTACTATGTGCGGGGCACTAGAGACATAAGTACAAAGAATGAAGCAATGCTGCCCCCTTACAAGGATCTAGGAGTGACAAAAAACTTAATCAGGAGTCAGAGGCTTGTTTTCTAGTTCTGGCTTCCCATTTAAGCATTCATGAGACTTTGAGCAAGGCATTTCAGTCAGCAAATGAACATTTATTAAGTACCTACTATGTGCCAAATTGGTTGTTGTTGTCATCCTTCATTCTCAAAGAGAACCATCACATCAAGACTGTGATGCATGACTTGCAAGTGAATTGGATTTAAGTGAGGGAGGGCAGTACAAAGTCACCAGCCTCACTTTATCCTCTGGAGCCAAGTCCAGGGGCAAGATATAAATCAGGATGACAGGAGATTAACCCACACCACAGGCATCAGGAATACAAAGAAAGGCAAAACAAAAATGACAACAGCCAACTAAGCTCTGTTGTCAAGGAGTTCATAGTCTAATAGGACAGATGACATGTGAACAGCTCTGGACAAAAAAAGATAAAGACAGAATACACAGGAGAAAATCAACAGAAGTGAGATAGTTCTTTGATCCTCAGCTTTCATTAAAAACTCATGGAATCTAGGGAGACATGATGACAGCCTTCAAGTATTCAAAGGGCTCTTGGGTAAAAGAGGGATTCAACTTATTCCATTAAGTCCTTATGGGTAGAAGTCATTGCAATGGGTGGAAATTGCAGAAAGCCTAATTTGGGTTTGAGGTAAGAAAGACCCCCATAAAGTCCTCCTCTAATGCCTCCTTGTGATGTCAAAGTGACCCTGTATCTCAAAGTCTGGGTCAGTGGAACGGATGGGTCTAGCAGGCTCTACCATGATGGAAAGGCAAATTTCTTGAGGTCACTCTTTTGTTTCTTGTTTTGAATCCCCAGGGTTTAGCACAGTGCCTACTATATAACAGGTTCTTAATAAATCTTTGTTGAAGTGAATTGAAAGGCATACAGCAGAATCCAAACAGTTGGGACATACATCCTGAAGCTCAGCTTGGCTAAGTATCAAGGAGGATGAACCCTGGGAGCTGAATTCCAAGGCCATAGCATCTCTTGACACAAAGAATGATACAAAATGACCCTCAGCCCTATGTACTCAGCTCCTGCTTCCACACTGACCATGGCAGAATGATGGGAAATGCACTAAGAATCACATGAGTGCTAAGAATCACACTGCCAATAAGCATTAACTTAGTTATAAATTCCTCAAATATATGTGTGTATACATTATATATTGTTACATATAACATATATTATATGTCAAGATACATTATACTCGTAACTTAACTTATAACCTACTCTAAATGGGTGATCTGTCCAGTGTTCACAAATATACCACTTTGTAATTCATGAATTCTGAAACTGCCTTCTCTGATCTCAGTTTATTGATTTTACACTTCTACCTCTGCCTTGCTTGACTATCAATCTCTAGACTCTTCTGTTCCCTCCCAGGCTATAACTCTTGCACCAGCCAGACACTCCTCCTTTTTCCAACTTGACCCCTTAGGGAACCAGTTCAATCCAGGCATACCCCATTATGATATCACCTCTCTTGCACAGTCAAACATCAGGCTTGGTTCACTTTCACCATCACTGGCCTTTGCTCTTACTCTTGTCCTAGTAAATTAAAGAAAAATCACAAAACCAGAATGACTGTGTCCACTACAAATTTATCTCACATAATCTCATAATTATTGCTACAAGGCATTTCTCTAATTAACTCATTTTCTTATTCACTAGAGCAGCTCTTCCAAACCTTTCCATCCCTTCTAAAGGGTACATGGCTCCCTCGCCCCAACACTTCCTGGGAAACTGGCCTCATATTTTACTCCAAATCAGTACATACATATGTGTGATAGTTTATGTTATTTTCTCCAATTACATGTTAAAACAATTTTTAACATTTAAAATTTGAGTTTCAAATTCTATCCTTCATTCCTTTTCTTTCTTCCTGAGATGGTAAGCAATCAGAAAATTGTTATCCATGTACACTCATATAAAAAGTATTTCTATATCAGTCATTTTATACAAGAAGACTTGAATGAGAAAATGAACAAAATAAAGTTAAAAATATCTAGCTTTGGTCTGTATGCAGACAATATCAGAACTTTCTCTGGAGGCAGATAGTATGCTTCATCATTAATATTTGGGATTGTCTTGGATCATTGTATATTGCTGAGAATAACTAAGTCTCTCACAGTTCTTCATCATACAATGTTGCTTTTACTATATACAACATTCTCCTGGTTCAGCTCACTTCACTTTGCATCAGTTCATTTTACTGTATGTCTTGAGGCCATTCAGCTTGAGCTTTCTCTTCCCCCCTCCTCCTCATCCCATATCACCCAGATGCCTGCTACCACTACTGTCTCCTTCAATCCTACCTCAGATGAAGACGTGACTCATAGTCTAGCCAAAAACAACTCTGCTAGATGCACAAGTGATCTCATTCCATCCCATTGTCTTTAGCGTGTTGTCATCTCTATCTTTCCCAGTCTCTCCTTTGTCTCCAATCACCCCCTCACAAATGGCTACTGCCTTACTACCTACAAACATACTCTGTCTCTCCTATCCCAAAAACAAAACAAAACAAAACAAAACAAAACAATTACTTGATCTATCCCCACTATTGTCCTACATTGGTTCTCCCTTCTGTGGCTCAACTCCTAGAGAAGGCCATCTACAAGGAGATGTGTTGACTTCCTTTCATCTCACTCCTCTTAATTCTGTAGTCTGTCTTACAATTTTGTCATTCAATTGAAATCAATCTTTTCAAAGTAATTAATGATTGCTTAATTGCCAAATAGAATGATCTTTTCTCAGTTTTCACCCACTTTGACCTCTCTTTCCCATTGCCAATCACCATTTTCTCCTTGATACTCTCTTCTCTAGACTCTTGTGACACCCTTTTCGAGTCTTCCTCCCATCTATGCAACCACTCCTCAGCTCTTTTGTTTGATTTTAGCCCAGGCCAAACTTGCATGCAGGTCACACGTGCAGTTATTCTGAAGGGTTCTGTCCTGGGACTTCTTCTCTTCTCCCTCTCTACTATTTCACTTGGAGATTTCATCCTCTTCTAGGATTCAGTTATCACCTTTATGCTAATAATTCTCAAGTCCATTTATCCACACCTAAGAGCTCTGCTGACCTGCACTCTCTCATCTCCAACTATCGATTGCACTAAAATGCATGTCCTAGAGATATGTTAAACTCAATATCTACAAACCAGAACTCATCCTTTTACCCCAAACCCTTCTCCCCTCCTACTTTTCCTATTACTATGGAAGGTGACACGTTCCTCTCACTTCCTCAGTCTCAAAACCTAGCAGTCGTCCTCAGCTTCTCACTATCTCACTACTCCCACCCCATTTAATCAGTTGCCAAGACCTGCTTATCTTCCTTTTAAAACATCCCTTGAATATTTCTTCTCCTCTGACACTATTCCCACCCTGGTCCAGAACCCTGTCCTCTCACATATGGACTATTGTAACAGCCTATAGTGGGTCTGCCTGCCTCAAGTCTCTCCCCCCTCCAATCCATCCTCAATCAATCATCATTGAGTGATTTCCCCCACTCAATAAATTCCAATGTCAATCTATCACCTCCAGGATCAAATACAAAATGCTCTCTTTGGCATTCAAAATCCTCTGTAAGCTGTCCCCCTCCTATATTCCCAGTCTTTTTACACCTTTCTTGCAGAAAGCTATTCTATGATTCAGTGCCACTGGCCTCTTGGCTGTCCCACCAACAAGACTCTCCACCTCTTGGTTGTAGCATTTTCTCTGGCTGCCCCTTTATTCCTTGGAATGTTTTCTCTCCTTCTCTTTGCCTCCTGGATTTCCTAGCATCCTTCAGTTCCCAGATGAAAGCCTACCTCCTGTGAGAAGACTTCCCCAATCTTCATTAACCTCAGTGCCTTCTCTCTGTGAAATCCCCAATTTATCCTGCATGTGTCTTCTTTGCATTTTGTCTCCATCCTTAGACTGTGAGCACCTTGAGGGCAGGGAATGTCTTCTGCCTTTCTCTGTCTTCTCAATGTATAGTATATTTTCTGATGCACAGTGGGTGCGTAATAAATGCTTGTTGATTTGACTTGAAGTAGTTTGCTTCTGTCAGCATGGCTCATCACAAATGCTTTGTCAGGGAGAACACACACCGGGAGGCATATTCTACTTCTTCTAAAATCACCATCTTGTTCTTCAGAACCACCTTCTACATCTGATTCATTTGGAGTCAAGGGTCATTGGAAACTAAATGTAAAGCTATATAAATAAATTACACACACACACACACACACACACACACACACACGCATAAATTTTAAGAGCTTAGAGACAGTCTAGTCTTTTCTGATAATTTCAGAGATACGGAAAATGAGGCCCAGGAGGTTCAGTGACTTGCCCACAGGCACTTAAACAGGGAGGGGTAAAGCTGAAAAGCTCAAATTTGAATCCAGGTCTCCTGTCTCTGACTCCAGCATGTTTTCCATGGTGCCGCATCTCCAGATGCCTTCCCAACAACACAAACATCCTTATTTGCCATTAAACAGTCAAGTCTCCACCTTTCTAGGCCATAGACATTGGCAGCTTTGGAGAAGTGTCAAGCCAAACCTCATCCAACCACATGTTTTGCTGCGGTTCTCCCACATGGTGAGAGAAAACTCGATGGGAGGGGAAAGAAAGCCCTGAGTTCAAATCTACCCAGATTGTGACTCTAAAAAAATCAATTAAATTCTGTCTGCCTCAGTTTCATCTATGAAATGGGGCTCATCATAACACTGCCCTGGCATTGTTGTGAGCATCAAATGAGATCACATTTGTAAAATGTTTTGTAGACTTTAAATCATTCTACATAAGTAAGTTATTATTTGGGTCCCAAAAAACTCCACTTTTCTTTCTAGGCAAAATCCAAGCTGAGATTGACAAGGTGGTTGGCCAATCGAGGCAGCCCACCATGGCTGATAGGGAGAATATGCCCTACACTAATGCAGCCATTCATGAAGTTCAGAGAATGGGTGATATTCTTCCTTTCAATGTGCCCAGGGTGGCCACAGTTGATACCACGGTGGCTGGATACCATGTGTCAAAGGTGAACTGCTTTCTCACTCATGAACCTGAAAGGGTTCCATGACTTCCATCTATGCTGGAGGGTGGGGTAGCATAGTGGGAAAGAAAAAAAGAATATAAGCTATAGAACAAAGATTCTTGGTCTAGGGTTTATGAACTTTGGCTTCAAAAATACATATTGTGATCATTTATTTCCATATAATTGGATAGTTTTTATAAACCTATGTGTGTTATTTGATAGTTTATAAAGAATTATTCTGAGAAATGGAGCATAAGCTTCACCATATGATTGTCAAAGGCTTCCATGAAAAAAAGCTGAAGAAGCTTTGGACAAGTTTCTTAAAATCTCCGAATGTCACAGATGGATAAGAAAAAAAATAAAAAACTAGACTTGGAAGCAGAGAGACAAATTTTAAATCCTCGCTTTAATCCTGCATTTAAACTGCTTATATCCACTTAGGTTCCCTATTGTGACAGCCTCTACCTCTGACACCTCCCTGGGACTCAGTTTCCTCATTTGAAAAGGAGAGGGTTTGACTAAGAATTTCCCCCATAGCAACATCACATTCCATGAGAAACACAGTTCTTAAGCACCTACTATGTGCCAGGCTAAGTGCTGCTGAGCTTTAGATGTAGGTTTTCTGACCCCAGAAATTGATAAATAGGCATTAGGGAGAATATGGTCCCAGATGGGGCAGAGGCTAACTGGAAAACAGATCACCCAGTGCCCAAAAGCATCAATTTAGAATGAGCCAGTTTGGGTTCATCTGCCCCTTCTGATGCTACCTGGGGACCTTCAGTGAGTCCACCTTTCCAGGTCTCAGTTTACTCACGTGTGAAATGAGAGGGATGGAACAGATGTCCTCTCCAATCCCTGCCAATCCTGAATTTACAACTCTCTAAGGCTAGGGCTGTTAACTTTGTGTCCATGAACTCAATTTTTTCTTTTGTTTGGTTGTGTCCAAATAATCGGTTTTCTATGTAATCATATGTGCTTTATTTGATTCATTTTAAAATGAAAGTTTGAGAAGGGGGCCAAAGGCTTTGCCAGCCCTCCAAAGGGGTCTGTGACCCCAAACAGGTTGGGAGCCCCGGGCCTAGGAAGTCTTGAGTTCTACAACAGGATTGGCTACTAAAAGCTCTGTGGCCTTGGCTGGTAGTTTCCCACCACACTCCCCGACCCTCCAGTCCTCAATTCCCTCTTCTATAAAATGAGAGGGTGGGCCAAGTCTCTTCTGCCTCAAAGTACTTGGACTCAGTTCTTTTCTCTTGTTTCCAGGGTACTATACTGTCAACCAACTTGACTGCCTTGAACAGGGACCCCAAGGAGTGGGCTACCCCAGAAACCTTCAACCCAGAACACTTTCTGGAGAATGGACAATTTAAGAAGAAAGAGGCCTTTCTGCCTTTCTCAATAGGTGAGCCACACTCAGGAGGATGGGAGCCCCTAGCCCAAGGGGCACCAACCTTTTTAACATTAAGAAACTTTGCAGACTCTACTTCCTGAAACCCATAATGTCTGATGGTGCATATACGAGTCACGTTCATTGATGGGGAAAGTCCATCAGAACAAAATTTAAAATAGCTTTTTAGAGTCTACAAAACAGATAACAGCCCTTTGGAATTTCACAGCCACACCATGAGGTAGGTAATACAGGTACCCTTTTTACAGATGAAGAAACTAAATCTCTGACAGGTTAAGTGATCTGCCCACAGTCACACAGTTTGAAAGAGACCCAGATGAAATCAGCTCTAGCTCCCTGCTGTCCATCCACTCAACAAACCTCTCAAGTCCATCTTTCTTTTTTATTCACCACAAGAGCACCTGCAACCATTCATTCATTTCCACAACCAATAAGCCAGTCTGCAAGGGACATGGCAGATGTCTGACTCTGGGCTGTCCAAGGAGACAGAGGGCGGTTTTTTTATATTCTTTAGAGACCAGTAATGTGGTTGAAATGTAGAAAGTTTCACCCTGAATTCCGGACCCCAGAATTCCCCCAGGCCTCGTTACCACCCACAAGCTCTGGGACTCTCCCCCTCGGTATCTTTTGGGGACCTTACTTAATCCCCTTGCGTCTCAGTTTCCACATCTATAAAATGAGAGGATTGGACTAGATGGTCAATAAGGCTCCTTCCTGCTCTGAAGCCTTGACCCAAGAATCCCAGGAATTCAGAGCCAGAGGATCTGAGTGTTAATTGTGCTTCTTCTTTGTTGTGTGACCTGCAGTGACTCAGCCCCTCTCGGGGCCTGTTTTTTCATCTCTAATAAGTGAGGCAGTTGGGGTAGGTGGCCTGGAAGGTCAAAACACCCTCAAATATATGATGTTCTGATCCAAAGTAAACACAAAGGATTTCAGGAAGGAGAAAGCCCTTACAACTGGATGGAGCCTCGGAGCTGAGCCTTGAAGGAAGCTGGGGAGGAGGGAAGAGAAGGTGCCCATTGTTCTGGGGAAGCAGCCTGTGCAAAGGGAGGGAGATGGGAACAACAATGTCCCAACAAGCTGGGAGGCATCATTTAGGCAACGTGGTCAGATGTCGAGCATGTCATTAGGGGGAGTCCTTCCTTCAGGGGTGGTACTCCATGACTCCTGAAGCAGCAAATCCTATTTATTTCCTTCACTTACAAACTTGTATTCAGAACAATTTATTTTTTTTAATTTTTTTTTAAATTTTATTATAGTTTGCATCATTCATTTCCACAAGATTTTGAGTTACATATTTTCTCCCCGTCCCTCCCCCACCCACCGCCCCAAAATAGCCATCCTGGTGCGTCCCCCCTCCCCCAGTCTATTCTCTCCTATGTCACATTTTGGTA
>CM053584.1:16189613-16258458 GCA_028627135.1 Pseudochirops cupreus
TTGGTTTTGAAAATCTTTCTTCAGCTCATCTCTAGCTTTAAGGCATTCTTCATGTTTATTGGAGGCCTCTGGTGGGGGCGCTCTGGCTGCACTCTCCTCCTCCCTCTCTCTCCCATGATCTTTCTTTTCCCCAAAGAAGGAATCAAGGGTTTGGGAGCTGTTCTTACTTTGCTTCTTATGCTTATTCTTACTCATGGTTCTTCAGACTGTGATTTTTTTTTAAATCTCTGTGGGGCTCTGCTTCCAGAAGGGAAAGCTCTGTCCCAAATCGCTGGGGTCCTCCTGGCTGCCGTAGCTCTCAGGAAGATGCTGGGACTCTCCCTAATTACTTCCGGCTGACTGGATAATGAAGACTCCAAGACCGAGGCCCAAGACGGCAATCCAGATCCAGGCTACTCAACACGAGAGCTCTTGGCCTCAGAACAATCGCTTAGTCCCCCTGCTGTCTGCAGGCTGTGGGTGGGAAGCTACAACGCGGAGGGGTGTAAAACCTCTGCCTTTCACTTTTCTGCTCTGGAGGTCTTTCGGCTGGACTGCTTATCTCCCCCTTTCGCAATCCCCACTCACAGCTGCTGCTAATCCACTCACCTGAGAGACTCCTCAGCTCCTCCCGTGCAGCCACCTCCGGGGCACAGCCCCGGCTTCAGGGAAGGCTGGTTTCGGTTTGCAGTGCTGATATGGTTCCTCGTAGCTGAGCTGACTTTAGTGGGAAGTATCTTTGTGTGCGTTTTGGAGTTCTAGGATTGGTTTAGAGTCCTGTTTTATGGTTACTTTGGGGTGGCTATGTGAGAGCTGCAATATGTTGCTGCTGCTACGCCGCCATCCTGGCTCCACCCCCCCAGAACAATTTATTTTAAAAATTACAAAATTACCAAAATTATTTTAAAATTAATAAATTTCATTTATTTTAATGTTTAAATTTTAATATATTTAATTTTAAATATTAAACTATATTAAAATTTTATTAAAATGTAGATATATATGTAATATATATATAGCACTTTACAGCCTTGAAAGTGTTCTCCTCCCTGTGGGGCCTACTTCTCATCATCCTTCACTTGGACCATTGCAATAGGCTCTTAAGAGATCTCGTCTCATGTCTCTTCCTGAACCAACCCATCCTCCACCCAGCTGCCACAATGACTTTCCTAAAGTATAGATCTGACCACATTATTCCCTGCCCTCACTCCCACTCAGAGAGCTCTGGGGGCTCCCTATTGCCCCTAGGATCAAATATTAACTGCCCTGAGATTGAATGCTCTTCATAACCTGACCTCATCTTACGTTCCCCCTCCACTGTCTACTCCTCTTGGCCTGCTTGCTATTCTGCTCACACCACACTCTTATCCAGGGGTAGGGAACCTGTGGCCTCGAGGCCAAATGTGGTCCTGTAGGTCCTCAAGTGTAGCCCTTTGATTCCAGACTTCACAGAACAAATCCCTTTAATAAAAAGGATTTGTTCTGTAAAATCTGGACTCAGTCAAAAGGCTGCACCCGAGGACCAAGAGGGCCACATATGGGGTTCCCCACCTTAGGTCTTATCTCTTGACTCCATGCACTAGCTGGAATGCCCTCCCTCCTCACTTCCACCTATTGGGATCTATGGCTGCCTCCAGGATCCAGCCCTTCCTAGTCCCTCTGCTCTGTGTGCATCTCCTGCACACCCTGTCATGAACATGGTGTACTCTTTCTCATTAGAATGCACGCTTCTTGAGGGCCGGAATCCTTTTTGCTTCTTCCTTTTATCTCCAACACTTAGCTCAGTGCCCAGCATAGAGTAAGTGCTTGATAGACATCGAGGCAGCTGGAAGGCATGGTGGGTAGAGAGCTGGACTTGCAGTCAGGGAGACCCGAGTTCAAATTTGGCTGCAGACACTTCTTAGCTGGGCAAATAATTTAACCCCCGCCTGCTTGGGGTTCCCCATCTGTAAAATGGGGTCAGTGAAGGCACCTGCCTCCCAGGGCTGTTGTGAGGATGAAGTCCAATGATGTTTTTAAAGGGCTTTGCCAACTTTAAAGCACTTCATAACTGTTAGCTATCATTATTGTTGGGGGTTTATTCAATGAATGAATTAGTTCAAGCCTTCCCTGGTTGTGATAAAGCTTGCACTAGAGCATTTAGCAAACCTGAAATCACCAGAGGTAAGCTGAATCTTGTTATTCCCGAAGATCTTGTGTTTGTTACTAAAAGGGGGAGGGGAGGACATGACCGTATCACTTAATGTCCCTGAGACTCAGTTTGCAAACCTGTAAATTAAGCGGGCTAGAGAAGATGGTCTCCTTTGAGCTCTCAATCTCTGTACCTCTGATCCTCTTGGCTCTAAGGCCTGCTGCTCTCTGTCCACTTGGATCTGAGTTTACATCATCTCTTTTCTTCTATATCCTAAAAGGACAACAGAGAGAGCAGAGCTGCTTGCCTGTCACTTGTCAGAGAAACCACAACAGACTAGGACTGGAGCATCAGGGGTGCTGAAAAGTCACAGGAACATTCAGTTAAGCCATCACTTGTTTCTGTGATACCAAACAGCTGGTTTGGCCAGCTCCTGTTATGACACTCAGCCTCAGTGTCTTGATAGCCAGACTGGACCTTTCTCCCATCAGAAACAACAAGAACATCCTGAGAAGGACTCCCTAAAGAAGGGAGTGAGGACAGCTCCTTTGTGCCTTTGGAAAAGGTGGCCAGCTGTTCAAGGCTGGCTACACAGCTAATTGGATCTGTTCAATTCTGTCTCCTTCCTCCTAAAGCTCTTCCTTCCTAGGAGTTGACAGCTTCAAGTCCAGCTGGTTCTGAGATAACGAAGCCACTGCCTATGACTGTCTGTCCTCCCTGGTAGGATCTGCAGAGGCAGGTCGGAAATTTCTCTACTTCCTCAAGTCTTAGGGAATAGCTCTGGGCCCTGAGAGCCCGTGACCTGCCCCAAATCCCACAGCTAGTGAGCAAGAGAGGCAAGACCCAGGATCAGATTCCAGGATCAGAGGTTTTTTTCCATGATGTGGATGAGAGCAGATCAGTCCTGTGAGGCTCACAAAGGCCTGACAGGCTCTGTCCCTTTCAGCCTTCGGCACCCCCAGTGGAGCACGTGACAGTACTGTTTGCATTTGACAGAAAATAATAATATTAAGTGTCCTCACAGTCATAGTAGCAGTAACTAGTATGTGTACGGTCCCGTAAGGTATGTAAAGCCCTTTCCATTGCTACATTGTGAGTGAGGTGCTACTAATATCCCCGTGTTACAGGAGGAAATTGAGGCGATGAGCAGTTGGCTGCCTTGCCCAGGGTCACTCAGCTTCCAAGTGTCCATGGTAGGATTTGAACTCAGTTCTTCCTGACTCTCTCCAATTCACCTGCCTGGTTTTTCTTAAGGCTGCACAGAAGCAGAATCTTAGATCCACAGTTAGAAGGATCCTTGGAGGCCACATCGTCCAACTCCATCATTTCACAGATGAGGAAACTTGGACCCACTCAGGTTAAGTGACTTGTCCAAAGCCACCCTGGTAAGAGGCATCCAAGGTGGGATCTGAACCCAGGTCCTCTGCCTACAGACACAGTATTTCAACTGTACTAAGTCTCTGAGGTTGGAAGCAGAATGGCATGGTAGATATGGTGTCTGAAATGGAGCCAGAAAAAGGGGTTCAAATTCCATCTGTTATTAGCATTGTGACTGTGGACAAGTCACTGAAGAGCCTTAAGGTTGATCCCAGTGCTAGGATATAGACCCAGGCCCTGGGGACCCCCTACCCCGACTCGCTGCCTGTGCTGAGCATTAGTGGACTGCTTTCTTGTCTGCTTGCCTTTCAGGAAAGAGGGTCTGCCTGGGGGAACAGCTGGCTCGGACCGAGCTCTTCCTTTTCTTCACTTGTCTGCTCCAGAAATTCACAATCCAGGCCCCCCCAAACACCCAGCTGAGCCTGAATGGCCAAAATGGGCTAACCGTCTCTCCTGCCTCCTACCAAATCTGCACCCTTCCTCGAGTGATGTAGGCCAAGCCAGGCCTGTAGGGTGGTCTGCCAAGGGAATGTGGGGAAGAACCTGGAACCATCCTGATCCTCTCAGGTCACCCGACCTATCCTTTGCAACTTAAATGGAGAAAGAGAGAGAAGTCAAGGATGGGAGAAGACAGAGACAAAGGGAAGGTGTCTGTGGCCCAATTTCAAGTCTCCTGCTCTGAAAAGGGACAGGTATTAATGCTATCCAAAGAAAGCACAAGGAGGCCTTATTTTACCTGGAGGCCAAGGACCTGGGTTCAAGTCCCAGCCCTGACGCTTACTAGTTGGATGACCCTGGGAAAATTGCTTGAACTTCTGCCTCAGTTTCTACAGATGTATAAGGAGGAAGATCTCTAAGTCCTCTCCAACTCTAAATCTAAAGCCTTCTGATGCATGAACAGAGCACCAATGCTTTCCCTCCACTCCCTCAAACAGTAGGGCCAGATTTTATTTGTTTAGTTAAATTAGTTAATCCTGTTCTCATAAACCAGAGCATCCTATCCCCATGGTCTAGCAATTCCCGAGGGAAAGAAAGCTGCTTTTGCCATTGCCTGGCTCCTCTTTTTGGGGGTGAGGGGCTGTCCCTCCCACACCTTTACTGCACCTTTCCCCCTCCTGTGTCACACCTCTTCAGCTGGAGACTTTTGTTTCCTCCTCTTCCCTTGTACTGTCATAAATACGTAAACTTCTGTATGGATTATAAACTCTTTGGGTTCTACAGGCATGGTCATTTCTCTTTTAATAAATCTAGTCATAGTCAATGTCTCACAGATTTATAATGTTGTTTTTGGTTAACAGTAAATGGTGACAGAGGTGGGATATGATGAGAGAAAGTGACTCAGACTCCCCAGAGGCTTCAGATTCTGAGATAGACAACAGTATGGTTTTGTCTGTCTGTCTGTCTGTTTAATGGTGCCCACCTGCATTGGAGTTCTGGTTTGGAGGGTTTCATCTTTCCACTTATATCTCAGACTCCTCTCTTTTGGTTGAGGTCCTTATTGTGGGAGAAATCAAGTTGTCTGCAGCTGAGGGGAGAAAGGTAAAGCTCTCCCCCTCCAAAGGTATCCCAGCTGAAGAGATTTGAAAGTCCAATCTGGATAATTGGGATGGATGATAATGGTTATCCTAGGACAAGATTGAGTCTGGCGGTCACTAGCTGAAAGACTGTGCTAAAGACAGCTGTGGGAGGAGCTCTCTTTTCTGGGGTGGTTTGGCTGAGGGGTGGCCAAAGAGGGCTAGGTTTGAGACCCTGTGTCTGGGGGTGGCCAGTAGAAGGATAGCTGAAGAAAGCTTGATAAAATTAAGAGCTCTGGTTCTCATGGATGTCTGATAGATAAAATTACACATATGCGTCCACCTGCCGGGCTGTCTTCAGCAGGAAATTTGTTTCTCTCTGTCACTTTGTGGGTTCTGTAGCTCTAAAATTTGTTTAGACTCATGTTTTATACGTATTTGAGGTGGTTATGGGGAGAGCCCACAGAGTTTTCTGCTTCTATGCCACCATCTTGACTCTGCCCCCTCAAGTTGTTTATAACATGTTTCTACCACAGGACATGTGTTATGATCAGATGTTATTTCCACATTAAATAACAAACTCAAATAAAAATGGAGTTTTCCATTTATGTAACAAATATTGCATAAACTACTTTCCTTTAGGAAAACCAATTACAAAAAGTTCTTATTTGATACACACACATGTGTATATATACACATACATATATGTATACACACACATATGTGCCTCATTAGGTTTTGAGCTTCTCAAGAGCCTTACTTTGTCTCCCTAGCTTAGCACAGTGCCTGGCCCACAGTGAGCACTTCATAAATGCGGGATCCAAAGAAGGATTTGTTCTAGTGCTGCTGCCCTCTTCTTGGAATGCACAACGGATATTGGTTCTCATCATCGCTGCTCTTAGTTCTGCTATTCCAAGTTGTCCGTCCCTCTTCTGACAGACAGAGCCAGAATACAGGCACAATGATCTTTGGAAGTTAGATCAGTCAACAAGCATTTATCAAGCACCTTCTATGGACCAGGCACGACATTATTACTGTTATTTCCCATTATTATTGTCTTTTCCCTTGAGGGCAGTGAATACTGCTGGGCTACTTGAGCTTTCTGGTGTCTCACACCAAATATGCTCAGCAGCCTCCTCCATCTCTGGGCACAGGGCCTCTTCAGAGGGCTGTAGGGGCTTGTCTTTTCCTCACCATTCTCAAACAGGCTGTGGTTTTCTACTCCAGGTCAGGTCATGCAGAGCTGCTGGCTATTTATCTCCTTTCTGAGCACCTGGGCATGATGCTTTTGACTCACATCATCACCTACCAAGGCTTGGGGTTTGGAGGAATGCTAGGTCATCTTTCTACCTCCCATCTTCCCACCTCCCATCTTCCCCTGCGGGTGGCTGGGCTCTCTTATGCAAATTATCCCAGCCTGCTTCTTGAAAGAGTTTAAAGGGGGTAGGAAGGTGAGAGGCAACGTGGGAGCCTGCCCCAGGGAAAGGGCCTCACAAAATAGAGGGAGATGTTATAGTCCAAGGACACCATTTTGTTTCCTCCTTTCAAGTAGACTGAATTTTGGGGGTATAGCCTGCTGCTGGAGGTACCCCATATTCATCTCTATACTTTCTTTTCGAATCCAGCTTGAGACACTTACTACCCATGTGACACTGGGCAAGTCACTTGACCCTATTTGCCTCAATTTCCTCCACTGTGAAAGGGAGATAATAACGGTGCTTAACCTCCTAGGTTATTGTGAGGACCCAGTGAGATGATAACTGTGAAGTACTGTAACTGGCACACAGTAGGCACCAATTTAAATGCTAGCTATGATGAAAAAAACAAGCTGCACCAGACAAGCTCTCAAAATTTCTTTCACCTCTGAGGCTTATTTAATTCTATACCCAAAATAATTTGCATTAATATCATACACTGAGGTTTACAAAATGCCTTCATTGTAACAGTCCATTTGAGCTAAGTAGCCTGAATAGTATTCACCTCATTTCCCAGATAACAAAACTGAGGAATGAGAACATTAAGTGATTTGACCAAAGTCATACAAACAGTAAATGGCCAAGCCAGGACTTGTGCCCAGGCCTCTGAACCAGATACAAACACACCTTCTACCACACTGAGCTCCAGGCTTCTACTTCAAGCCCAAGTCCTGGGATCCCAAAAAGCATAGCAGTTCCAGGTTAGGGGGGCGTGAGGTGGTATTACTGCTACATCCCAATATTAAGCCCTCAGTAATCAAGGGTCAGAAAGTTAAGGATAGTAGTACCAGGCGGCTCTCAAAGCCAAGCTGCCTCTGGTCCAGAGAAGTCAGACAAGTGGCTATTGAGCCTTCAACCCATCTCACCCCACTCAGCTCCTACAAGAGGGGAGATGGCCTCAGGCAGCCAGGGAAGGCTTTGCCCTTCCTGGCTCAGGCAGGGCTGGGTTGGGTTCCTGATGTCCTATTTGTTCTGCTCTGAAAAGCTTAGAGCCTTTAATCATCCCCCTCCTACCACCCTCTTTTTTGGGAAATAGAGGGGAATGTAAAGTAGGCAAGGAGAAAAGCTTCAAGCCAAGTGGTCAGTCCCCAGGGCCGGGGTTGTCTCACTAATGGCTTCCTACACAGCCTATTCATTCAAGCAGTCACTTCCCATTGGCAGAAGACTGATTGTATTGTCCAAAGACAGAATCCTGAACACACCGAGCCTGAGAGGTCCCAGGACTAGCACAGGCCTCCTCTACGGCACTTCACAAATGCTTACTGAGGTCATCTACTCCAACCCCAAACAGAAAAGCCGTCTCCACAATTAGCCTTTTAAGAAACATTTGCTTACTGACTCCCCACCATTCTTGGGAAGCAGCCACCCAGCTTCTGAGGGCAGACCAGAATTTAAAAATACTTTGAAAGAGTGCTTAGCACAGTGTCAAGCACCCAGTAGGTGCTTAATAAATCTTTATTTAATTGCTGGTCCAAGAAAATTCTGTCTCACTTGTCACGCCCAGTCCTGATCTCCCCTCAGCCTTCAGTGACAGGGAACTCACCACCTCCTGAAGTAGCTCACTCCAATTTTTCATGGTTGTAATTGTTAGCAAGTACTGCATCTAACTACAATTTGAAGAGCCACAAGGATGCGGAAGGGCCTTGAGCCTATATCACATGAGGACTGGATGAAGAAACTAGAGATGTTTAGGCTGGAGAAGACTTAATGGGCACATGACAGGGCTGCCATACAGAGAAGGCATCGGACATATTCTCTTTCACCCCAGAAGCCGAACCAGGAGCAAAACAGTTAAGGCTAATGTTAGGGGGAATAAAAAATTTCCAGCCGAGACAGCTTTCCTATCATACAATGGGTGTAAGTCTTTGATCCCTTTTGTAAATATCTTATAGCCAGGAATTTCTTCTGTAAATAAGCTGGACTAAATGACCACTCAAATTACGAGTCTCTGTAACTCCTGCCTGTTGTTCCTAGTCTTGCTGCACAGAAAACATCTAATTCTTTGTTACATGACAACCTTTAAAACATTCACCCAGTTATCAAGAACCCTGACAAGCTTTCAGCTCCATCAGTGGATCCTTAGATGGCACAGTATTGAGTCACCTCATCCTCATGGATGCCTTCATCAACATCCTTCCTAAACTGTGGCATCCACACCTGGACCCAATATCCAAGATATGGGCTATCTGGGCAAAAGACAGTAGGACAGGTGATGGGGACATATATTGTTCTGGACACAAGTCCTTGTTGATGTTGCCACTAGCCCAAGTGTAGGAGGTTCCTAAAGATCCAGCATCTGTGATTTTTTTTAAATTTTGATAGCTGAATTCCAATAACATTGGCTTCCTTTGTATTTAAAAAAAAAAAAGGGCAAAACCCATGCTTCTGAGAAGAGATCCATTGGCTTTACCACACTTCCCATGCAGCTGGAATGAGTGTGACTGATGGGCCTCAGATAAGGCGAGTCCCTAAATAGAGGACAAGGCTCTGAACTGACTGTCAGAAAGTCAGCAATGGTTTATTGTGTACCCCTATATGCCAGGCACTACACCAAGAGCTGGGGATACAAAGAAAAAGACAGTCCCTGCCTTCAAGCAGCTCATAATCTAATGGACAAGCAAGCTACAGACCAGGTAAATTGGTGGTAATCCCAGAGAGAAGGCCCCAGGAGGGCTAGGAAAGGCCTGCTGTAGAAGATAGGACTGGGGCTATTTCAACTCCTTGCCTGGAATGCTCTGGTCCCCCACACCTCCAGCTCCCTTCAGGACTCGGCTCAGCTCTACATTCTTCAGGCCTTTCTGGATCCCTGGCCACTAACGCCTCCTCCTTTCAGATAACCTCCATATTCTCTGAGTATTTCTTAGATGGACTCAGGTATAAACACTTTGTCTCCCCCGTTAGAATGCACCATCCCTGAGGGCAGGGGCTGGTTTTTTTGTTTTGTTTTTGCTTTTTATGGTTCTGGCACTTAGTAGTGCTGGGCACATAGTGAGAGCTTTATACATAAGAACTTACTCACCAACTGAAAAAAGCCAGGGAGTCAGAAAGATAGAAGGAAAGAGGAAGAACATACTAGGTATGAGGGACAGCCAGTGTAAAGGCTTAAAGATGGGAGATCCAAGAATTAGAAGGAACCTTCACCCAGACTGAAGAAAGAATCCCCTTTACAATCAACCCTGCAGCTTCTGTGTGAAGACCAAAAGAAACTCACCCTCTTTTAAATGTGTGTGTGTATACACATGCACAGACATACACACAAGCAGATATATCCACGTATGACTACATAATGAGATTAGAATTGATTATCATTTTTTATTGATCCTATTTAATTGGTTTTATCCTATAACTACCTAAGCCATGGTTTTTCATCTATGAACTTAGTGCAAAAATTCAGCTGGCTTACAATCAGTTAAGCTCTCCTGCCAATCGCTGTTCTGTGTTTGCCTCAAGGAAATCTGTTATCCTTGGGGGATGGGGGAGGACACCATCAAGCCATCCTTCAAGGATGTCCAGTTTGCTATTCTAAAAAGTCTGGGCACCATCTCTAACCTTGCAGGTGGACTCAAGCAATGAAGCTTTCCTAGTCATTGGGGAAGAGGGTTGTACCTACCCCCCATTCTTGAACTCCAACTATGTAACCAACCACTAGGAAGTCCCATCTGATGCCTTAGTCATTCAACACTTTTAAAACTACCTACTCAATCCCAATTCTTCTTTGGGGTCACCTGCCTTTGGTCAGAACATCTGGCAACATTGGGCCCTTAACGCTTACTTATTATACCTCAAATCTGCAAATGCACGGGGCTTATTTCTCCACTTCTAACTGACAGAATTTTAGAGTTAGAAAAGCCCAGGGAGGTGCTGACTTGTCCACAATTCACTAACCATGGGGTGGTGTAGTTAAGGCTTGGGTCTGGCCCTCTCCACTAGCCACTTATTAGCTGGGTTTTGTTGTTGTTGTTTTGTTTTTACAAATCACATAAACTTTCTGCACATAAGATTTGGGGAGTCCTGTACTATAACTTTTAAGCAAAAGTCTACAGTGAAGACCAGACACCTTGATCTCCCAGATCCTCTGACCAACAAACAGTCCTCTTCCTGGGAACCAGAATCCCATCAGACCCTTCTGTTTGAGAAGCATCCTTCACCATTTCAAAAACACGGACCACGTATCATCAGGTCAATCTATTATTACCCAAGACCACATGACAACCGAAGGTGAAAGTTCTCACGGAGAATTTGCTCAAACTTCCACTTTTTGTGTCTCTTCCTGCCCACCCGCCCCCACCACGTTACAAGCAGATTCAACATGCTTAAGGATGAAAAGGCAAAGAGGGTAAAAACAACGCACGGCTTCTTAGCGGAGTTCCTGCACCAAGAGCAGTCATCACCAAAGGAAGAGACAGACCCAAGGTCACGTTCATCGGTCTTTATGTAAATATGAAAAGAACATTTTCAAATAAGGGAAGAGTAAAAAGCAGTGCAACATTGTTTCCAAACCGACAGAGGTGAACGTACCCTGGAAAATCAGAGCAGGCCGCAGGGCCCAGGACGTGCCCCCTGGAGACAAGAGCGAGGCAGGTCCCGGGGCAGCCGAACTCGCGCTTCACTGTGGGCCCGTCTGCTGGCTGACGGCCGTGACGTGAAAGCATGTCCTGGCTACTCAGGAAAATAAGTCAAGTATTGCTTCCGTTGTGTTCTAAAGTGTGTCACGTCAAACTTCCCCACGGAAAAGAGGGAGGGCCTTCACGGACCTTTGACAGGCAAAACGAACGTGACACGAGACTACGCTGAGCTCAGGAAACCGATGGTTTCCTTTCAAAAAAATGGAACCGACGCCTTAGCGATTCCATAAACTATTTCACTGAAAGTTGAAAAGAAAATTCACAAGACTTATTTACATGCACATCCGTCTCCAGAAAGCAAGAAGCTTCTGACTAAACACAGTCGGATAAACTAAGAGAGAGATGAAAGGCGCGTAACATTCACGTGCTGGAATGATTTTCTACTGCTGCAGAAGTGTTTTGTAAGTAGAGACAAGCAGCCTCAGATGAGGAAGAACTTTAACTGTTAGCATTCAACTTATCACTTAACATTAAACATGAGATGACAAAAAAAAAAAAGATTAGCGGGAGACCCCATTTAGGTTTCCAGACAAAAGTTTAAGATATATATGAATAATTTAAATCTGTACTAAATCATATCTTCAATAACCTTAATTATTCACTGGAAAAATAGAGTAAAATTCAAATATTTCTCCATATTATCAATAAATCTCAGATAAACTAGACATCATTGTCCCAGTATATTTACACATACATAAACATACATGAATGCACACAGATGGATGTATGTACATCACCACATTTTGAAAAAGAGAAATAAATAAAAATCTCAGAATAGAGACTTCAGATTAAGGACCGACCCTGAACTGGTTTGATATAAATATAAAATCACCATTAGAACAGTCCTCTTCTTTTCACATGGAGAAATGTGGTGCATTTCTACTCCATGGCAAACCCACCCCTGCTCCTAAAGAATATATACTCTTTAAAGAAACA
Organism: Pseudochirops cupreus; assembly: GCA_028627135.1. Lineage (NCBI taxonomy): Eukaryota > Metazoa > Chordata > Mammalia > Diprotodontia > Pseudocheiridae > Pseudochirops > Pseudochirops cupreus. The sequence goes on from CM053584.1 coordinate 16,201,651, forward strand.
CACTAATCCTGGCTCATAATAAATGACTTCTGATGCTTTATCACCCACAGGGTGTCAATCTTCTCTTTCAACCAACCAGGTCAGGTACTCACGTCCGGTCAGCCCTTGAACTTCCCCATTAGTGTTACGAGCCATCACAGAGAAGCCCTACTTCTACCCTTCCCATGCAAATGCATTTGTCCTCCAACTCTCACAACTCCTTAACGCTGCTGTCATTGTTGTTACTGTTTTCCCATATGTTAAAAGAACCAAACGCAACTTGATCATGCCCCTTGCACAGACACGGTGGTGCCACGACTGCACGTGTTAAATTTCACCAGCAACACAACGAGGGCACCAAAATTCTATTTAGCACCCGACTGAGATTTTACGAAAAATAGCAGGGCTAGCTAGTGGGGAAACTGCTGCTTTTGTTAAATCTCATTTATAAATATGTATTCAACACTAAAGTGACAATCCTTCCTATGTACTAGTGTGTACTGCAATGTCACAGTTAGAAAACTACACAGCATGCTAAAGTATTCATAAAGGCTTTTTCTCCATTTAAATAAAATCATAGACAAGCAGAGCTTACAAAGATAGAAAATACAAGCCAATCACATCATTGCACAGGTCAGAATCATCAAAACCCCAGAGGTAATTAACAGAAGTGGGCAGCCCTGCCCAGAAGGAAATCTGGTCATACAAAGTGTGCTGACACTCGCTCGTGAGGACCCCAGCCTGCACCAGACTAAGCAGCAAACTGGAGAAGCTTACTGGGACAATCCCTAAACCAAAGGTCTAAAAACATAATACTGCAGACAGAACAACACCTGACATTTTGTAAAGAGACACTCACAATAAAAGGCTAAGCATGGGACAGACCACACATCCAGGTTAGGACACCATCAAGAAAGGTCTTGGAAAAGCCTTCAGGAGACAGAAATGAGGGGGTCGGGTCTTAATGCTGGGGATCACTCATCTTCAATGTGCAGTAACCTACCCTCATCATCACTACACAACTCTCTGCCTGAGAGGGGAGGAAGCTGTTATCTAAACAGAGAATGGACGACTGACCCAGTGCCCAGAGAAGGACTCAACACCTATCTCCACGGTAGAAGAAAAAAATACATCCTTTAGTGATTATCCAAAACTTGAGGCTATAATACACTGACAACTTTTGGCATTGGTGACTCAAATACCACAAAGTGGCTCCCTAGGGAATAAGCCAAATTAAATTCATTTCATGTGGCTTCCGAAAATAATGCCCCCTTTTTAATCACAGAGGCCAAATGACTGTTTCAAGTCAGCTCTAAAAACTCTGGAATGTTTAGAAGCAATAAGTTATTGTGCCCTGCCAACGGACTCTTTAAAAATGGCTATGAATATATCACACTAAATCTTAAGTTTTAGCTTATTTTCCAAGGATAAAATAACTTTTTAAAAGTCAGTTAAATTCCTGTCTAAAATTTCAACAAAACTGGCCAGGGCCTAATCCTAGGCATGGTCCCATTTATGATTAATAGCTGCCCAGAGAGGTTCTGACCTCTCGAATATCTGAAATTGTTTCTTTTTAATCATTTGCATTTATAGAAAAGCTATTGCAACTTTAAAAAAATTCGTTTTTTCCCAACAGGGGAATCATTTTTCAGTAAATACTAAAATCACCTCACCTAAGGACAGGAATAGAAAGATTAAGTTGAATAAGTACCGGTATAGCTGAAGCGGCACACCAACCGCACCCAAACAGGACTTCCTCAGTTTATTGTGCTCACTTCGGTGATTTTTATCTTTATCTAAAAAAGAGTTAGCATTTTTTCAAATGATAAATTTCCATCATTTCCAATGATGCCTTGGTTAATCAAGTTACCAGGCTAACTGGGCATCTTACACTTAAACATACATTGCCAATTGGTAATTCTAAACACTATACACACTCTGAAGACAAATATAGTTCTTTGAGATATGTGCTTTCTAACAAATTTCAATTCCTCATTTCTGACCATCTGAAAAGATGGATGCAGCTGCTACAACTGCTTTACAGAAATCCATTTCATTGATTTTCTTTCTGATGAGCAGATCTGCATTGGTCCAGCACCATGACTGGCTCTTTATAATCCACAAGGACTATGGAAGCTACAAATGGGTTAAGGGCACTTAAGGGTTTATGTTTCTTTTGGAGTTTAATCAGATGTTGCAGCAGGTACTTTAACAGAGAGATTTCTTCTAGCATTGGTGATGTGCCGTTGCTGTGCGAGGAAGGAGCGCGCAGGAGGGCAGGCACCAGCATCCTTGCAGGCACCGCTACCTCCGGTTAATCTGGATTCCATCCCCAGTTTCTGGAAAGCGAGACTCTAGAGAAGAGAAAACAACATTGAAAGCATTCACTGAAGATGGTGGCTGACAAGTTGAAGACAGTGTAATAGTAATGAAATCTGAAGATCCTTTTGTATTGCTAAGCTGACAGGTACTTAGCACCTAGTTTCAAATTAAGCCTCTGTTAAAGAAACAGAAGGCATGAACCCCTGTTGCTGATGTAACAGGAAGGGGCTGAACAGGGAGGAGCAATAGTGTATATAAAGAAAAACCCCAGCTGGGAGACTCAGAACTTCTTGGGATGAGCACCTGAAGGCTGGGCTGCTGCTGCTAGACTGGAACGTCTATGGAGAAAGTGATTTTGATTTTGAGAATAAAGCTGCCGAAGACTTCTGAGGGCCAGCAGGAGCTGCTAAGGCTGCTGAGGATTCCCGAGGGACAGCTAGAGCTGCAGAAGACTGAGGAAGCATGACTGTGGTGCCAGTATTTTGTACAAATGTTGTTGTGGCTTTGTTAAGCCTTGTCCTCTCAGAAACAGAGACTGTAAAGGACTTGAGATGGACTAGACAATGTGAGCTCCAATGTGGAATGGGAACTGCACAGAAAGCTGGACAAGGAGCTAGGAGCTGCCTGACTTCGAACTCAGGAGGCAGTTGGTTAGATTTGGGTGCAGCTGTAATCATGGAGGAGGAATCATGGAAGCTGGGGACCTGCCCCTAGTCAAGATGAAGAAACCTCTCAGTGGGTACTGAGTGGTGACTGGTGAAATTGTGATTTGCTTGTGAGTGGGGGGGGATGGCCTCTGTGCTTTCCACTGTCCCTTTAGAGAGTACTGAGTGGTGACTGATGACTGAGTGGTGACTGATGACTGAACAGTAACTGATTTGTAGCTTGGTGTGCCCCACGGGTGGAGGACTTTGATTTTTTATACTTTTATTATTGAATGATTGAGTCACTAAAAGTGACTGATTGACTAGATGACTGTACTTTGTTCAGAACTATGTGACCACTTTGGTGAGAACTGTGTGGCCATTTTGGTGATGGGATGTTGAGTTGTTATGTCATTGTGAATGCTGTATTTTGATTTTCTGTGATAAGTTGTAGCATTGTAAATGTTGTATCGTGATCTGTGAATGTTTTGCTCTGATTTGTTATTGAATAAATAGAGAGTCCACTATACTATGTAATCAGAACCATGAAAGCTGTTCACAGCAGTAGTTCTCTGGAAAGCTGCTGGTGCCTGGCTTTACAGATGGCCAGGAGAAGCCATAAAAACCACGCTGAAGCAGCTTAACTGCCTGCTGGGGGAGTGATTTCTAAAGCCCTCCAGCAGTCACGCTTTGGGCTCTCTGGGGCTTGCCATAAGATACAGTCCATCTGGCATTCATTCTACCAATACTGACTATAGGCGTAAGCAACTACCCCACCACTCGCCATATGTGTCCCTGTTCCCTAGGCCGGAGACAACTCTCTTCTGCACCCCTGCCTGTGCCAAGGCACAGATGCTGCCATTTTCATATTTCCTGAGCATTCCCACAATGACTTCTCCCTCATGCAATCTCAAAGTACTCTACACTCTAATGCACTTTGTCTAAAAGGCAGGACATGTCTTTTGTGCTATATGGCACAGTGCCCAGCACATGAGGCACTTAATAAATGCCCAAAGACACCTCTCCACAGTACCCATACATTAAACCTCCTGCTGCCTCTGGAGTTCAAAGAAAACCAGTGAACTCACTCTCTGCATGAGAGCCCGGTCAACAGCTGTCACCCATACCATGGATGACTCACATCAGTGGCTGCCAAGCTTTCCAGGCATTTTACATGCATGATTCACTGGGTTTTCTTAATGATGGCAAGGTCCCAGACTGCTCCCTATCTATGACAGGATTCTAGCTCAGGCTACGGAGGCCAAGGCCAGGACCCTACTGATGCTCTTCTATTCTCTAAAGGCAGCTACCAGGATATCCTGACTTCCAGGCTAACCAGAGGCTAAACTGGGGTGCCACAGTCAGGACCCCTCAAGGAAAATGGAACCACTCATGTCAACTCCAAGTCTGGCCATCTAGCCAGCTAGCACAAGAGTCAGCACTCCCATGCAGCACACACCCAGAGTGTGAGGAATTTCACCAAAGGCTTCTGTTTCTTAAATCAAGTCCACAATATCCACAGCACTCCTCTAATGAAGCAGTCTGGGGACCTTGTCCAAAAGCAAACAAGGCAAGAGTGGGACAACCTGTTCTCGATGAGGCCAGGTCGGCACTTGGGGATCCTTTTAACAACAAGCTCCCACAATTCTGCCAGAAACTGAAGCTAGGATCCCTGACCCATAATGTGCCACCCGTTCTCCCCTTCTTTGGAAAGCCAGAATTTCCCAGTCCCGCGAGGCCTCTCCTGGAGAGCAATGGTGATGGTTCAGAAATTGTGCCCACCCAAGGCTAATAATCAGCTCCCTTTTGTTCTTTCCCTACTAATACTGGCTTCGCAGCATTCCTCCACTAAACAGCCCTGTTCAAAATCAGCTTCTGCTCAGCCCTTGCCAGCCTCTTTTCCTGATGACTCTCTTTTCAATGTCTGTACTAACATTCTTGTACCAGCGGCTAGAAGCAGGACCCTCGCTCTCCAGGACTCTATATTCTTTGCATAGACAACACCATTGATAGTCTCTCCTACTCTTTCTTCTACACTCTGCACGTGGCCTTCCTCAATCTGGGGCAGTCAACAATGCCGTGAGTGCACAGTGGTCTCTGGAGAGATCTCCCCCTCAACCTCATCAAAACATTTTTTCTTACATAGTGATTCCCCAAACCTCATGCCCCTCCTGAGTTAACTCTTGCCCAGAACATTTTAGGCTCTCCTCAGATGGATTCTCTAGCGATAAGGAGACATGCTCTCCCAAAATCAAAAGAACATGTGAGCAGTAGCTAGCTTCTCTGCTATCACGAAGTCTAGAAAAAATAAGATGTTTTCCCACAAGGATTAGAACACTTTTCCTTCTTGGTGAGAATCAGATCCAGAACAGATGTTTTCCTAATTGATACTTCCTTTGAAGAATGCAATGTCTTAATGATAATTAAGACAAATGGGCAAAGGATGTGAATAAGCAATGCTCAAAAGAACTGAAAACTATTAATAACTGTGTGAAAAAATGTTCCAAATCACTACAAAGAAGGGAAATTAGAATCCAAACAACCCTAGGTTTCCCCTCATACCCTTTCTTATCAAGGAAGATAAAACATGGCAATAGATGCCATGGGGCATTGTGGGAAGACAGGTACACTGATGCAACGATGCTGGAGCTAGGAATCAATACGACCTGTTTTGGAAAGCAATTGGGGATTATACAAATAATACGACTGAAACGTCCATACCCTCTGAGCTAAAGACTTCATTACTGGGCTCATACTGCAAGGAAACCAACGAAAAGAAGCAAGTTCCCCTATACACCAAAATGCTTATAGTAAGCCCTTTTTGTGATAGCAAAAAACTGGAAACACAGAAGATGTCCAGCGAGTGTGGAAAGTCTAAACAAAATGTGGTCCATGACTGTAATGATGAATGTAACAATTACAGAAAAGCATGGAAAGAGCTACATGGACTGATACAAAGCCAAGTCAGCAGAACCAAGGAAACAACATACACAGTTACAACAAAACAAATGGAAAGGACCACCACCAAACACATGAAGACAAACTGAATTCTGAAAACGTACAAAGACTGGGACTGGCTCGAAAGGGGAGCTACAAGAAAACCCTCTGCACCCCACACACTTGCAGAGGACAGAGATCCATAAGTGCCGCATAAATTCTCACACTTTTTCAAAGTATTAATCAGTTATGCTCATTTTTTCCCTCTTTTTTTGGTCTTTAAAGAGATATTCTGTTACATGGGATACCTCTCTAGGAAGCTGATCCTAGGAGGAAATTGTGACAACGTAAAAAACCAAAAAAAACAAAACTCGATACAAATGGATTATTTTTAAAGAAATTCTCATTAAGGCCAAGTCAAAAAACTATGAGGTCCTCACGTTAACTTTAGTTTGTGCTTTTCCCCAGCAGGTAGCTCAGGTGTTACGTGCACAAGAAACCCAAACAGTGCGTGAGCATGTCAACAGGAGAAGAGTGGAGGAGACCACGGGGCCAAACGATTCTCCACTGCTTAAAGGGGCCTGTCACGCTGTTCCATCCTGCGCTGAAGCCCACACCTCCACGCTCTCATTGCAACCGCTATCATGCCTAACATCTGGGTTACGCGTTAAACATCCACCTGCCTTCACGCCAGTGTCGTGGTACTGATGATACCAGGAAGAGAGTATTGGGAGGTTGGAGAGGCTATGTGATTTCTATCTACTTCTGGCCTTTTCAATCTAAACAGTACAGCTATAACTCAACAGAGAAAAAACAATTTTGGCTTCAAATTCAACTAAATTAGAAAGACAAGTGTGGATTTTTATCCCAAAGAGTTTTTTTTAAAGCTATGCTGTTCACATGTCCATGGATCTATAACCTCCTTAGTGTCAGGACTCCTTGTATCATACCATAGAGCTGACGTGACAGGAGGAGGTTCTCCTGATGTGGTTTGTATACCAAAAGGGCACATGGGTCGCCCGCTCATCATCCTTTCTCACTGCGTAACTGGCTCGTCCTTTCTCTACTCACAAATTCCAGGGACATCACCCTTTATGCTCTTTTATTCAATGCCCCATTTTTCCTCTTATGTGCCACACACATCTCCATTTCCCTTTAGAAGACCCTCAACTTTAATTCTCTGAAGAATATGGTACTTCATGATTCGCAACCATACAGCAGCACCAGAAGGAAGAACATAGGCCTTTCTGGCACAAGCTTCCACATAATGTCCAAAGATGTGCATCTCATTCTGCTTACTGCTTACTGAGCCTATTGCTTCTCTGACAGTTGGCGGGCAGTGAGCTTCCTCATCAGCCCATGGAATGACATTACCAAGGTTTTACTCCTTTTATTTCTTCAAGGGAGGAAAAATTAATGCTTGCTTGAAAAAAATAGTAAAAAAGATGGGCCTTTGTGGCAGGGATAAGCTTGGGATCCTGTGGCACAACTTCCCATAATCAATGCTCTTCCTGTATAAAATCCAGGCTTTTGCAGTGCACAACCAAGGGCCACACACACTGCAGTGAGCCAGCCACACCGATATTGTGGTCACGAAGACATGTCACAGGGACATGAAGTCTTCATTCAGAACCGATGCTTTAAGATCAATACTATCTCAAACAGGAGTATCTGGAGGATGTCCCCTGCAGAGAATCCCTCTTCCATCAGGATTCTCTCATGACAAAGGTGAACTCCTTTGCTGGACCATTCTGTGCCCTGCCTGATGACAACAATCAGAGGACCAGTTCTCTCTCACACGGACCCTACATGACTTTAACAGTGAAGGAGTCCTCCTCCAGGAGTGTTTCTTCATTCCCCAGAATCAAACAATAGGCTGGGTGGGACCTCACATTCCCCACACCTTTCATTTGAGGGTGTGGCTGTTGTAGACCAGTAGTGAAAGCTCTTTTATTCCCTTTACAGACTTTCATCAAGGATGCCCTTGATATGTCATGAGATTTTGTCCAAGTTTGAGAGATTTTTTCCTTTTTGAGGATAAAGGCAGAATCAGTGGTCAACAAAGGTGTCCTTCCCAGCAGGCATCTCCTTCTGACACAATGACAAAGCACAAGGGTTCTGTCTGTCTCTGCCCTCCTCACTGGAACATCTACCTCCTCACAGAGCAGATGCAGCAATGTGACCTCACAGCCCTGATGTTCCGGCCCCACATCATCAATGATGAAGACAGAGTGTGGGCAGAGTCTGCTCAAAAAAGCTCCATATCTTAGTTTGTGGCCCCACTGTCCAATGTCACCAGTGTAATACTCAAACAGCTGAAGCTCACTCCTTAGCTACTGGTCTAAGTAGGCCCCTCACAGAAAAGAGTTACCACAAGGACATTCCCCTCCCACCCTCCTCAGGCCCCCAGGGCTCTTTCTGTCCCGTGGTTTTCTGAGGAGGCCCTGTCTATCTACCTCCAACTCCCCCTCCTATTACACGTAGGGGAGGATCCCAGGTGTAGCCCACCCCATAGTACCTTCCAACCCTCCTCAGGCCCCCGGGGTTCACTCCTTCCCACAATTTTCCAAGGATATCTCCTCCCAACCTCTATCTGCCTCCAACCTTCACATTCCATCACTTTCTGTGGAGATCCCAGGTATATTCCCAAACTGCTCTACCTCCAAACCCCCAGAGACTAAAGCACACAGAGGAAAGGCTTTATTTGGTCTTCTACCTCAGTATCCCCAGGACTTAACAAAATACCTTAAACACAAACAGCCACTGAATAAACATTTGCTGAACTGAATTTGGTGACAAAAGAATTAGCTTTTTTTTAGGAATATGTTTCTGGAGCATGAAGTTGCTTCTGATCAAAGAGTTTTTTAAAAATATTAATGAAGTTGGTTAACATTTTTCTCTCTAATAAATCAAATCAGCGAGGTTTCAACCCACCTTATTATACCAGGCAGACACGATAAGTTTCTCTTCATAATCACGGAATTTTGCTACCTTACATTCACTCTGGGAAAAGATGAAAGAAATATTAGAAAGATCAGACTGTCCCAGGTAATACAAGCATAATGAGTTACTTCTACCAAACATTTTAATAAAGTTCATTCCTGAGAATATATAAGATAAGCCTGCAATTACATATAAAATTGCCAAGTTTGAACATGATCACCTTTTACACGTGCCTTGGAACACAAGGCAACTAGAGGCAGCGGGAGAGTACTGCACTGGAAGTCGGGAAGACCTGAGTTCAAATCTAGTCTCATGCACTTAGTCACTGTCTAGGCAAGGCACTTCACTTCTGTCTGCCTCAGTTTCCTCATCTGAACAACAGGGATAATAAGTGCCCCTTCCTCCCAAAGCTGTAGTGAGGATCAAATGAAATCATCTTTGTAAAGTGCTTAGCACAGGTCCCGGGCACATGGCAGGTTCTAGATAAATGCTCATTCTCTTTCTTTCCCTAAGTTATGAAATCACAATGACTGAGGAAAGACAGATGCATCTGGAGCTCTCTTCTCTGCAGTGGTGATGGGAAACCAGAGTACAGAATACTGCACGAGCTATCACGCGTACACGGGGTGCTGGTTAGTACTGCTGAACTGCCTCTGGGAGGGGACAGGGGAGGAGCAGAACAGGAAGCCTAAGTGATGTAAAAAAAAAATCAACAATTTTTTTAAAGCTTCCTACTAGACACCAAAGGGAACCAAGAATCACTTCTAATTCTCATGTATTTTTTAATGTAATAAACAGAACTGGATAGGTTTTGTAAAGTCCCATCTGAGAGTTCCAAGTTAAGGATGACTGCTCTCCTCAAAATACTGACAGCAAAAGGCAATATTAAAAGTCAAAAGTCAAAGGAGCAAATCAACCCTCGAGCACTGCTACTGGGAGGAGGGGGAGCCAGGGAAGTCCCGGGCCCCCAAACAAAGTGGTGAGCAGTGCTGCACACAGCACAAGTCTAAAGCCCTGAATGGGACCACTGGGTTCTGCTGCGTGATCTTAAGACAATATTGTCTGTGGAAGAGGTACAAGAATTCCTGCTGTGAGAATATTCTTAAAGGGATCTGTGAGTTTGAAAATGCTCAATAATCGGCCTCCCTGGCCATCCCCTGGGAGGCAGCAAGGTGACTCCATCTGTCCAGAGCTTGGCTGGAGGAGCCCTGACTCGGGCTTAAAGCTGTTTCTTGGGAGGTCTGCCAGCAGGCCTGAGCTCACCCTACTTCAGAGGCTGTTAATATGACAGAAGAACCTACCCACAGCCAACCCAGATGATTCTCTGCCAATTCACTAAGAGATCTAGTATATTTTTAGAAACGTTTCTTCCTAATTCAATCATAAACCATCAACCAGGGATGACTGGGCAGGGTGGGAAAGAGGTCTAGAGATCAGGGCTAAGATCCTGCCCTAGGCCTGCCAAGGCCAGGTGCTTCTGCTCCATAATACCCACACCAAGCAGCTCCCCAAGGGCAAACCCCAGTGCTGAGAATAAAGAGAGCCTGAGCAAAGACGGCCAATGTACCTCCAGGATCTCAATTCTTCTGTCTTTCTCTGCCAGGTGCTTTCTCAGCAGCATTATTTCAGCTGATGCTGGATTTAATTTGGGATCCAAGGTTCTAATTACCTGTGCAGAGAAAACAAATCCCACATACCAAGATTTACCTATAGATGGAAAATGCTGTAGAACTAAGCAACAACAGGATGAACAAAGTGAAGAGAAAACCATAAATCGTTATGGAAACAGGGTGAGCTGTAGGGTGGTTTGGGGTTCAGGACTGACAGTAACCCACTGTAAAGTTGGCTAAGTAAAATCACAAAGACTGAGGTCATTGTAAATGGACCAGATAGTGCTGGGCCTGGAGTCAGAAAGACCCGAGATCAAACGCAGCCTCTGACACATCCCAGCTGGGTAACCTGTCACAAGTCACTTCTATGTCTGCTTCCTCTTCTGTGAAACGGGGACAATCACAGCACCTCCCTCCTCCTTGTAAAATGCTTGGCACAGGGTCTGGCATGTGGCACGCATGATTTAACACCCAAGGAGCCAATCCAGTTTCAATCCTCCCAGGCTAGGAATGTGATTTCATTCTCGAGAGCAATGCACCAGCCCATGAGCCCGGCACAATCGACCTTAAGAAACAGTCCAGGCCTTGCCATGGGGTCCCCATGTTCCTGAGGGCTGGCTCACGGAGTAGAGACAGGGAGAGGGGGCATGAACAGACACTGCTGAGGACAGAGCAAACACCCACCCAGAATCTGAATCCTTGCCTCGACCCAACTTCCAGCTTAGAAGGATCCCACCACTTCAGCCTCCTCCTCTTTTCTCCTCACTACCTGTGGAAATCCTGCCACTCTCTGAGGCCCTCCCCAGTCAAGCAGCCACCCCTCTCCCATCTCCTCCCAAAGAGCAGAGGCTCCCAAACACAATCACACTCTGGCTCCCCCTGACACTCCCCTTAAGAAGAGGGCTAGCCTCATTCACCAGGCTCAGAGGGATGGCCTGACTTGGGCTAGTTACTGGTCTCCCCCTTTCCCTTCTTTGGGCTGTCAGCTCTTGTCAGGCATGGCCCATATGCCATATCCCTGTAGCCATCACAGACAGAGCATGCGCTTCATGAAAACAGGGTACACAAAGACACCAATGCATCCGTGCCTAGGTCATCCATGCAGGAGAGAAGTTGGAAGGTGAGGGGAGAGGGGCTCACTTATCCAAGGAGGGGAATAACAGGGTCTACTGCCCAGTGTTGTAGTAAGGGTCGGACAAAGAGCACATCTGTATGGGGCTTGGTAAGCTTTGAAGCACTCTAGACGGGCTGACCAGTGTCATCATTATTTTTAGTACCGTACTATTTATGTGTGTGTATATGCATATTACATACACATACACACACACACACACACACACACACACACACACACACACACACCAGCACTAAGTATATGCTGGTTTAAAGCAGTACACATATGTTGGCCAGTACTGTTATCATTATCATGATTAATATGCCAATTCCTGCTAAATGAGCATTACAAACACCTTCCCCTCCTTAACCTGACATGGTTTTGACTATTCAGCATGCCTAGTTATGCTGGGCTCCTCACCAACTACCACAGGGCCCTCCTTGAAGGCCAAGCCTGCCAAGGACGACCACGCGATAGGCATCCTCAGCATTTCTTTAGGAATAAACAATGAGGAAGGGTCCAGAACCTCAGATGGGTGGAGGGCAGCAAACAGCGGCAGCATCCCCACTGCCCAGGGCTGGCTCACTGCCAGATAAGGTCACAGGGGCTCTGCTCGGGACATCCAGGAGCTAGGAGACAATGGACATGTGACACCGTGGGGCTGCTGCATTTGTCCAGTGAGGTCGCTGAAACCTCCTACTCCATAATCCATCAGGAATCAACCACTGGAGAAAGAGCCAAAGGGGAGGGGACAAAATGGCCTGCTAAAGTCGAGCCACAGATTCTTTATTGTATTTAATCATTAAGAAGCCTCTCATTACGTTTTGTAGGCCAGAAAGGACAACACTGCTTAAACACAAACAGGTGAAATATCCTTACAACAAAATTATTTAGGAGGAGAATCGAGGCCCTGCAGGCATATCAGGAAAACTGGAGGAACTTGTTTTTAAAGGATCTGATATGGTGAAAGCCTGTGTTAATGCACTCACTATCTGAGCAAGATGTGACTGCTTTGCTGAATGGTGAAAAGCAAGGCAATGAAACCCAAAGTAACCTTTGATAGGCTATGACCAAATGTAGATGAAAACAACTTATTTTTATAAAAAAGCAAAAGGCTAAAAAGTTTTAGTTACAAGGGCAATGAAATACAGGACCTTCTGTTTCTCCTATCAATTAATATTATTAAAAACATACACATTACTGTTTGCAAGGGATCCATAAAAAAGCCTGTTGTTCCTTTTCTTTTTAATAATAGCTAATAATGTTAATAGCTAGCATTTAGGACATACTTTAAGGTTTAACAAGCCCCAATGATAGATTATCTCAGTGGAACCTTGGACTACCCTCTGGGTGGGTTTCAAAGGGTGTCAAGACATCATCTTCCAAGAAATCATAAAGGAACACTGCCCTGATATACTAGAATCAGAGGGTAAAATAGAAATTGAAAGAATCCACTGATGACTTCCTGACAGAGATACCAAAATGAAAACCTCCAGGAATATTATAGCCAAATTCCAGAGCTCACCAGTTAAGGAGGAAATATTGCAAGCAGGCAAAAATAAACAATATTGTGGAGCCACAGTCAGGGTTATTGCAATAGTTAGGAGCCTCTACATTAAAAGACTGGAGGCCTTAGAATATTATATTCCGGAGGGGAAAAGAGCTAAGATTGCAACCAACAATCACCTACCCAGAAAAAGTGAGTACAATCCTTCAGGAGAAAAATAGACATTCAATGAAATAGAGGACTTTCAACTCTTCCTGATGAAAAGACCAGAGTGGAAGAGAAAATCAGACTTCCTAATACAAGACTCAAGAGAAGCATAAAAAGGTAAACAGGGAAGAGAAGTCACAAGGGATTCAGTAAGGTTAAACTGTTTACGTACCTAGATGGGAAAATGATACTTGTAACTCCTAAAAATTTTCTCATTCTTAGGGCAGTTAAGAGAAGTATAAACAGACAGAGGTCATGGGTGTAAGTGTAATATGATGGGATGATATCTAAAAAATAATAATAATAAGGACCAAGGAGGAAGGCACTGGGAGAAGGGAAGAGGGAGAGGTAGAATGGGGTAAATTATTTGATATGAAAGAGGTATGAATGAGCTTTTCTAGTGGAGGGGAAAAAGGGGTACACTGGGAATCTGAAGATCTTCCCTGCCCCTATGCCCTTTGATAGGCTTCAGTGACTCTGGGAACCTTCCCTGATTTGAAAATATACTCTGCCCCCTAATAGGCTGAATGTGGTCACATGAAGCCTGTGGACGGAGGCTTGTTTTTCAGGAATGCCCACACCTTATTACTTTGTGATTGGGCAGTTGGTCAAGAGGGCTGTGACATTTTCTGATCCAGGAGAAGGCTATATATACCCCGATATGAGTTTTTGCTTTGGGGCTCACTTCGGAAAGAGTTGTGTGATTTGGCCAGATGAGACTCTGGGCAGCCGTTGAGCCCCCTGGGCTTTGAAAACCCAGATGTTGGTGCTTCCCTCTCTGGTAACTAACTAGGTATGGATGTAATGGTCAGACAGCTGGAAACCCCGTCTGCTGAATTATGTTATTTTCTGTTGTAACTTCTGTTTGCATCCTCTGAAGTTCAGGGTGCTGACTTTTTTCCCTGAACTAGGTAAATAATATGTTTGATTAAAGTAGGATTGTTAACTCATTTTGAATTGCTTTCCTTTGGAAAAGCAGATCTAAGAATCTGTACTAGCAGCCGTATGATAGGGTGCTTGCTGCTACAGGGGGAAGCCCATGAACCTCACTCTCATTGTAAGTAGCTTAAAGAGGGAGTAACATACACACTCAGCTGGCTATAGAAATCTATCTTAACCTATAGGAAAGTAGGAGGGAAAGGGAATAAGAGAAGGAGGGGAGGGCAGCATGACAGAAGGGATGGCAGATTGAAGAAGGGGGTACTCAGAAGGAAAGCACTTTTGAGAATGGACAGGGTAAAAGGAGAGAGAGTTGCATAAATGGGAAAAACAGGATGAAGGGGAATACACAGTAATCATAAACGTGGGGAAAAAAATACATCAAGTTTCTCTGATAAAGACCTCATTTCTCAAATATACAGAGAACTGAGTGAAATTTATACAAATAAGAGCCATTGCCCAACTAATAAATGGTCAAAGGATGTGAACAGGCAATTTTCAGATAACTATAGATAAGAGAAATACAAATTAAAATAACTCTGAGGTAACACCCCACAACTATCAGATTGGCTACTATGACAGAAAAGGAAAATGACAAACGTTGTAGGGAATGTGGGAAAACTGAGACACAAATGCATGGTTGGTGAAGCTGTGAACTGATTCAACCATTCTGTAGAGCAATGTGGAATTATGAACAAAAGGCACACCCTCTGACCAGTAATATCATTACTAGGTCTGTATCCCACAGAGATAAAAAACAAAAATGTGTACAGAAATAGCAGCTCTTTTAGTGATGGCAAAGATTTGGAAACTGAGGGCAAGGGCTGAACAAGCTGTGGTGTACGATTGTGGTGGAATACTACTGTATTTTCAGAAATGATGAGCAGAATGATTTCAGAAAAACCTGAAAAGATTTACATGAACTGATGAACAGTGAAGTGAACAGAACCAAGAGAACACTGTATACAGTAACAAGATCATCAACTATGAATGACTTAGCTATTCTCAGCAACACAATGATTCAAGATAATTCAGAAGGGCTTATAATAAAAAATGCTATCAACCTCCAGAGAAAGAACTGATGGAATCCGAATGCAAATCGAAGCATACTTTTTCTTTATGTTTCTTGGGCTCTGTGCCTGTGTTTTCTTCCACATGGCTAATATGTAAATATGTTTTGCATGATATGTATAACTCTATAATAAGCTGTTTGTTTTTTAATGAGGGGGGAGGGTGGGACAGAAAGGAGGAAGGGAGAGAATTTAGAACTCAAAAATTTTTATAATGTTAAAAATTGTTTTTACATGTCATTAGGAAAAAAGTATTAAATTTTTAAAAATAAAAAAACCATACAGCTCTGATAAAGGCACACAGCCAATGATGTTTGGGAGGCTGTCAATCTACTTACATTTCTGGCTTTCTCTAGGTACATTTTATATCTCTCTTCCATTGCTTTCATATCTTCATCTTTCTTCTGTAGGGCAGCTTCAAGTTCATTTATCTTTTGTACTATTGGTAGAAATGAACAAAAATATAACCACCTCAAATTTCATTCTTGGTATTCCACTACTTGAAAAGAAAAAAGAAAATATTTTATATTTTACTTATCTTCTGAAACACCAGAGTCAACAAAAAAGAAAAAACTACAGAATCCTTTTTTAATTCAATCTTTGGCTTTCTTCTTTAATCCAATTTCCCTAGAAATGCAAATGGTCGTTTATAAGAGATAATGTCATGATTTGCTCCTCAATACAAAATTTAAGGATGAAAGGACATTGTTTTTTATAGAACTGAAAAGCTTTTGCATGTATAAAATCAAGGCAGCTCAGATAAGGGAAAAATCGTGAAATCCAATCTCTCTGATTAGGGTCTGCATTCCCTATCAATGCAGACTATAACACAGATATATAAGATGAAAAGCCCCTACTAATGGGGAAGGGATCCAAGAACATGAACAAATAGCTCCCTGAAGGATCGCAAGTGATGAACTACTGCAGGAAAGTCTGCTCCAAATCAAGAATAAGTCCAATGCCAACCAAACAACAGTGAGGTCTGACCTCCCCTGGGACACAAGGCAAGATGAAAAGCGATGGGCTGGGGTTGGCCGTGGAGAGTCAAGGCTACAGACACAGCATGGGGCTTTGTGCATGGACAATGACACCAGGCCATGGACGGAGCATAGGGCTGTGTGTATAGACTGGCATGATTCTCCCTGGGACTTAACTGCCTGTCTCAAGTCAAAGAAACGTTTCGCTGTCAGGGACAGGCTCTTAATACATTAAAATGTGCATAAGACTTCTCTTTATTATAGCTAAGAACTGGGAGCAAAGGAGATGCCCAAGTGGTGCCTCATGCACAGGGGTGATACGGATTACTGAGGTTCCTTAAGAAACAAGGAATATCAAGAACTTAGCAACAGATGGAGAGACTTAGAGGAACTGATGCAGAACTAGGGAACACTAGAGAATGGAGATGGTGAGTATGATAAAAAGGGAAAGAATAAAAAAAAATAAAACCAAACACTGGAATGACGATGCCCAAGCTTGGCCCTGGAAAAAAGTCGAGAAAACGTGCCTTCCAACTTCTGTGCAGAGCTGGGCGACAAACATGGTCATAGAATCCTGCATACGCTATTAGTTACAGCTGATTTATTGGCCCATTAGTACAAATGTGTTTTCCTCCCCTTTAAAAAAAAACATATATATTATATATATTTTATAAAAGATAGCTTACTGAATATATAGGCCAGGGAGGAGTATACCAGAAATGAAGGCATTATAAAAACAAAAGATGTTAATAAAAATAGGACTCAAAAGAGAGTAAAGTAACTCAACTCTTCATATTCTTTGCCCCAGCAATTATACTACAAAGCACGTAACACAAAAGTAGGTCAAAGACAGAAAGGATCCAGTTATACCCAAATATCCAAAGCAAAATGTTTTGTTGGTAGCAAAGCCCTGCCTCTACCCTACCCCACCCTACCCAAACCTGGAAGAGCAGCTGCTTATGGATGGGGACCCTGGTCTAGTTCTAGTCTACGAATGTAGTGTAACACTGTTGTGCTTCAAGAATTTAAGACAATAAAGAATTTGGAAAAGCAGGGGGAGCTCTGTATGACATGAGGTCAAATAAAGAAAGCAAAACCCCAAGCAAAGTGACCATGAAGCCCAGCCTGAAAGGAGAGCATGGAGGCACCACTCACTACGAGGGCCACAGAAAAGAGAAAGCCCTGAGGGGGAGGGGACTCTGGATGGGGACCGAGAACAGGCATGGTCTCTCAGGGAGTCTGGTCCCCTTCCTCTTTGCTACAAGGGAGGACACTATGGGGCACTGGGGAGATGGCAGGGGACAAGGAAGCTGTTAAACCAGGAAGTAATAGTTGAGTGAAAAACAAAAGGAATCAGTAATTCTTTAAAAAAAAAATCTGACAGAAATGCTAAACTATTTAATAGAAAAATGGGAGACCAGTGGAGCAGCTAAAATGTTCCAAGTGAATCAGCACCTGTGCCCTGCTAGCCAAAAGACCCATTCTGTACCATTAAGAGGGAGGAGTATAAATTGCCCGAACTGGGGTGGAGGAGTCTTCCTCCTCCACGCGACTCTGCCCCCTGCCGGCTCTCCTCAAAATGCAGAAGTGTGTGTGGGGTGGGGTTGAGGTTGAGAAGAGCTGAATCTAAGAGCCCACCCAAACCTGGGTATTTCTGCCCTTGGGACTTTACCATTTTGAGTCACATCAGGCTGGAGATCTTCAATAAGTTCTTGCTTCTTCTGTAATTCTTCATGGACCTCAGTAAGCTTTTCCCTAAAGAATTCAAAGGATATATTTTACTACAGGGTTTTAAGCACTCACATCTGCATGTCATTCAGTTCAATAAGGGGACCCTGGCTAATTCATTAGGCTCAAGTCACACTCTACTCTCCTGCAGTTCTGGAGTATGGAGGAGACCCATTCCCCGCCCCCCTTACCTTCCAATGAGGCCTGAAGCCTGGGGGCTATGCTGTGGAAAGAGGGATATTTAATAAGCCTGAACTCAGAGCACCATGAGTACCCAGGTGATGATGCTCTTCCTTTTTCTCTTTCCTGAGAGATGCAAGGTCTGGAACGGTGGCTGCAATGTTTTATTTTATCATTTTGGGTCAAGTTCTTAGCTCTGCATGTGATAATCAGACCTGCTCCTTTGGTTTCATGGAGCCTATTGAGAATGACTGACAGACCATACCTATACAAATACGAACTAGCTCCAAATGAATGTCTCATCAGAAATTTTGTCATAGTAAGAGAAGACTTTAAAAAGTCAACAAAAGAAATAAATCGCCTTGTGAAAAATGTCTCTATTTTCTAAAATGTCATTAAAACATGGTATTTTTATAATTCCACTACTGGAACCTTGGTAGGAGGCTCAGCACATTTGTGAATAAACAGGCTTTGTCATGTGACTTTTAAAAGCTCTCTCTGAATCTTGATGGTTTTAAGTGAAGTGATCATTTATTCTCATAATGCAAGAGGCAATTTCAGGTGAGCGTGCTAACTTGTGCAAAGAGAATCAAAAGGATATAAACTTTACAAGCATGTAAACTTCTTCCTTGTATATAGGAAGTGCAATATTGATTAGTCCGACTTACATATGAGCTTCCAGCTGCTGCTTTAATTTGCTGGACTACAAGATAAAACACAAAAGACTGTTAGGTAATGGCCCTGCCACACAGACACCAGCTACAAAGCTAAGTTCTCTACTTATGGGGCATGCTGCCAGTTAATGAAAATCACATTGATAAAAACTTGGAGTTACACTCAATACTTGGGGCTAAAGTCATAAAATGCAACTTTTGGTAGGTGTCAATTTCTTAGAAAAGAGGAAATAAGGAACAGAGATGAGGAAGGCAGGAGAAAGCAAGCTAACGAGAAAAGTCACAGTAACAATGAATGTTTGATTCCTTTCTGTACAGGCTGATGCTGCACAAAAAGGCTCACTAGGAGCTCCAAGGTACATATATGTCAATTACTACAAAATGTGCTGTTACTAAACTGCTCTAAAAATCAGATTTTAAGTCTTGACATTAGAATGAAATGACTCCATCTAACATTTGGCACCGCCTCGGGCACCTTTAAAGGCTGTAACTCAGCATCCTCATGAAACATTTCATGGGGCTTTAGAAAAGGCAAAATAGCAACATAAGCTCTAAGGCCCCCCCCCCCCCCCCGGCAGGAGTGGAAGGCCCTCCCACTGCTTGAGCCGTTCGCTTCACACCTAGAGGGCACTACTGAATGCCAAGGGGCAGAGAGCTACTGAACTCTGAGACTGCACCCCAAGAAGTACGGCTTAACAACAAAGATTTGTATTAGAGAGGTTACAATACCGTATATATGCACATAGGAGATGTCTCCACGTATGAGATGTTCTCTATTTTCCAAGCCCCCAGGGGAAAAAAAAGAAAATGATACATAGCACACAAGACAGAAATGAAACTCGCCTCCCTTTCGAAGTTACCACTCCCCTACGCTGCCCACTAAGCTTCCTCCCAGCCACCAAGAGCCCCGATATGCTAACTGAAGAATCAGCCCGACAGTTGTCTCTCACATCCAAGCGCCAAAAGACAGACAGATACACATCTTTCTTTTCTATAGGTTACATCAATCCCTCCCCCATAGCTGGCTTCCCCTCCTTTCCCCATACAGCTAAGGAGACCAAACAAGGGCAAGTAATGAAATTGGGCCCTGAAGCCCCTGGCAAACGAGGAGGTCAGCTGGCCGGGGGAGCCTGAAAGGCAGCATCCTGTAGGACAAAAGCTCTGGAGTTGGGGCAGGTCTCTGTTCAAAGCCCAGCGTGGGCACTCCTCTGTGCCCACACCAGCTTCATCACAGGTTGTTGTGAGGAAAATGGCAGTAATTCCAAGTCCTTTATCACTGTCAGTGGTTGGCAAGGAAAGCCGCATTCACAGAAGGTCATGGAAAGAAGACAGAGAACTCCCAAGAATATATTCACAGGCTGTCAACGGGACTGGGAGCATAGGGAACCTCTTGGAGATGTTCTCCTAATGAAGATCCCTCTTCTCTGTCCTTAGCTCCCAAGTTTGCCTCAACTCTCCCTACCCATTAGCCTACCAGTCCCAGCTACCTTCCTGCCCCTCAAAGATCCCAGAACAGCAGACACCTCCAGTGTGGCAAGCCCCACTTCTAACCGTTATTTCCTGGCACTGTCCTGACCTGAGGTGAAGCCAGAGTATCAGCCCAAGGAGGAACTGGCTTAATTGATAGGCTCCAAATCTGAAAAATTGCTGCATCTGGTATGCAGATATATACGGTATTTGATGGTAGCCTCATTTCTAAAACAGATTAATGTAGGTGTGAAAGCATAAGAAGCCTCCCCCCCAGGCATGGCTCAGAACACACTAGATTCCGAGGAGTCTTTTAGAAGTTCCTTACTCTTTCCCCTTCAGGCTTGGGCCCTTGCTCTTGGAGAGTCTTCTGAAGGTCTTCAATCTGCTGCTGCAAACCTCGAATATATTCTTTGCTAAGCCTGTGGCAAAAAGAAACTACTTTCATTCATTTGCATTTAAAGAAGTCACCCTGGCATGAGGGAGGGAACAGGGGGCAGAGGGAGGAGACCCTGGCTCCAGTCTGGGACAAAGAAAACACCACTGTGAGCCAGGTGTGGCAGGGGGTTTGAGCCCACAGAAACCGTTTTAGATCAGGGGATAGGACCTGTCTTAGTACTGAACACGAGTAGTTTTAGCCCTATATTCTGATCTGATGAGTCTATTACAGCATACGTTTCTCTCACACATAGTGACTTCAAAAGCCCTTTCTTCACAATCATCACCCTGTGAAGGAGCTGCTGACCCATTTTCTAGAGGAGGACACTGAAGCTCAGGGAAAAATGATTTGCTCACAGTTAGGCAGCTCAAGCCTTCTGACTGTCTGTGCTGTGTGTTCTCTGCTACCTAGGTTTATGAAGCCCGCAGGAGGCAAAACACCCCCCATTCCTAAGGGCCCCTGGGCCTTGACACCCACCCTCCCCCCAGGGGAAACCTTGGGGCTGCCAGGCCCCTCCCCTGCACAGGTGGGGAGCTCCCTCACAGCAGAGATGAGCTCCACTTTTCCCTTGGCACGTTGTAATCACTTACTCAATGCTTTTTCATTCATTCACTCTATTTCCCCACTAAATTCACACGAAATGCCTACCATATGCAAGACTTTTTTGTTCATGTCCATGAGGGATGCTGTGAGGAGGGAGAGAGGACTTTGGGCTTGGGGAAAAGCAGGGGTTCATGGTAATCAGGGAAGACCTCCTGGAAGAAGTAATAGCTGGGCTGAGCCTTGAAGGCAGCAAAGATCTCAAAAGTCAGACGTGAACAGCGTTTTCCAGGAATGAAAGAAAATTACATAAATGGAGCAAGGGGCTGACAGACAGCCAAGCTGCAGCCCAGTGGGCCTGGTGTGTGCAGTGGAGGAAGCAAGTGATACAGAGTCACTGTGGAAAGACAGGCACCAGACTGTGAAGTGCCGCGAAGGCAGCCAGGCCTTCCACCCCAGTCACCACCGAAAGATGCCGACCAGAGGGAGAGACAGGAACAAGCTTCCTCTGAAAGTCTGACGGGGGAGCCTGAGTGCAAAAGAGGGAAGGTGGGGCAGAAAAGATAAGGGAAGTATGAGGGAAAGAGAGAGGGAAGGAAAACAGAGGAAAAGGAAGAGAGGAAAAGCGGAGAGAAAGGAGGGAAAGCAGGGAACACTATGGGGGCAGATGTGAGCATGAGAGACCGTCCAGCGTACCAGATGTGGCCAATGATGGGTGATGCTGAGGAGTCTCAGGAAGGCGAGCCTGAGAGTGGGGGCTCGGCCAGATACATGGACATTCACTTGTGCTAGTCCTATGTCAGTGAGCAAGCCAGACATCCATCCAGCGATGGCCCCTGAGGTGCCTTTGGGGCTGAAGCTGTAGCACTAAGTGCCCATCAGCACTAACTTTTAAAAAGGAATGAATGACAAAGCACTGACTATGCGCTTCCTCTGTGCCAGGCCTCCTGACTAAGCCCTAGAGACTTTTGTGGGGCCAGTATAGAGATTCCATTGGCCAAGTGGCTGCTCCTGAGGAGGAGACACCTCAGACAAAGGCAGACCAGGGCCAGGGCAGGGGAGTCCTGGAGCTGCTGGGCCCTCCCCTTCCAGGGCCACACAGCCAGTCCATGTCAGTGGCAGAGCCTGAAGCCAAGGCTTCCTGCATGACTTCCAAGCTTCCCCCTACCCCACCTCCCCAACAATGCTGGACAGATAATGAGCATCTGAGGTCAGGTCCGCACTTTTCCCACCCTGAATTCATAAACAGCCTGGACTCTTCCTCCAGTAAATCCAATGCTCTGTTTCCCCTTCGGTGCCTCACGGTCTGGGCCTCACCTCAGCAAGGGAGGAAGGAAGGAGGTAAGGGGAACAAGGAAGGAAGGAAGAAAGGAGGGAAGAAGAGAGGGAGGGAGAGAAGGAGGGAGAGTGGCAGGGAAGCCAGGGCCCAGTGACCTCTGCTCAGTCTCCATCTCGCTGGTTTTCCTGTGTTTCTCCTCCAGCTGTTCCTGGAGCTCTGCGATCCGCTCGTTCTCAGACCCCTCCTGCTGTAATCGCAGCATCTTATTTTCATGCTGAAGGCGAATAAACACTTCTCTGTTTTTTGAAAAGGAAAAGCTTCACTTTAATTTTAAAGGTCTTATGAGCTTTCCCTTTGGTTCTTAACATTTAAAGAAATTTTTAAAACTTCAGTTCCATGTTTTCAATTGCTCTTATACAACCTGACAAAAGTAGGAAGACGTTCTGAAAGGGCGACCTCCTGCCTGAAAAGGTTTACAAACAAAAAATTCTGACGCATAAGAGTTCCCCGGACTAAGTCCGGGGCAAAGCGTGACATTAACAGAGGAAAGTGACAAGCTTCACAAGACTGAACGGAAGCAGGAGGTGCTCACAGAAAATGTATCTCAATGTTAAAGACTGGGGCATGGCGACAGTGGGAGACAGGGAAGGGCTGGCTCCGACCGCCTTCCAGATCACAACAGCAACTCTCTGGAAAGTTCAGGCCCACCAGCTCCATGATCCATTCACAATCAGGAGACAGTTTTTTTTGAATGATCACAAAAATTAACAGATACAAAAGCTCCACCTTCCATTTTCTTACCTATATTCTACTGGCATAATTTCAGCAGCAAGGTTCTCGTAACTTGTGGAGACGGAGGTACCTGCAAAACAGAGCCTGTGAAGAGCAAACACTCCCCGAGGAGGCATCTGGTCAAACACCACAGCCCCTGCACACCCGCAGCCCACAGGCGCACTGACCTGCCTGGCTCAGGTGATCCTGCTGCACCTGTGAACACCGCAGCTCCTCGTTGGTCTCTTTCAGGGCGTCTCGCTGTACGATCAGTCTCTGAAAACAAGGCGGGTGAGGGCTTCACCACCTTTCCAGCATGAGGACTGTGCTGCTCCCCAGTCACTGACTTCTCTGCAGCAGCCTCCACCAAGCTGCTATGACCCCCACTGGACAGAGAAATTCCCTGAGGCTTGGGAAGGACCCCCCCGCCCAGTGCAGCAGAGCCAGGCTGGAGCCACTGCCCATGCTGCTGCCCATCTTTCTTTCCAACAACTGCACATCCCCCAATTTCAGACAATTCTGGGTCTAATGGCTTGGACTGTGTTTACATTCATGAAGTGACAACCCTGTTACTTCAGGTGGGTGGATCCTCCTATCCATGTACTTATCGGACAGTCTTCACCAGCCCCTGCTGGCAGCAACCTGAGCATCTCTGGACTCAGCCAGGCTGGCCAGCCCTCAGACGCCCATCACTGGGCCATCCCTGAGCCTCAGCTCTGCCTGCAGAGCATCATCTCCATGCCACACAAAGGCCCTGAGGAGGACTCATTCCCCAATCACTGAAGGAACTGTGCTTCCTCTAGCTGCCTCATTAAGGAGAAGAGGCAGAGCCCCAAGCCCAGCAGGCTTCTTAGCTGTGCGGCTTACCACGGGCAAGTGACTTCATCATTTGGGGTCTCTGTTCCCTTTTCTAGAAAATAGAGATAACAACACTCCCATGACCTCCCTCAGGTTACCTTTTAAAGACAGTATCATTGGGAATGCAGGCCCATTAAGGCCTTTGGTATGTCCTCAAAGTACCAAGAATCCCAGAGCTAAGGGGCCTTCTGGGGCGATTTGTCCCCACTTATCCTGTGACTGCTCCATCCTCGACCCCCTGAGCCTCCAGAGCTCCTTCTGCTTCTGGTCACCTCTGAGCCCAGAGAGCAGCCATGCCCTTTGGGACAGAGCAGAATGGGAGCAAGGCCTCCAACAAGAAAGTCCTCCAAATGCATGAAAAGAGCTACCATGGTCAAGTCTTCTCTCCTCCAGGCTAAATGTTCCCAGTTTCCCCAACTAACATCCATATTGCAGGAAGGCCAGGGGCTCTGCAGGTCCTTTCCAACAAGGATTTTTGGAACTTAAAACAAATATTGCTCTGTTCACCTAGACTGTACATAAGATCAATGGTGGCCCACCCTAGAGCTCAGCCCAAAACTCTACGTCTTGACTCTGAGCCCTAAATTATGTTAGCATTTGAGGCAGCAGAAGGGACAATTTCACAGCATGAAAGGCCTCCTGATCCAACAGCAGAGGAGGGGAATGGGGGTCAGGGGTGGAGGAAGAGCGCAGAAATAGGGAAGTGTCACTGGAGAAATTTCCAGGCATGGGGTGGCAGAGGTTATGTGTCTAGATGGGTCTTCATATCACAAGTTATTTAAAATTGTGGGCTTACAAGGAGAAAACAACACACATACACAGAAGAAGTACCACGAACTACCTATATCCTAGCTACATTCTTGGTCCCGAGATCCCTTACTTTTAAGGAAAAAATAAATATAATTACATCAAACAATCACTAGCTTGTACCCCATGATGATCAAATAATAGAATGTCCCCGACTCTTTCTCTAGACAACCATCATTAGCCATCCATAACATCTCCCCTGTAGACCAAATTATTTGGCTTCTAGTTTGGGGGACAGACAGCAGACATGATTAACATTCACGTCCAGAATGGATGTTTTCTAAAACACGACCAAGACGCCCAGCCTTCTCAATCTCGTTTGACATTCCCACGGTGTCTTCTTCAGACTTCAGATGACCCCCAGAGTCTGGCGCCACACTTCACGCACGTGCACAGCTAATACAAGACGGACACTCACACACGTGCACAATTAATACATGACAGAGGCTCACATCTTTTTCCTTGAGTAAAGCTTCATGCTTCTCTTCCAGGCGTTTCATCTCAAAGGCTAACGTGTCAGCTCTTTTGGATTCAGCAGAGAGTTTAAGATGAAGTTCCTGAACCTGTTGTTTCAAAAATAACAACAAAAGAAGTTTTAAGACATAACACGTGTACCTTACATTGAAGCAAAGGGAAAGATGACAGGAACTTAGAAAAGCAGACGACAAACCCAGAAGACAATCAAGTCAGATCACAGCCATCAGGTGAGGGCTTGGCATGAAACACTTCCCAGCTGGGGCCATTTCTGGACTCCTGAACCCCAGCATTCTCCCAGTCATGGGATGTAGCTACATGATGCAAAGCCACAGGCCACCAAGCAGAGCAGCTACAAGCAACCAGAAGGGCCAAAGTCGAATGGCTGTGGGGGAACACAACAATGATGCCTTGGCCTCGAGAAGTGGGAGCAGCCAAGGACGGATTCCTGGAAGTCAGCTCTTATGACTATGGCCAGAAGAAGAAGCAGCTAAATAGGAGCAGTAATTAGGCACAATAATGACAAAGGATGAATCAAAGGGCCCAGTCAAGAGATCCTGGGAACTGCGAGGTGACAATCTGGCCGTAGCAGGGCCAAAAGCGCCGGCGTTCTGGGCTAAGGTCTTGTCTGCTCTCCCTAGGCATCTGACTAGCAGTCAGCAAAAGAGCAGATAAATGACTGAATTTCCAAAAGATGACTACAGAAAGGAAGGAAAACTATGAAGCCAAAGGAATGGGCAATGCACAAGACTGAGAATCCCTGCTCACACAGAGTCCTCGGCTAGCCACCCCATGTCCCCGGCTGTCCTGTCCGTGCTCCTCGGCTCACCTGCCTCTTATACGTCTCCAGCTGGGTGCGGGCCGCGTTTGCCTTCTTGAGCTCCTCCTCTAAGCTGACTGTGTTGTGCATGTACATCATGTTAGTGTCCTGCAGAGACTTCACCTGCCTCCTCAGGTCATTCAGATCTTGAAGCTTCTGCCGATAAACCTCCACTGTGGACTCCAGTTTACTCGCTTTATCAGAGGTAGTCCTACAATAAATGAAAGAGTCAGAAATTAGAGCAGGCCCATTACAGTCCCACAATGGACTTTGTTCTTACCAAGAAATCATGCCCCAAACAAAAAAAATCAAAATAAAAAACTCATGGGTAGGAGGCCCAAGCTTACATAGGGCAGAGGTGGAGAAAACACTGGGGTCACAGTTAGCAGCAGCTGATAACGTTGGGTGTCAGCCAGAGCCCCGGATGCCCAAAATCAAGGACAACTTTCGTTTTATGTGCACTTTGTAAACTCTTCTCTTAGTCTCAATGTAGACACTCATTTGTAGACCTAGAGTAGTTTTTCCCTACACACCTAACTCTATTTTATTATTAGCAGAATGCTTTCTAATAAGCTGATAAGGAAATGAGTCAAAAGTCCCTCTAGAGTTGACATAGCAGCATCATTCACTCATGTCAGGAATCTGACTCCACCTACTACAGAATAAAGAGCAAGGAATTCTATGAGGGCCGCCCCACGCCAGCAGCCCCCTTTTCTTCTGCCCCCTCAGGTCTGCTAGAGACCCAAGGATGTTCCAACAAGGCCCATGGTGTACTCACTACTGAGGCAAACACAAAGTGATTCACCTTCAAACAATGGCCCTGACCCCGCCCACCCACCCCCCAACACACTCACACAAACACTACACATACACACACACATACATACACTGGTTCTGACCATAACAAACCTGACAGTCAGGGGCTCTGTCAGGATCCCTACAGCCCTACCCCAGCCCCAGTCCCAGGCCCAGGGGGAGCACAGCAGCTCATGTAGTCCCAAAGCTGCTGCTCTATGCCCCCCACCCCCAAAATCCCCCCACCCCATCCCCCTGGTCCTGCCTCCTGCTGATCACCTGACCAGAGCGTGGCCATACCCCATGGAGACCTCCAAGGGAAACACTAGGGTCTGTGTATGGATCAGGTCCTAGTGCCTGGTGAGGGAAAAATGAAAGCCAATCTTCCCCTTTCCAAAGGCAGATGCAACCATGCTAGGATTCTAAGGGGAAGGTTTTTCATGGGACATCCAGGGACACGGGGCCAGCTGAGGGCTCTTTTTCAATTAGGTGTGTGGGGAAAAACTACTCTAGGTCTACAAATGAGTATCTACATTTAGACTAAGAGTTTACAAAGTGCTCATAAAATGGAAATTGTCCTGGATTTTGGGCATCCGGGGCTCTGGCTGACACCCAACGTTATCAGCTGCCACTAACTGTGAAAACCAGGCAGCCTCCTGTTTGTCTCTTTGTAAATGGAATCCTTCTGAGCACACATCTGCTGAACAAACAATCTGGCGGCCCCTCTAACACCCGAGCCAAGATGCAGCTGAAGATCGCTGCGTGATGTTCGGATGGGGCAGATGCTGCTGAGAAGGGGCACAGTGTGTGCAGGAGGGGAGGAGCAGGCCCCAGGCCAAGGTCACATGAGGAGCCCCACAAGAATGCAAGGCTGCCAGAGCCACGCGGAGTGGCAGCGCACCTGAGGACATCGATCTCATCCTTGAGGGCGCGAGTCTCCTCCGCCAGGCTCGTCAGCTCATCATTGCGATGTTGAAACTCAATCAGCTGCTTCTCCAGCTCCTCACAGTGAAGCCGGTAGTCATCTTTTGCCGCCTCCAGCCTTTTGTAAAGAAAAGCAAAGCGTTATTCTGTGAGTGTTTCCTGATGGGCCCATGGGTGTGCCCAGAGTCAGCATCTGCCAGAAAGAACAACAATGTGGGCAGTGAAAGTTTGCCCAGGTGATACCCTGGGAAGCCCTGGGACCTCCTACAGACAGACCACACCCAGACCCTGGTGCTGAAGCCCCTTGCCTCAAAGCCCAGAGCTGCTACAGTGGGTAAACCTCTTGGCCTCAAAGGGCCCAGCACCAGAGCTAAGGGCACTTAGACAAAATGAGCAAAGCCTTTCACTGACACTTAGACACAGAAACCATGATTTTTCCTTTTACCTCTTAGGAGGAGGAGAAGGCTTAACTTACTCCCTAATCCTGACAGAAAAAAACCAAGCCAAGATGTGGTAGATGCGCTGGCCAGATGACGAACTACCAGCGGTACCTGGGCACGGCTGGTTAACAAGCTACTTGGGAGCCGTGCAGGCTGGAGAGGCCCTCGGAGGCCAGCTGGTCCAAACCATCCCTGGAAGAGAGTCTCACCGCACAGGGCAGAAAAGCAGTGAGAGCCCCTGTGGCAGACACTGCTAGACACAACAGCAGGTGTTCATTGAAGCTGCCGAATTTAATGGAAATACACATGCAAGCAACTGTGCACACATACGTATTATATTTTATGTAAATAAAACATACAGGGCAGCTGGGTAGTTGCAGCAGATCCAGCACTGGGTCTGAAATCAGGAAGACCTAAGTTCATGTCTGGCCTCAGGCACTTAGTAGCTGAGTGACCCTGGGCTAGTCACTTAACCTCTGCTTACCTCAGTTTCCTCAACCAGAGCTGTTTTGAGGCTCAGATGAGATAATAATTGTAAAGGACTCATCACAGTAGGTACTGTATGAATATGAACGATGGTTCTACACGTGACACGCGAGATGGGAAGATGAAGAGAAATGACAAAAGGGCAACCTCTCTCTTTAGTTACCCAAACACCACCCTCCCTCTGAGACCGAGTTCAAATCCCACCTCCCTGGGGGGCACAGCCGGGAGGCCCCAGACCTCAATCACCATCAGCGCTTCTGAAGTCCTCTAAAATGTGCCTTCCCGGAGGACAAAAGAGAATCTTCAGAGGGGAGGGTGAGGGAACAGGTTAAAAGGGTGTTTTATATAGAAGAGTGTTTGGATTTATGGGAAGGGGAGAATAAGGGATTGCTGCAGGAGGGGTAGGTTGAGGAGCAGGAGGGTAAGGAAGCGGGAAGAGTAGAGGAGTTAGGAGAGATCTAGAGCCAGATGTATAAGTAGATCTGCCCTCAACTGCAGCATGTCGGGGGAGAGGAAGGAGGGAGAAAGCACAAAGTAAAAAGCGCACAGCGGAGAACAAAGGAAAACTCAGGTGGAGGCAAAGTCAAGACGGGTAGCTCCCAACCGAGGCGGAGGATTCATCACGCAGGCTTTCTCAAAAGGAAATGTACTGCCAGATATGCTGAATCCTCTTAGGTTCTGCTGTGCATATGACATGCTTGTTTTCTAACTCTGATTTTAAGTTTCAATATTTAAGCCTATGATGTTTCTTTTTCTTTTCTGTTCTATAGTTGAGTTCTGGTGCTTTCTCTAGCATTTGGCTGGCATTACATGACCATACTCTACCTCAAGGGGAAGACTTTTGTCCTCATGTGCATGCCCATTTCCAAGCTTGCCCATAAGCCCTCTGAGGGGAGGGAAAATGCCTGTGAGGCCTTTGTCCCTCCTGCATCTTAGCCTGGTGCCCTGAACACAGCACACAAGCACAGAACGCAAGAGCTGGGAGAAACCCAGCTCATTCTATAAGTGAGGGTCCTAAGAAGCCTCGTCCACGTTCCCCGGGGGGAGAGTGGCCCCGACTCTGGGATCCCTGCAAGGTGCCTTCCATCACACACAACGGCACTGACTCTGTGACTGAGGACCCAGACCAGGACAGACCAGAGTCCTCATAAGGACCCTGATAAGTTCATACCGAAAGTTCTCTTCTTGAAGCTGCTCTAATTGCAACTGGGCATGAAAATACTTCTTTGCCACCACTGTGTTTGGGTCTTCCAAAGAGCCATCCAACTGCTCCAGCCTCTCGTTCATCATCTCATTCTCAGACACCAGGGTGTTCTTCTCATCCTGAAGGGCAGTCACCTGGAGAACCAAGATCCCCCGGGTCATCACAGACTCAATGCCAAATACACAGCAAGTCACAGTCCAGGAGAGCCTTCTCCCCTCAGTCCTCCCCCAGGGGCTGAAGAGAGTACACACCCTTCTAATGAATAAAGCTTTCCTAGAAGCTGTAGGTCTTTAGGTATGAATGCACAAACTCTTGAGACAGCTGTTTCCTAGTACATTTTAAAATGAACACTATCTCACTACCCTCATCCCAACTTTTTCCATCCATGGCTGGTATTCTGAAGGGTCACTGGTGGAGACAAAAAATAATTTTAGCTCATTGTTTAAAATGAAAATATCTTGAACCATCTAATATCTGCCTTATGAATTCTACTTTCAACTCTTCATATGTGGTTTTGAAATAATAAAAACAACAACTACAGTAACTGGGCTAGCGCTTGGTAGGCGCTACTATGAGCCCCATTTTACAGATGAGGAGACTGAAGTGGATATTAAGAAATTTGCCCAGGGCACACAACTAGTAAGTGTCTGAGGCCAGATCTGAACTGAGGTTTTCCTGACTCCAGCCCCATAGTCTCGTCTATCACAGAGATCTAGATAGGTTTAAGATGACTGATTCAGTTAAAAATAAAAACATCTCAGTCTATCTATACTATGGAACGGGGACAAGGGTGGCCACCCAAAGAGCGCACCACCACCCCCCCCAGCCCATCTGCACTGACCTGCAGGTCCAGTTCTTGGCACCTTTGCTTCAGCTCTTCCTTCTCTGCTAACGCATCCTGAAGTTCCTCTAAGGCTCTTTTAAGCTACAACAGGAAAAGGCACAAAATTAAGTTGATGCTTTTTAAAATTGAAAAATGTGCATTTTGCCTGGTTTGCGTGAGCACACACACAGACAGATGGGCTTTTCTATGTAAACATAAACATACAACAAGGCTTGGAAAGCATTTAAAATACGTTATCTACTTATTAAATTTTCAGTAGATCCATACGCAGAGGCCATTCAGTGCCTAATGAAAACAATACTTAAGGAGTCTCATTATTTATAAATAAATTTCCACAGGAACCATATGCAATTAGGCCCCATACAATACAGTGACTAAAAACCAACAGTGAGTGCTATAATTTTATAGACTTCTGAGAAAATATCACAACATTATTCATATGAATTTCTTATGATCTGGTTTCATAATCCAACCTAATACACACACACACACACACACACACACACACACACACATACACACTCATTCACTCACTCACTCACTCTCTCTCTGTAAAAATCAAGAGTTCAAATCCAAATGCTTCGGAGAGAACTTCATGGCCTGACAGATACAATGAGAGCCCCTGGGTAGGGGGCACATAGGCAGTTCCCAGAGTGCAAACTGAGCAGGGCCAAGGGCAGTTGCTGGAGGAGAGGGGAGGTGGACAATACAGTGAGATGATGAGTCTGGGGAAGGGAGTCAAGCAGAGGAGAAGCAGGCTCCCCTGTGACCACAGAGCAGCTGACAGGCAGGCGGTGACAACAGAAGCCTGTTATGTAGTTAGGCAAACTGAGAAGAACTCGCCCTTCCTTCTGGCTGCTTGAAACTTGAGTATTTAAGAACAGAGAAGAGGAAAAGTAGATGCTGTAGTTAGCTCTTGCAGCCCAAACAAAGGCATTTAGGCAAATAATCTCACATGTCAATCAGAAGGTGATTAAGCCCACAATCAGGTCTGCCAACAACCCAATGTACTGACCACCTTCCTGAGGAAAGAGCCCAAGAAGCCCCAGAGGGAGTGAAGCTTGTGCAGCCACCCTCTGCTCCCCCCTCACCCTGCTCCCATGTGACTGTGTACAGTTTGTACACATGTTGCCTAGGAATGGACTCATATTTTCTTCTGCTTCCACTGCTGGTTACCAGGCAGTGAAAAGAAGGCACAAGGATTTTTATGGGAGGCTTCATCTCAGCTTGCAGTTTCTTAGACATCTGATGTCAGAAGCCAATAACCTGCCATTTCATAACCGTCTCCATGGTAACAAGCTGCTTCTCACATCACCTGGACCTGATTCTCTCAAAGCAGTAAAACTATCTTCCAAGGGAAAACACAACCAGAAGGCATATACCAAGCTCTTCGCACAGTGCTGGGCATGGAGCAGGCCTTAGTTAATGCAGATGGGGGGGGGGGGGGGGAGAATGTGACCAGGAAGTACCTACTCTGCACCAAGCACCACCCACTATGGGGGAGGGCATTCATTACCTGATGTTCTAGCTCCCCACCATCACTTGAAGCACAGCTCACAATTTCTTTACTCATTAACTATGAAAGAGAAGAGACAAAATTAGTCAAACACAACATAAAAGAAAAGTGGCAACACGTGTTTAACAACTTAGAAACTGGCTGGATCAGACTGAACCCAAACCACTCTCAGCCTATAGGCACAGGCCTCCCCAGCCCCAAAGAGGGGGTCTGCCCAAGGGTCTCATCACGGCACCAGGCTAAGGCTCTGCATTTCTTTTTTCTTTTTGCTTTTTGGAGGGGGGAAGGTAGGGTAATTGGGGTTAAGTGACTAGCCCAAGGTCACACAGCTAGTTTTTGTGTTAAGTGTCTTGGGTGGCATTTAAACTCAGGTCCTCCTGACTCCAAGGCCAGTGCTCTGTTCACTGTGCTACCTGGCCACCCCAGGGCTCTCCATTTCTAAATTACAATGTGGTCCTAGGAAGGTCAGGGGCTTAGCCCTAGGAACAGTGGAGGCCGGGCTAAGGCATGTATCTGGGATCTGTACAAGCTAAGGAAATACTCACACTGACCAATGGAATCAAGTAAAAGTACAGGATAAATCCCTTTATATAAAGACAGGATATTTCCATATTTTGGTAAAAGCTGATTTTTAACTGAAAACCACAAGCCTGGTTTTAGAAAACTATTCACAGAAGAAAATAAATTTTGTCAAGGAATACTAATAAAATTAGACCCCAGCACTAAGCATTTCAAAAATACAACATACTAGATGACTAATTAATTGTTCATTTGGAAAGGCCATTCTCAAATTGGGGTTTGCAGAAAATGACAAAAAAAGATTCTGTCATCTTTTATATGCGCCAGCATACATATGCACAAGTATATACCACGCACACACATACACACGTACACGCCACGCACACACGTACACACCAAGCACACACGTACATGCCACGCACACACCACGCACACACGTACATGCCAAGCACACACGTACAAACCACGCACACACGTACACACCACGCACACACGTACACACCACGCACACACCATGCACACACGTACACACCATGCACACACGTACACACCATGCACACACGCACACGCCACGCACACACGTACACACCATGCACACACGTACACACCACGCACACACGTACACACCATGCACACACGTACACACCATGCACACATGCATGACAGAGACTCTCCCATGTAGTGCTCTGGAGACAAACTAAAATTACCCCAAACTCTACCTAGATGACGCCAACTGCAAAAGCCTGTATTAGAGCACTTACTACACGTCAGGTAAAGGTCGACTGCCCAATGATTCCCTAAATATCATCTCCCCCAAAACTAAGCCCTACTGTGAGCCCCAAAACCCACTCAAGGTCTATTGTCAGAAAACAACTAGTCTTTTGTTCTTGGTTTGTCTTCCCTGGCCTCACCTTTCTTGGTCCAAGAGACCTTGGGTGGGCACTGGGGCCATTTCTTTGCTCCTCGACCTTTCTCTGAGAACATCTAAGCTGAGAACAATCCAGATCAGAAAGAGAGCTGGCAGCCTGAGCAGGGCCATCAGCCACCTCCAACTGAACAAGACCCAGCCCCCTTCCCTCCCTGCAGGGTCTCACAGAGATCCTGAACTGATGCCTGCGCAGCCACCATTCCTGAGTGGAGGGAACTGTCCATGCGGGATCCCAGCATGCAGTCAATCAGACATTCTCTCTTCATCAAACTGACCAACAAGTATTCATTGTGTTCGAGGCCTACTAAGTGCCAGGCACTGTGCTAAATGCTGAGGATACAAATGCAAAGAATCAAACAACCCAGTTCCCTTGAGGAGATGAGAGTGTGTGTGTGCACGTATATGTGCATGGTACAGTGTGTGTGTGTGTGTGTGTGTGTGTGGTGTAGTGTGCATGTATGTGTGTGTGCATGCGTGCGTTTACATGAATAGGCATCTATACACACAAAAGACTTCTTCTCCATCAGAGATTAGAGAAAGACACAGCTACATAAAACACACATCTCTACAATCTAAGCCTGATTCTTCTCCTCTTCCTAAGTCCATGTAATGCTTCTAGGGACCTTTACCCTCTATTTCCTGTTATAACCTGACCGTGCTTACCTCCTGAATAGCAGTCATCACAACGTGCTGAACAGATTCTTCCAGAGTCATAATTTTCTGAATATGTTCTAGGGTACAAAATATATAAACATATTTGAGAAACACTTGCCTTTTTCCCATCTACACTGAGAACTGTCCACAATAAAAGGAGCAACGAAGAGAAAGTGGCTCTCATGGTGGGGCCCAGCCCTAGAAGCAGCCCTCAAGGAGATAAGAGCCCAGGTGGGGACATGGCCCACACACAATCAAACCAGTAAGCTCCGTGGAAATTAATGCACAAGACTGGGCAGAGGCAAGGTCCAAGACGGCAGGATAGAAGAGAAGCAAAGGGCTCAGATAAGAGATGACCCTTCCTAAGAGGCCACTGAAGTCCAACCTCTTGAAACTGCTACATAGCTTCTGCCATCCAGGTGGCTGAATGTGGACACACGCAGGCACACGCACCAAAGCGAGGCTGGGAAGGGAGGTGGGCCAGGCCGAGGAAGGCCTCGGGAACTTTGTTCAGCAGACCACGGGAAATCAGTGCAGTTTTGGAGGAGAGGAGCAACAGAGTCTTGGTATGAATAGCAAAGAATGGCCAATCAGCAAGGGGCAAAGGGGATCAGACAAGACAGAGAGAACAGAGGCTGTCTGCAGGGGTGGGAGATGCTACTGATGGGAGACTCAACAAGAGGCCACTCGCTAATTCACTGTCTGGGATGTAGTAAGGAAGAGGGAAGAATCCAAGCTAGCATCGAGATTTTATTATTTTACTTTCTTCCAGTTACATGTAAAAAACAATTAACATTTTCAAAAAAATTTTGAGTTCCAAATTCTCTCCCTCATCCCCTCCCCTCCTTGAGAAGGCAAGTAATTTGACATAGGCCATAGATAACCACTGAGATTTTAAACAATGGGGAATCTGTGACTACTCATGCCATTGACACAGACGGTTAAGTCAGAAGGAGAAACAGAGAGGAAGCAGTAGCTCTGCTTTGGCCGTGCTAAGCTTGAGACGTCACCTGAATGTTCTGATGCTCTGCTTCTCTGTGTATATGGACAAATGGGCCTGGAGCTGGGGGAAGGAGGGAGGGCTGGAGATATGTGGGTTTGGAATTCATTTACGCAGAGTTCAGAGCTGAAGTCAGGGAAGTGAATGAAAGCAGAGGACAGAACAGAGTCTTGGAAGGACATCTTCCTTTTAAAGGGTAAACAGGAGGAGCCAACAAGTGACTGAGATGGACGAGGGAGGAAGTCTCTACAGGACAAGGAAGTGACCGTCAAGAGGCCAGGACCTCAATGAAGTGAAAAGACAAGCCAGAAGACAGCAACGTCTCCCTCCTTTTTGGCTGCCATAGCACCTGGGTAACTCAAGCAGGGATGACTGTCCACAAAAGGTCTCAGATGAACTTCTGTCTAAGCCTGCTTCCCCCATCCTGGACTCAGGAAGTCTGTTACTTGAACCCAAGGGGGAGACGTCACTAAGAATACTGAATACAGAGGAGCAGAGCTTTCAGGCCTTCGAGGTCAGTTCAGCCAGTCCTGTCATTTCACCTGCACTGACCAACAGAATGAATCACTCGTACCTAGCAGTGAAAAGGAAGACTTGTGTGCCACAGATAGGGCCCTGCAAGTCTACATCTCTGGGGAGAATCAGAACTGATGTCCTTCCTCACCAGATGAGGTGGAGGACAATGCTCATCTTTCGATTCTCTACATTTAAGACTAACAAAAGGCACCAGAGTCCCCAGAGCCTTATCTCCAAGAACCAGGGGCCCGAGGTCACACATGCCTACCTGCATACAAAAATGCCTTCACAACTGCAAGTATCTGAATGATGGCTGTGTAAAGTACCTGAACAAACTTAGAAATAATTCTTCTCCCTTGACATTGCTGCTGTGCTTTTGAGAAGTAACCTGCCAAGGGCATCCTGAGTCTGAATCACCACAAGGGTCATTTCCAGGAACCAAATGGCTCCCCCAAAACCCATCCCCATCCTCCACATACCTTGTTTCTTTTCACAGTTGACCGCACAGCCTAAAATAAGCTGAAGTAGCCTGCCAAGCTCCACAGGGTCTGAGCGTTCAGTTATTTGGCTTAAATTGGGTATAAGTTCTTCAGAAATCTGTTGACCTAAAAACTATGATATCAAACGGACATTGAGTCAGGCTTCAAATGTGATGTGACGCACACAGTAAATCAACATATTCAATGTTGTTTCATAAGTACACCGCTGATTAGCATATGGAGAACATTAAGAAATTATAGACTGGAAGCACAAATGGGTTAAAGGAAATTTGAGATCATTCATACAACAAAAAAGTATTAAGGATGAGTTGGAAAAGTAAAAAAAAATTTTTTTAAGTAGCCTAAACATCCTTACCACTAAGGAAATATATACAACTTTGTCACAAAATGTCCTTTTGTGTGGTTCTCCTGGCAGCCAAAATTCTACCATAATCGATGTAAGGTAAATAAAGCAGTCCTACAGAGGTTGTTAGATACGAAAAAAGCGTAAGTCACTGAGACCTATACTCATAATTTCTTGGTGCAAGAGTAATATCTGTAGAATAATTGGAAAGGATAACCTATGGGGACCTATTTGGAAATGTAGTAGAGTTCACCTTCCATTTTTCAAATGAATATAAAAGCACTCTGGGAAAAGGTGAGTTTAGATAAAATTTAGAGACAATTTGGAAAGTATCCTTCAAAACGGTTTTTGGACTAGAGTGCCAACCTGAAATAAGAAGACCTGAGTTCAAATCCAATCTCAGACACTTACTATGTGACCCTGGGCAAGTCCCTTCACCCTGTTTGCCTACATTTCCTCAATTATAAAATGAGCTGGAGAAGGAAATGGCACACCACTCCAGTCTCTTTGCCAAGAAAAGCCAAATGGGTTCACAAAAAGATGGTCACGACTGAAGAGTAACAAGTTAAAAAGGGCATCAAAATATCTTGACAGTAAACACTGCCATATTCTCCATACAGTAGGCTAGCCAAGCCCATGTTTGGAGCTCCCACTAGACCCAAATGGCTCTGGTGGAGAAAGTGAGGCTGGTGAACTTGCCCAGCCCTCCCTCACTCAAATCAAAGTCAATTCAAGTCACATCATCCCGTCCCTGATGCTGTCCAAGCGCCTCTTCAAAAACGAAGGACCAGCATAGCCTGGAGCTTGCAGGAGATCTCCTGCTTCTTGTCCCAAACCATGAGGCTAAGATTTACGCAAGCAATAAGACATGCATCACACACTTCTCTAACCGCCTGCATTGTGGGCAAAGACCCAGGCTGAGAACTGAGAGAGATCCAAAGGACAAAACAGGCAGAGGCCCTGCCCTTCAGAAGCTTACAGTCTAATGCAGTTTCTACCCAGAGCACTTTGTGGAAATTAGCTCCTGACACTTCAGAGCTTCCAGACACTGGAGCATCACACATTCTCATCACGCTGTTAGCTGCTATAACATTACATGAACTCCCTAGCAGTAGTGGTGGTGGTGTTCAGGGCCATGTTCTTGGCAAAGATACTGGAGTGGTTTGCCATTTCCAGCTCATTTCACAGATGAGGAACGGAAGCAAACAGGGCGAAGTGACTTGCCCAGGCTCACACAGCTAGGCAGTGTCTGAGGGTCCTCCTGACTCCAGGCCTGGTGCTCTATGCATTATGACCCTGACTGCCAACTGCCTGGGAGTGTACAGATTAATGGTCAGCGTGCTGTGTCCTATAGCTTCTGAAAATGCAGTTCATCTGAAAAGAAAAATGAAGCCCAAGTGAGGATTGTGTCATTACACAGAGGGCTGTTAAAACCAGCAAGGTCAATATTAAAACTCCAATCATGACCAGATTTAACGAAAAGCAAAATTACAAGTGATGCTTGATGTGCAGGTAAAATCAGTCATTCACTGCTCATACCTCATGATAATAGCTCGTAATTCCTTGAAGAACTTTCTTCAAATTACTAGCCTAAAATGAAAAAAGATGAGAGAAACAAATGACACACATCACTCTTCCATATTAATGTGATTATCACAACTTTTCTCCTAAAGCAAAGTTGTAACAATCCAGTTCCACAAACACCTGTCCAGAGGCCGCATTTACCATCTGAGCCTGTCCTATGCTGGGCGCTGTCCTAGGTACTAGAGACAGGAAAACCTCCAAGAGTTTCTGCCCTTGAGGACTTGACACTGTATCCTGGGAGGTTCCATATGGGGATGGGAGCGCCCCGATAAAGAATGTGCAGGTGGGCACCATCTAGCACCACAGAGCCCTGAGCCTGAAAGTTCTTACTCAAGAGTCACACAGCCAGGATGTGTTGAAGGCAGGACTTGAACCCAGGGCCTCCTGACTCCCCGAGGCCATGCTGCCCATCACATCTAAGTACGTGCCCAGTACAGACAGAAATACAAAATACAAGGTAATTTTCTGCAGGAAGGCACCAGGACACGGCCAGGAAGGAAGCAGGAGATGGCAGCCCTTCAGCACTCAACCCCATGTAAGGATCCACAAAGTCATATATTCACTTAAAAAACACATTAGCATCAGTCACATCCTCTATCTGTATTTTTAAAAATATTGCTCAAGTAAATTTTAATCTGGTTTGGGCCACACCTGGAGCTGTGGGCCACTGTCAGAACAGCTCTGTCCTAGGCTCTTCCCAGAACGTTCAGGTCCATTTGTCTCCTGGTCTCAAGACTCTCCCCACTCCCAGCTACTAAAAGAAGCCCTTTCTGATGTCCCTGATGGTACTAGAGACAGTCGGGGGTGCCAGAGTCAGAAGGACTTGAGTTCAGATCTGACCTCAGACACTGGTTAGCTGTGAACCTCCGTCTGCCTCTGTTTCCTCATTTGTATGATGGAGATAATTACAGGAGTTACCTCCTGGGGTTATTACAGGATGAAATGAGATAACATCTGCAAAGTGCTCAGCCCAGTACCCAGCACACAGGATGCTCTATGTAACTGTTGGCTATCATTAGTACCGCTATCCTGCTGCTTATTATCTCCAACTCACCCTGCCTTTTTCTGGTTTGCATACAGCTATTTTCAGCTTGTCTCCCCCAATAGACTGCGAGGTCCCTGAAAGCGGAGCCTTTGCATCCCCAGCACTTAGTACAGTGCCTGGCCCCTAGGAGCGCTGGATAAACACTCATGACTGACACTGGAGTCAGATTGACTGGATGGTTGACTGCCCAGGCCACAGAACAGCTGAGGCAGAGTCAGGAAGGGCCCAATGCCAGAGGCCTTAATGGGGCCCTAAAGACCCCAATGAAGCACAATGAGGAAGGAATAGCTCTGCATTCCCACAAGACAGCCACAGGTTGGGGGCCGCAGGGACTCTTGTTAGAGATTTCATCAGTGATCTAGTCAGTCAAGATCTTTCTAGTTTCTCCACTTCCCCAAATAGGACCAAGTTTGAGAATACCTCTCCTCTCCTGGCCATTGTACAAAGTGGCCACCCCTGTGCTGCCAAATTCCCAGCACTATCTACACACATCATCTCTGCTTCCCAACCC
Organism: Pseudochirops cupreus; assembly: GCA_028627135.1. Lineage (NCBI taxonomy): Eukaryota > Metazoa > Chordata > Mammalia > Diprotodontia > Pseudocheiridae > Pseudochirops > Pseudochirops cupreus. The sequence continues at coordinate 16,241,746 of CM053584.1, forward strand.
CACTGACAGCTCTGAAAAGTAGGCAGCAAAAATCACAACTGCCAGTGGCCTTTTCTCCAAGCTCTGTCTCTAGGCCTTGTAGAGTCTCAGGACGCGAGGGCCCATCCCTTCCCAGAATACTGCGTGTTCCTGACTCTCCTGTTCTCATCTATTTCTTGGCCATAATAATATTATCGATGGTATTTATACAGTACCTACTACGTGCCTACTATGTCTAGAACAATTCTTCTCCCCTGTGACAGTGAAAACCCACCCTTTGAGAACGGAGTATTTTTAAAGAATCTTTCTATTTCCCAGGCCTAGCACCATGCCTGGCACACAGCAGACAGTTAATGAATACTTGTTGATCAGCTGATCTGGCTGAGCCCCCTATTGAGTTACGACTTCTTCCCCTTCAGGCCAGGCTATTAGACTGAACTGTCTGCTTCCAAGAGCTCTCAGGACTCCCTGTTGCCACTACCAGCTAGAGCCCGCTATAATCTGTCTCCAAGCTGATTTCAAAAGATGCCTCATGGCATCCAAGTTCCAGTCAAAGCCCATCTTGACCAGACTCTACCTTTGGCCTCTGGAAGTCAGCCCATGATATACTCCCTGCTGATCTGGCTCTCAGACTCTCTCTCCTACTAGACCCAGCCCAAAGGCCACATCCTGGTCTACAACCTGTCCCTGATCAGTCAAGTTATAATGCCAATGAGATATTCACAGAACCCACAGAGGCTATGAATATGCTGGTGTAGTTGTAAATCACAAAATGTAACAGACTCTCCACATGGAAGACAGAACCAAAACATTTCTTCAAATACCAGAAAGCCAAATCCATCATAGCAATAAAGGAGTTGTACACATAACCAATGCAGTGAACACCAACATTCCTAAGCCTTCCTTCCATCAGGCCTTTGAAACAAAAAAGGCCCCCTTAAGCAAAAATGTCCCTCTCTCACTCTAGCTGCTCTGCCTCTGCTACTTGCTCCCAGGTGTTCTGGCTCTCTCTTGCTCCACCCTTCCTGTTCTACCTTTTCAGCAAGCTCCTCCCCCCTCCAGTGGACTCCATATGATTACATTTGGCCTATTACAGAGAAGATCTTCAAATTCCCATTCCCATTACACAGGTCCACAATGCTCTCTCCTCGAAATGCCCAGGGCTTGCATTATTTGTGTCTGCAGTGTGTTCTCCCACAGAAGGCAAGCTCCCTAGGACAGGGATTACCTCATCTAAACAACGCAGATAACAAGCACTTTTAACAGAACTAAGGAGACCAAGGCTCACCTCAACAGCACCCTCCATGCTCTAAAGTACTTCCCTCATGACATACCTAGGAGGTCAAAGTCTAAGTACCACCATTCCCATTCCATAGACAAGGAAATTGAGGCCGAGAAAATCAAGCACCCGGTTCACTAGAGTCATCAGATGACCCTCACAATTCTGCCCCCTCCTCCCATTGTTTGTGTAGCGCTTTTCCCATGGCTCCCTAACAGCTCTGACAACAGGTTGAGCAGAAAGGCTAGGGAGAGGGAAGTGACTGGGCCCAGGAGTCTGGATGTGGCCTCCATCCTGAGCCACCTCCGAGAGAGCAGTGGTTCTTCAAGGAAGCCCCAAATGGCCCTCAAGGCTCTGGAGCATCAGGCCAGAGATCAGACTCTCATAGAAAGGCATCTGAATTCCCCCATTATCCCTATCTTGGTCACTAGCAATTAGAGTGAAACTTCACTGTGTTAAGCCAATTAACCTATAAAGGCCCATAAGGCTTAGAATCTGTGTGAAAGGCCTTTTGTATGGCAGATACTAAGCTTAACACTGTTGTTGACAAAATACAAAAAACTCTGACCTCAAAAACCAGCTAGACCATGTTAATCCAAAGAGCCCAACATACAAACTGAGTATTACAAGAAAAGCTTTAGTGAAATTCTATTTTTCCCTCATTTTCAAGTGAAAAGTAAGGAAAAAAAATCCAACATCCTTTTTTGTTGTAATTTTTGAGAGGGAACTTTTATGTTGTAATTTTTTGAGAAGGAGATGCCTATTTGGTGGGTTCTTCATATCTTCCTGCTAAAATACAATTTTTTTTGGCTTTATTTTTCAAATTGTTGATATAATTAGGAATGGGATAAACTGGTACATTAAATTTTAGTCCTTGATCATACTATTTAACTGAGATGAGTCTGTTTAATTAAATTAGGTTAAAATTTAAAATACATGAAATATTTTTTTTTATTTTTAGATAAATTGAAATTATTTTAAGACCACATTGTAATTTTTTAGGAAATTTAATTCAGATCAGGTTTCATAAACTTTTGAGAGCACAGGGTCATCCACCTAGGGCAAGAAGGGAACTGAGAAGTGATCAAACCCCCTAATTCTACAGATGAGGCTTAACCAAAAACCCAGGGAGATTAGGTGAGTTTCCAGTGGTCACCAAGTAGTAGTATGCTTTAGAGGCAGAATCTGAACCCAGGTCTTCTGGCTCCAGACATAGCAATGTCATCATGGATACCTTTATTCTCCAATTGTCACCAACATCTTCTTTGATTCGGCCTAACCAAGAGTCATTAAACCAAGCAACATCTCTGAAAGAAAACACAGGGATGAGCCAACCATTAAAACCTTTGAATGCAGTAAGAATACATCAAGAATGCCCAAGTACTTCACCAAGAAAGCAATCACCTGAATACTCAAGTAAACATTGGTCAAGCAAACAGTACCACAAAATATTTAACTGTATCTACTGAATGCCCTCCAGGGTCCCCTCGAAGTTACTCCTTGTGTAAATCTCTCCATATAACTAATATCTTGCCTAAAGAAAATATGGACAAATTCATCTGAAATTCTAAGCCTCTAACTATATGACAGCTCCTGCTCTGTCGCAGCCTCTTCAGGCATCTGTTTGGAGGAGCACCTTGGGACTCTGCTCAACCATAACTAATACAACTCCCACACATTTATTGATTCAAATATTGACCAAATATCTATTGGCCAATTGCCATGTGAAAGGGGAATACGCAAATTATTAAGACGCTCTCTCTACCTCAAGAATCTTCTCACTTTAGGAGAGGAGAAAGAGTAGCCCACAGACTAGTGTTGGGGACAAACCAGGGGGCATCAGGCTTCTGGGAGCTATCTACCATTGTTCAGTGGCAATTGTATATTCTGCAAATACATGTTCTCTCTTAGGTCTTCTCCACCTCCAGAGAAACACTATTAAGGTTTCTTAAACCTTTCCCAAAACCCAGGTATTATGGCCTGATGTGTGTAAGGTCTATTAACAACCAGTTCAGCAGAACCAACCAGATCAACTTGACTGGTTGCAATCCAGTGTGGTGTATGACACTCAGTGCCACGTAAGGACTGAAAAGTTTAACACTAAATAATACCAGGCTGGTGGTGGCTATGATTTTAAGAGACAGCTTTACGCAATGGAGCTACATTCAGCTTCCTCTTAAGTCCTCCAGGGACTTTGCTCTCCACCCCATGACCATTTCTTCTCTTCCAACCTCAAACCCGACCCAGAAATAAGATGCAGATTCTCCACTTCACAAAAGCTTCCCTATCAGTCACCAACTACACTAAGTGAGATTATTTTAGAAGAACAAAAGAGAAATGAACATTAAAAAATGACATGTCTGAAATATTGCAAAAAATAACAAAAACAAATGATAACCCCAACCTTCAAATTAAAACTCAGAACTTTCTAGTTCTTTTCTTTGGGATTACAACTATCAAAATCATAATTCCCAAGTGTGTATCAGAACAATAAAATCCTGTTTTAATTAACTGAGTTAGAACTAAGATTATCCTATAATAATAAGACTCCTAGAAAAATGGGAATTTAACTATTTTTGATGATATAAGCAAATTTCTATTTGAATGCTAGGTGAAACGTACCTAATTTGGTGCTCCCTGCTTTCTCCATTTATCAAGTTAAAATGTAAAAAAAATCATTTGGAAAAACGCAAAAGTCTTATAAACATTACCCAAATATTTCACTTCAAAAGAGGATTATTTCCACTAGAATAAAAATTGATTTTCACGTAGAAATGATTAACTATCACTTCCTACAGACATCACCCCCACACATCCTTACCTAATCTCAAATTTCAGACTTAAGGCAACTTCTACTACATGCCTTTTATTTAGTTCCCATAAAACAGTCATCTATAATACATGTACTTCACTTTATAAATGTAAATGATGTTTTGAAAACTGCAATTTTACAATAATGAAATCATAGAATTTAGCACCAGAAGGGCCTTAAAGATAAAATGATAAACATCTGTTTGCAGATCAGGCAGCAGCTGAGTACCTACTTGTATAAATCTTACAAGTATATGCCACATACGCTACTTTAAGCAAAGGAGTAAATTAACCTGTGTTTGTTCTGTTCTCTCTCTCCTTCGCCCCCTTCCTCCCTCCCTTCTCTATCCCTCCCTTCCTCACTGATCTTCACGGGAATGATTCCATCCAAGTCTTCCTCCTATGCCTCCATGAGGTTTGGAAGTGATCCCGGTTGTCTGAAGGCTGTAATCATGGAGCACATGCACACACAGAGGCCTCGTGAGCTGGGAAAACCTTTGAGTACAGGGCTGATGAAGGACACAGATCACCTGAGGATGAGACACTCGGCCCTCAGGTGCCACAGTCACTCGTGAAACTTTGGCCTGAGACAATGGAAACCCAGTATCTGTGCTGGTGAAGGGCAGTGACAGTGACAAGCCATGGAGGGTTAGCCAATTAATATTTATGCAGCATCTGCTATGTGCCATAAGCTCAAGAACAGAGAAGGTCCCTGCTCTCAAAAAGCTGACGTTCTAATCACAGCGGCATCCAAAGGTGGGCAGCTGGCTGGGAAAGGCCCTAATACGTGGGACGGTGGGGCCTCTGACACGCGACCTCTCCCATTAGTTACTAACAAGTTATCCACAAACACTGAAAACCACAAGGCTCTTTGCTCCTTACAGCAACAACTTGGCCAGCCAGTGAGAAGGGAATCAACTACAGGTTCCTATGGATATGCTATAGTTCCCTATTCCATCCAAGTCCACATTTCTTTCATTCAATTCTTAACCTGACACGATTCTTCAGACTCTCCCCGCTACTCTTCATTTGTCTGATTCACACTAAATCTAAGAGAGGTCTAACTGGGCTCAGATCCTGGCTCTACCTTCTGGAGTCCCATTTCCTCAAAGGCAAAACAAGGACAAGGAAAAAAGCAGGGGTGGCAGTGGGAGAGGAGATGACCTCGGAGATCTCGTTCCAGCTCTAACCCTGTAAGTCACCTCAATTTATGTGTTTTGCCAGTTAAATATAATTATAAAAAATGCATTTGCACTGAAATCTTGGGTTCTTAACCCTTCCCTGACTCATTCTAGCTTACTGAAAGGAACACAGGAAGAGAATGTAAATAACACGAACCTCAAAATCTACAAAGGTCAGTAATAGGGCCCTCTCTTTCCTCAGGAACTTCTGGGTTAGTTCTAAGACCGGCAGAGCGCTGTGCTGCTGATCTTCGCCAGCTAAAGGTAGAGTTTCACTAAAAACCACAGAAGCATTACCTTTTCCTGCAAAACCCCTCACCCGACCCCTCTTCTCACACAGCGATGACCTCGTCACGTGCCTTGGGCTCAATCGTGACCTGCCAGAAGACAGTTCTCAGCTCTGTCTGTGTCTCTGGCTACCCCTCTGGTGTCTGGGGGTGTCTCTGCCAACCTCGCTGTCTACCAGTCCACTCAGCCCCATCCCATTTTCTCCTCTGAGCTTCAGCTCAGCTATAGCACCTGGATGTCACAGACCCATTTCAAATTCACCATGTCCAAAGCAGAAATGATCTTTTCTGCCCACACTCTTCTCTTCTGAACCTTCCCAATTCTAGAAGGCCTCATCCATCCTTCCCGTGGGTGTCGTTCTCCACTCCTCGTGCTCACCCCAACACCCAGCTGACTGCCACTTCTGACTGATTCTTCCTGGGTGCCATCTCTCCCATCAGCCCCTTCTCTCCACTCAGACAGCAGCCATTCTAGTTCAGGCCATCATCCCCCATCACCTAGACTCTTGCATCAACCTCTTGACTGAGTTTCCTGCATGCAGTTTTCCCCTCTCCAATCCTTCCTTCACACAGCTGCCAAAGCTATACTCGGTTCAGATCTCACCTCCCATATCTGTGCTTCAGGAACCTCCAGTCACTTCCTCTTGTCTCTAGAATTAAAGACCGACTCTTCCATTTGTTATTGAAAGCTCTTCATAGTGTGGCTCCAATCAGCTTTTCCAGGCCTGTCATATACTACACTTCCCCTTCAAGTAATCTTTGCACAGGCCAAATCAGCTTTAATGTTCTTCAAGTTCATCATGCATCTGCTAGCTCTGAGCTTCATCTGATGCCTGGAATGCCTGCCCTCCCTCCCTCCTCCCCTCTGTCTTTTAGCCTCTTTCAAAACTCTGTTCTCCTTCAAGAGAACCTTTCTGATAGTCTCAGCTGTTACTCAGCTGCCCCACCACCTGAAAATCAGCTTGTATTTATTTGGTATAGATTTACATGTATTTATACTAATGTCCATGTAGTCTCTCCATCGAAAATGCCAAGTCATCAGGAGAAGGGACCTTTCATTTATGGCTTTCCATGCCCAGTACCCGACATACGGTAAGAGCTTAAATTCTGGTTGAATGATTCCTCATCAGATGCTGATTACAAAGCTTACACTTCTTTCTGAAATGAAACCTAATTTTTTGGTCCAAATGTCAAAATACAAAGTCCTCTATTAAGGACTTAAAGTCCATATGGCTTCAGCCTCTCTTTCTGGCTTGGTGTCACATAACCAGCCCCCTCTCTACCATGTACTCTCCCAAGCCTTTTTGCTAACCTCCACACCTTTGCCCAGGCTGTGTCCTGGAATGTTCTCCATCTCCTCTCCCACATCCTACACAAAGCCCTTCCTGCTCCTATCCCTCCTTGCCTCCCCCAAGTGCTGTCCAGGACTTTACACACATGGTGTGCTGACTTCTCTGCACATCTATCTCTCCATCAGAACCTAAGGTCCTTGAAAGCAGGAAGGGTTTGGTTTGTGTTTCGTCCCTGACTCCCCAGCCCCTCATTATGGTGGTTCGTGGCACACAGGAGATGCTTCATGAGTACTGGATGAGATTCAGTGAATTTTAAAGGTCTTTAAGAAAAAAAAAAGAAACTAAAAAATCCTTATTGGAGAGAACACTGAAACGCTCAAAGGGAAGATAAGCAGGTACAGACAGAAGACCCGGATCTTCATACCTTCTCAAGTGTTCTGAACGACAAGTGCCGGTTGCTACTTACATCTGATGAAGAACTTGTGCCATGGCAACCCCACTCGTTAACTGCCCAACATTCTTACAAGGGGCGGCAGTGTTGAATGTCTGCAACTGAACAACAAAGAGCAGAGTAAGACATTGGGCTTCTGCAGCCAGTGCAGTATTACCTGCGATCAATCTGGCGTTTACAACAAGGCACAGGGGAGGAAAGGGGAAAGGGGAAACAAACAAAATTCATTATAACAAGACCCCAATGACATGGAATCATCCAATCTCCCCAGGTACAGAATACATTAAATAATAATAAAAATCTGCATAGTTTGTACAAAAACCAGGGAGACAGTAAAAACACATACATTTTAATGGCACGTTTCTTTTCTACACAAAAAAGCAACAAGCCACCCCAGCAGGGGAATTTGGGGTGGAAGTGGGGGTCTTTTTTAGTGACCTGAGGGTAAAAATCTGACAATGTTCACATGACCTTTCAAAATATGCCCCTGCCCCACCCAGGCTACTTTTGAAATCTGCTCAACAGAAACATCCTATTTTAAGTCACAAACTTTTTTAAAAAGTAGGTCCCCTCTCTCCTCTCCATTTGTGACTTTAAAAATTTCACTCACACATTACCACCTTAGAACACGCCCAAGGCTAGAAACTTCAAGTCTAAAACTGTTTGCAAAGTATGTTATTTAATTCTGAAAATAAGACAGAAAGCTAGTTTGACAAGACACCTGCTCTCCCACAACTGGCCCGAGGCCAAGGCTGCCCTGAGGCTAGTTAACCTCTAACAGGCCCTTGTAAACCTTCCTCAGGGCACTGGAAATCCAGCCTCCTCCATGGTGGCTTCCATTCTGTACTCATTCTGACTTTATGATTGTTCTATCTCAGTTTGACACTATTCCCAAAGACACTGTTCTATGCACACTGACTTGGGGGGGGGGGTTGGGGGGGAGAGCTTTATAGGTTGAACTCCACCACATAGAGATATTAAATCTTACAGTGAAATGATTCAAGTGAGAAATGGACTCTCCCTTACAAAAATCAGCATTAATGACTGCCAGGGAAGTTTCATCGTGACCCTCTTTTAGTCTGGCAAGACTTTCTCCCCAAATTTCCACAACTCAGCAATAGAATTTCACTTCTGACTCCCATTCTTATCTGATCCCAATTCCCTCTCAAATGTAATGAGATATCCCCTTTCAGGGCATCATTCTCCCACCTCCTCCAGCTCAAATGATCTTTTGGTCAAGGCTCAAATTCTTCTGTTTACTCCCTTCCCAACCCTCATAAAAATCATCCTGCTATCTCAGCTCCCTCAAGTGGCTTCTCAAATTTTGAGAATGAACTGTTACTGCTAGGCTAGAATATAAGAGATAGCGCGTGTGTGTGGCTTTTAAGGTTTGCAAAGTGCTTTATAAATGTTATCACAACAACCCTGTGAGGTAGGTGCTATTACTACCCTCTTTTTTTTTTTACAAAAAAGGAAACAGGATGGAAGAGGTTAAGTGATTTGCCCAGAGGTCAAACAGAAAGTTAATTGGAACTCAGTCATCCAAACTCCAAGGGCAGCTTTCTACTCCACCAGCCAGCTGCCTGAGCCTGCCCTTCTCTCTACAGTTAGGGCTGAATCTGAAAATGATGGTGTAGACAAAAGTGGAAAAAGCTTCCTGTCACTAAGTCCCTGAGGATACTCTGAATCCTCACCACCGCAGAAATCAAGAGAACTTCAATGCCTTGCTCCTATACACTACCTAATATACCATCCCATCAGTGTAGCATCTGCTGAAATCTGTTAAAAAACAATCAGAGCATTTTGGACATTATGTAAAACATTAGGAGCTCAATCCTTGTTCCCTAGCTAAGAATCTGCCTCAATGCCCACAATGCCCATATTGAGGTCAGTGCCTCCTCTTGACAGTCACACAAGATAGAAGTGCCTCTTGGCAGAGCTTAATTTAGCTACAAAATAAATTAGATAAGATAAAATGTAATTTCATTTGGGTAAACTGGAAGATTATATAACCAAGTGCAGTAGATGAATTAAAAAACTGAGAATAGGGGAGGGAGGGAGAGAGAAAGGGCTGGGAGAGATGGAGGGAGAGAGAGAACAGACTTCTTCATACTTACTCGGTAACAATGAGATTTAAAAGCAAAGCCTCTTTAGTCAGTGACCCAAAAATAACCGATATCCTAACAGGGCCACAAAGGAAGTCCTCCACTAATCCCAGTGGCCACACAAAAGACAATCGAGTCCTGGAATTGATCTTATTTGCTTTACTCTAAGATAACACTGAAAGTAAATTATCAAGAGTGTGAAATGTTGCTTCCAATCTATTCCCTTCTCACTAGCCGGCACCTGACAGAGAGCTCCCCTACCTGGCCCCTGGAATACTTCTACTAGTTGGTATCACTGGCTAGAAGCCACCCTTGTGAGCCTCCAGGGCCCACTTGTGAGCCTTGTGAGCCTCCAGGGCCCCTCCAGTGGGATTCTGCTGTCTCACACAACCCACAGCCCACAAGGGAGGCCTGGAATCCTTCTGTCCTTGGTGCTGCCGGCTCTTCTCTGTCTACACAGGGATTTTCCTCAGAGATTTCAGCTATTCTCAGGATTTCCACTCTCCTCTTTGTTTGACATCTATACGTGTGGAAATATATTTGGAAATATGTATATACATGCCTATAAATATAAATACACCTATATATGTACATACCTACATAGACACACACACACACACTCCTTCTCTCTCTCTCTGTCTCTCTCTGTCTCTCTCTCTCTCTCTCTCTCTCTCTCTCTCTCTGTCAGGTTCTGACTTCCCCCATTGCAGGACTACAATGTATCTGAAGGTACCTGGTACACACAATGATGTCTCACTAGCATGTCAAACTCTGCAACTAAATATCTCCACTCTTCTTCCTGCTCACTGCACACCCCTGCCACATCTGCTCTTCCTCTAGGACTGGTGCATTCTTCTAGTCCCCCAAGATCAAAACTTTACAGTTAGCTTTTGATTCTTTCCTTGTCCTTGGCATCCACTTGGTGCCAAGGACCCCGAGTCTCATTTCTTTCCCCTGGATTGCTTTCTTTCAAATGCCACCACCACCATGACCTGTACTCCTTTGCTATGTCTTGCCTAGGGAGGCGGCTCTCCTCTTGGTCCCCTCTTCACACGCAATTCTCTGCAATCCATCAGCTGTGCAGAAAACAAAGTGAGAAAGGATTGCTGCCACATGGAGGGCAATTAAAACCAACAACTACAGGCCGGGACACTGGGCCAAAACTAGCAAGAAGAAATTTAATCAGGACAAATTTATCTTCCACTTCGGTTAAAAAGCATCATCTTCAAAAAGACAAGACTGCAGCAAGGGGAAAGTAGAAAACAGTTCATTTGAAAATGACATGAGACTGGTGGGTTAGTTCAGTGAGTCTACAGCATGAGAGACAGGATCCATCTAGGCTCATGCTCACTAGTCTAGGCACATGTCCAGACCTAGCCAGACCCCATCTAGAATGCTGGATGTCCAGTTGATAACATTGTATTTTGGGAAAGACACTGATAAAATGGAGATTATTGAGAGGAGAACAAACAAGATAATGAGGAGCATTCAGTCCATGTCACAAGAGGTTGGATTGAAGAAACTGAAGGTGGTTTAGCTTGGTGATGAGAAGACTTAGGGCTACAATTCTTGCATGGGGGTCCCTTTCTAACTCTAATCAATGCTACCTAACCAGCCTCACTAGAGGAAAAGCATTGACTAATGTCAGGCTACTTTCCTAGTCTTCGATGACCACCAAAAACGTTCCTAGCTCTTTGGCCCTGCATCCAATTCCCTCCATCAAGGACCCTACTGGAACCTTCTCAGGCTTATTGCCTGCTAGTCTCTTATAGAGTCTACATTTCAGCCAACATCTGCTATCATTCCAAAGGGGCGTTTTCATACCTACCATACATTTCTGCTTGAAAGCTCTCCTCAACTCTGCCTCTCTAAATCTTCACTTCATGGCAGAGTGCTCTTTACAAAACTGGCCTTGGAGCCTTGGAAGACAGGAAGTCCTCTCCAACAAAAGTACTTGGCCTCTGGGTGCCCCCAGGTAGTTAACTCTAAAACCACAGCTTGTAGAAAAGCCACATTCTCAGCTCCTTTCTTTTTCATATTCACCCTCATCAAGTCAATCCATTGCCAAGGCTCCACTCACAGATGCTACCTTTCCCATCTCTCCACTCAACAAAGCTGACAGCAAGGTGTAGGCCTTTATTACTGTGCCTGCAAAAGCTTTCTGATTGGCCTCTTTGTCTCAAGTCTCTCTACCCACTCCAACCCACCTCCTCTTAAGAGCCAAAATGTCACTTTATCCTCACTCAATAACCTCCACTAGATCCCTATTTACTTTCAGGATCAAAACATGAAACACTTCTCTTTAGCACTAAATGCCTAGTACTCCTCTCCACCACTCTGCTCTAATCCAGTTAGACTGGCCTGCTTGGGTTTCCTGGAACAGGTCACCTTGTTTCTTAGTGTCTAGAGCTGTCAGCCCCTGTGCCTAGAAGTTTCTTCCTCCTCACTTCGGCCTCTGTCTTCCTTCAAGAGTCAAATTCCCCACCCCCACCCCCTTTCCAGGAGATTTTTTCCTGGTCTCCCATCGTCTACCCCCAAATGCTACTGCCTTCCTGTCTGAAAGTCTTCCGTTTAGAATGGATATATCTTGTATACACACAAGTATTTGAACTTTGTCTCCCTCTCACAATATGAACTCCTTGATAACAGACTGGTTTTGCTTCTCATTGTATTTAGCGTGGCTTGGAACAGGGCCTGGCACAAAATGAGGGCTCAATAAATACTTGCTGACTGAATGACTAACACAGGCAAAGGGAGTCTTCATCTGGGAGTTCCCTCTCTCAATATAATACTAAATCCAACCTAGCCTCCAAGACCCAATTAAAATGCTATCTCCTCAAGAAAGTCTTTACTTCTGACCCAAGACTCAAGAATCTCTTCCTTCTTAAAAAACCCAGTAACATTTTGGCCCACTCCTGTAATAATTATTACTGCCCAGTGTTGAAGTTTTAAACACATACACACATGCACATATGTTTTATATTGCCTATACAGAACCATTCCTATAATTATGACACCCTGCTTGGCAGTGCAGTCATATAAACGTATATATGCACATGTCCACACATACATGCATGTTTTACATACTACGTGTGTGCATACACATACACATACACAACATTGAAGGCAGGATTCACATCTTATTTCGGAGCACCCAAGCGAGTGCCTTACGCACAGCAGACACTCCAGGTCTTTCTGGTGGGGGCTGAAGAGGTGATACTATTTTAAAATCGTAAAACCCAGCGGGAGAAACGAGCATGTCCATGTCCCATGACATCATAAAGACCTCAGAATGTAACAAAGTAACAGATCGCGGGTTCTGATTTTATTTCTAGTCTACAGGACGCTACAAAGGTGACAATTTCTGAACACTGAGATTGATCTGCCCGGTGATCATCAGTTAAACAAGCTGCTCCCTGGAGCCCAGAAACGTGGCTTGTTTCTTCCGAGGTCAAATATTCAAGTCTGCCTCCGGTTTAACACAAACGGTCCCATCTCTCCCTGGCTCCGGCACGGACCCACCTCCGCCCGGGCCGGGCCCCGCGCTCCGCAAACCCGCCGAGGTGGCCCGGGGTGCACGGCCGGGCACCGGGGCAGCGGCGGGGCCGGATCCGTGGGGCTGCCGAGGCTGCCGAGGCTGCCGAGGGTGACCCGGGACGCCCGCGTGCACCGATGCACGCGCGCACACCGCACACACACCCGCACACACGCACACGAGCACACACCGCGACGCACCGCACACGCACGTCTGTCACCGGCCGGGGCACACAGGTGTACGTGCCTGTGCCTCGGTGCCCGTGCACGTCCGATGCGGACCGACGTCGGAGCCCCCTGGACGGGGCAGGGGTCTGGGCCCCCCAGGTCCGGAGGCCCAGGGGCGCAGGCGGGCCAAGGTCACCGGTGCGGGGGAGCCCGGGCTCGGGGGCGGGTCCCCACGGGGGCGGGGCGACCGGGCCTCAGTTTCCCTGACGGTAGCCCAGGAGAAGCGCGCGGCTCCGGGGGGGGGGTGGTCGCGGCCCCTTCCCCCCCCTTCCCTCCCCTCCCCCACCCCACTCACCCAGATCATGAGGCTGTCGCAGAGCTGGAGCTGGGGCTGCGGAGGCAGCTGCTGCCCCTCCATGTCCGTGGCCTCCGCCGCCGCCTTCCTCCGCCGCCGGAGCCCGGAGCCCGCGTCCACGACGACCGGCGCTGGCGCTCGGGAGCTTGGGGAGCAAGGAGCTGCAGCCGCCGGCTCAGGCGCGAGGCGAGCGCGGGCTACGTAGGCGGCGTCAGCCCGGCGCGCCCCCGCCCGCGCGCGCGCCCGGCCCGCACCTCCCTCCTCCCCATGGCCCGCCCAGGCCTCTCCCCCCCAGCCCTGGGAACCGCCCCCCAAGCTCTCCTCACCAGTCACAAAGAAGGTGTCCCGTGCCCGTTGGAGTTGTCTGAAGGGGGGAGGGAAGGGAAAAAAAAGGGAAGGGGGACGGAGAGGAGGAGGAGCCGGTATTGGGCACGCCCTCCCGCAGCCCTGGCCAATGACCGCGGGAGGGGGCGGGGTGGTTTGTGATCTGAAGGGGCGGGGCTTCACGACACCTGCCCCCGCCCACCTCAGACTTCTGCCTTCCTTCTACCTCTTCCTTGTCTCGGACGGATCCTGCACAGGTCTTGTTTGCTGTCACCTCCATTAGACTGTGAAGTCCCTTAGGGCAAGGGCTGCTTCTGCCTGATTGTGCCTGGCTGATGCCTGGCACACAATAGGGGCTGCTTCTGCCTTTGTGTCCCTATCACTTTGCCCAATACCTGGCACACAGGCTTAAGGTACAATAAATAATACAAAATCTCTCTTAAAAACGGGAGTGGGGGTCAGGGTCTGAAGCGCCAAAGCCATATTTGCAGTGCCCGTGATCACTATAAAGACTGTGATTATAAATATCACATGACATTGGATCGCAAACTATACCAGATTCTCCAGGTAGAAGACTGAACTGAAGCATTTATTTAGACATCAGAACCAAATCCCCAAACCAGGAAGCTGACTCCATCATGGTACCAAAGACATTAAGAAGCCATAATAACGCTGAGAGCCACAGCATCCTTCCGCCTTCCCACAAACCCACAAGATCAATATCTACTCACAGCCTATCTGACTCCTTGCCTGAGCATCTTCTCTCCCCTACTGTCTTGCTAGCTCTAACTACCAGCTCCCTGTGGGCTCTGCTTCCCTTCAGCAAACTCCTCCTACCACAGGCTTCATGTGACTAGATTTTACTTTTGGGGGGATAGAGTTTATCTTCACAGCAGGGAAGCTTCCTATGGGCTCTGCTGCACCTTTCAGCAAATTCCCTCCATCACAGGCTCCATGTGACTACATTCAGCCTATTAGGGGGCAGCAGGGGAAGTCTTCAAACTCCCCCCTATGTCTATGAAGGGGCAGGGAAGATCTTCAAATTCCCATTCCCATTACAGGGCCCAACTGAATCACCAAAGTCGCTTCTGGTTCTCGTATTTCATGAGTCTAAGAAGGCAGGATGGCATAATGGAAATTTCATTCCAATAAATCTAATAAACACTAAGTGCTCACCATGTGACATCTCTATGCTAATTTCAAACACTAGTTTTGGAGTTGAATTATCTCTACCTGTGTGACCAGGAGAAGTTATTAAAAAAAAAAACCTATTTGGGCCTCAGTTTCCTCATCTGTGAAAGGAGGGAGTTGGAGAGGCAGGCAGGCCCCTGAAATTCCTTCCAACTTTGGAGCCAGTATTAGTTTGTAACTACTTCAGTTTTCACTTGACAGAGGGTAGAAAGATAGTCCCCTCTATTGTGGCATTTCCAAGGGAAAGAGGAAGCCCAGGGTGGTGGTAGAGGGAAAGTGTTCCTGTCAGGGTGGTAGAGCTGAAAAGTTACTTCCTCCCCCAAGCCTGCAGGTCCTATTTGTTTTGGCCCTTGATCGTCACTGGGAGGCTGAACGTATAACTTGTTTTGTTCAGAACCTGTTCCACATCTTTTTGTTCTTTGTATGACTCACATGAGAGGAAAAATGATATGTTGTTGTTGCCACATCTGAACTGCCATCCAAAAAAAAAATCCAGAAAACGTACAATGGAACTCTCAGCAAAGAGAAAAATGTAGCCTTCATTTCACCAAAAAAAAAAAAATAGGCAAGCCCACTTCACACCCTTCCCAATAGTGATGGCTGTTCAAAAGGGGAAGGAGTCATCTCAGTGGCAGTGTATTGCTCCTGCCCACCAGTCTTAAGTATTGTGCAGTGGCACATTATTGTTGTTTTTTTTTTCAGGTCCCCTTCCAGCCCTGAAATTCTACCATATGTCCAAGTAACTGTTGCCAGCTACTGGAAATAAAAGGAGAGCAGCATTCTGAGGTGTGTTTGAGAAGCTTCTCAGGTGTCTATTCTGGGAAGGGCATTGGATCTCAGCTGCTGGAAAAAACCTGGAATGTAAAGTAGGAGATATGACCATGGGGAAATCATTGAACATCTCCAGACCTTCTACATTTTCTCATTTGTAAAATTCAGAGTTGAATTGGCTTATCTCTAAGATTCCTTCTAGCTCTGAATCTAGGATGCTATGTTCCTCCCAAAACACCCTCACACCCAGTAGGCTAAACTCAGATATGCCTAGGTGGCAGCTGGGTGGAGATAATAATGCTATTAATTATAGCTGGCATTTTTATGTAGCCCTTTAAAGTTTACAGAACACTTCACAGACATTTCATTTTATCCTCACAGTTCTGGGTGGTAAATGCTATCATTGTTCCCATTTTTGCAGATGAGAAAACAGACAAAGGTTAAGTTTAGACTTGCTTTGCATCACATACTAAGTTCCTGAGTCTGGATTTGAACTTGGGTCTAGGTACAAGGCTCTGTCCATGGTGCTATTATTCACAGACGTCAAAATAAATTTGACTTAGCTCTTTATGTTTACTCTATGTGTATAATTTTATGTAGTCACTTCTATCTCTGGTCTCTTTCCTAGGACATCTAGCAGTCAAATCAAATACTGAATTTCTTTAGCTAATGCATCCTTTCTGACTACTTTTTTGTGCTCTATTTCCCATCCTTCATTTCATTACCCAGATTGTTGCCATGTCCTGTCATCTTCCTCACACATGACTGAGATGTGGAATGGATTTCATTTTGAGGAGTAATACTCTGGGGCAGGTAGATGGCACAGTGAATTGAGCACCAGCCAGAGTCAAGAGGATCTGAGTTCAAACCCAGCCTCAGACACTTACTAGCTGTGTGATCCAAGGCAAGTCACTTAACCTCACTTGGAGAGAGAGAGAGAGAAAGAGAGAGAGAGAGAGAGAGAGAGAGAGAGAGAGAGAGAGAG
>CM053584.1:16258958-16334198 GCA_028627135.1 Pseudochirops cupreus
AGAGAGAGAGAGAGAGAGAGAGAGAGAGAGAGAGAGAGAGAGGAGAGAGAGAAGAAGAAGGAGGAGGAGGAGGAAGGAGGGAAGAAAGGAAGGAGGGAAGGAAGAGAAGTAATACATGCAATTTGCACATTGTTCTAGCTTTTCATGTCCAAACATTGAGTAATGCTGAACTTTGAGGCAGGAAAGTCTGAGGTAAAACCTCATCTCAGAGACTTCCGAGCTCTGAGGCCCTTGACTGTAAGTCCTATGAGGCTCAGTTCCCTGATCTATCAACTGGGCATAACAATAGCACCTAACTCATAGAGTTGTTGAGGATCAAGCAAGACAGAGGTCACATTTATATCCAGTTCTGTGGTTTGCAGTGCGTACCTTCATGCACACCTGATATCTTAGATGCCTCTTATGTGGTGACCTCTTCCCAGTTGCCAGCCTTACCTACCTCTCTGGAGCATTTGACTTTCTCTGCTCTGGGAACAGGCTTGGGGGCAGGCAGTGCAGGTGGCATTTCTACTTTATAGAAAAGGAAGGTGAGGCTTAGAAAAGGCCTTCACAATACACTCACACTCCTCCACTGACAAACACATTCACACCCTCACACATAATACATTTAAAAAAATTTTTTAGCTTTTTTTTGGAGGGGGCAATTGGGGTTAAGTGACTTGCCCAAGGTCACATGGCTACTAAGTGTTAAGTGTCTGAGGGCAGATTTGAACTCAGGTCCTCCTGACTCCAGGGCCAGTAAACTATTCAGCTGCCCCACACATATATATATTTTTACAGAACTTTACCTCACTTTCTTTGCACTGACCTCACAGTCCTTACTATCAATTGTTTGTTCCTTGTTCTTCCCTGTAACATCATAATTCATTCCTTAAAAGTAAGGTGTGTATCATGGCTATCTTTATCTCTCTTTGTTGACTTGCACAGAGCTGACATTTAATAAATGTTAATTGATGTCTGAGGATGTAATAAAAGGAGTTTAGGGTGTTTAGGTAATTACCAACATAGGACTGTTTTCGAACCTACGGAGACCCATACATGCTCTCAAATGTGTGCTTACAATGCTTGAAGGAGCCATGATTTCACCAGTAGAGGTAGAGTGTCACCTCTGCTTCTGCATGTACCAACCTTTCTCCCTTAATTGCTGTGATTGAAAAAGCAAAACACAACACATTACCTGGTAAGTGGTGGCCAATACTCTACTCTGCCCTGAGCTCAGTGGTTCTCACCTGACAGGAAGGGCCACTCACTGAGACCAGACTTAGTGTTTTAACATATTAAAACCAGAGCTTTATCCTTTAATCAAATCTCCAAGAAGCCAAGATCATCTCTGTGCCAAAATGAAGCATCAGAAGAAAAAGACTTTCACATAATAATAATAATAATTGGCATTTATCAAATGCCTATTGCATGTCAGTTACTGCCTTGAGCACTTGTAGACGTATCAGGTCATTGTGTTCAGTGTTTAGCACTGTGCCTGGTACACAGTAGGTACTTAATACATGTTGATTGGTTGATCCTTACAACCCTAAGTGATAGGTTCTATTATTATCCTAATTTTACAGTTGAGGACACTGAGATAGATATGGCCAGAGTGACAGCCCTCACCCCTCACTATCAGTGAATTGGGAGATTTCTATCCCAAGCGTGTGAAGACTTCCCCGAGCAGAAGGCGCAGATGAGAACAATTTGTTTCTGTGACCATGGAGGCAGCAGAAGCAGGCACTGTGGAGCTGCTTAAAGCTTAGTCAGGCATCAAAGACACCAAAGTCAGCCACTGCATTCCAGGCCATCACCAGTTGTCTTGACTTTTGTCCTGCCACTGGATTTTGAAGACTCTGGTAGAGAGAGTGAGGCTGACTCGTGCACTCTGCGTCACTTAAATCCAATTCATGTCCTAGTCAAGACATTGCCCATGGTATCTTTGGTCCTCTTTGGAAGCAAAGGACAAACAACAAGCCCTCACCTCTTATACTTGTGAACTGGACTTTTTTGAATCTAAGTGTAAGCCTTTTTGCATTTATCCCTACCAAATTTCATCTTACTAGATTTAATCCAAAGTTCCATTTTCTAGAAACCAGTTTTCTAGATTCACAGTTCATAACCAAAAATCATCACAGGGAGAAGACTGATATTAAAGGCACACACACACACATACATACACACACAACACACACATATGTGTATTGATAATCATTAAATATCATATTTTTGACCAAAGTCTGAATTAGTCAAATAAACTGCTTTGCCTTACTGTAAAATGACTTTTTCTGTGTCAGCAACTCCAGAGACAAGATAAGGCTAAAAGTGGGATTTCTCCTTATCTTGGGACTTATTCCTTGTGGGAAGCAGCTAAACATACCCAATAGCTTCTTTGTTCTCTGAGTAAACTCAGAGAATATCTCTCCCTCCAGATAGGGCTAACTTGGGAGCATTCTTTCTTCTAAGAAGAAGACTGAAGCTAATATACTATCTTGAATAATGGGACCTTTTCTTATCTAAATATTTTGTGGGGCGTGTATTAGGTTGTGGCATGTTAATGATAAAGAAAACACAGATGTTCCAGATTGACACCTCGTCAATTCCTCGTAATCATAATTTTTTACCCTGAATTAGGCTGCCTCCAAAACGTATTTAAACCTTTTCAGTTTTCTTGTTCATCAGTTGGAAATTAAATTCTAACTCCTTGTACAAGTTCTCAAGCTTAAGGGAATAAAATAAATAAAAAAATTAAATTCTGTAACTTGTCGCTATTTGTCTCCTTTAACCAAACTTTTTAGAAGATTGACAGTATATACATATACGTGTGTGTGTGTGTGTGTGTGTGTGTGTGTGTATAGTGGCAAGTGAAAGGTGAAAAGACTGAGGAAACAAGTTTGTTCTTTCAAGCACATTGATTTATTAAGTAATGTGTGGCAATTATCTAACAAATCAGGACCAAGTCCCTTCCTTAGCTTAGGGCAAGACCCCAAACATAGGGGGAAACACTTTTATACATTAAACACAATAAAATAAGACCAATAAATTGAAAAAAAAAATACATTAGGTGATCTGATTTCTAATTGGATGAAAGATTAAGGACTTTCCAAGTTGGGAGGGAAAGAGTGAATGCCTGTGATTTCCTGATTCAGAGAAATAGGTGTCCTACTTCCCCCAAGTGTCTGCAAACCAAAGAACATGGAAGTAATCGTTAACTGATCAAAACGGGTCCAGGATTCAGATAAGACACATGGATCACTTGAGATGTATGTTTGTGAGAAAACTTCTTGCATCAGTCTTTGGATCTGACTGGGTTTCTGGGTGTTGGAAATGCCAACCTGGCAATGCAAAAACACAATTGATACCAAAAATCTGAGATTATGGAGAAATCCAGAGTAATTGAACACTTCTGGCCAGAAATGGCCTCCGTCCTTCTTATGGAAGGAGGAGTGTAGGATACAAAAGCCAAGTAAGTTTTATACCTTAGTTTGGTGCAGACACTCCCTTCAGAGGATTGATTGGTTCGTTCTCTTCTGGGTATACCTCTCCATCATCTTACATTATTACCAATGAGGCTCTAATTCTGTTAGATAATGTACAGAATACATGAGGTTCGTTGAGCAAGAACAGTAACAACCCCAGAATACTGACGTCCCTCTCCCAACTGGTCTAACCTAGATCTGTCCTTATCTGGGTCTGAGTGTCCCCAGGCCACTGTCTGCTCACTAATTGGTCAAATCCACCTGCTGCTGCCAGCTCCTTCTTACTTTACTTTATTTCACTTTTAGATTACTAAAATTAGATTACTAAAGTAATCTAGGAGTTCTATGGGAGCTGGGAATCCAACAGGCTGCTGTCTGGTCTGCCAACCTTGCTTTTATCAGCAGCCTCATTTCAACAATTTTGCAATCCTGTGGAAACTTAACCCTTTGCTCCTTCTCACATGGTCAACATAACCTAGATCATTTTCAGTCATGTCCGATTCTTCGTGACCCACCTTGAGGTTTTCTTGGCAAAGATACTAGAGTATCAATTTCCTTCCCCAGCTCATTTTACAGATGAGTAAACGGAGGCAAACAGCATTAAGTAACTTGCCCAGGCTCACGCAGCTAGTAAGTGTCTGAGGTCACATTTGAACTCAGGAAGATGAGTTTTCCTGACTCCGGGCAGAAGGCGCAATGCACTATGGCGCCACCTAGCTGCCTCAGTATAAGAAATCATGCATATGAGAGATGCAGAGAAACATGGAGAGACTTACCAATGTTCTAGCAAAAAGTGAAAGTGGAACCACAAAAATAACATAAACAACACCTAGAACAAGGCACAAGGGAGGCGGGGAGGCGGGAATATCTGTAATTGAAATTACAAAGTATGTCCCACAAGAAAAGATGAGAAAATGCACCTCCCTTCTTCTTTTATAGAAGTGAAAGCTACCGGGGTGGCTCAGTAGCACAGCGAACAGAGCACAGCCCTGGAGTCAGGAGCACTTGAGCTCAAATCCAGCCTCAGACACTTAAACACTTACTAGCCGTGTGACCTTGGGCAAGTCACTTAACCTCAATTGCCCTCCCAATAGCAAAAAAAAAAAAGTGAAAGCTATGTCCATAACACTTTGCATTACATGTGTTATTCAATTGCTGTGCTGGTTAATTTTGCTAATTGGCCTTTCTTCTTTTTCTTTTTCATTATTTGTTACAGGGTGTAACTTTCTGGGTAGGAGAGATGAAGTGATGTATTTGCAGCTGAAGGTGATATGAAAGCAAAAGATACTAAAAAAAAATAAACAATAAAAAAGTCTCACCGCGGGGAGCGGGTAAGGGGTTCACCGAAAGCTCTGTGCGGTTAAAGAGGACCCAACCTTGCCTCGTCCTCTCATTCATGTCTGTGCCCTGTCTGTGGATTGTGCATCATGTGCTAACAAATCAGGGCAACATGCTGTCCATTCAGTTTCCTATCATGGTTTAAGAGTAAGCATTCTTTACTCCCTTGGCTTTGCCAAAGCGGTCGGCCAAGCCGATCTCTCGGGGGGAGTGCTGAATCAGTTGTGTCCTGTTGCTTGATCCAGTCAGCACAAAATCAGCCGCAAGAAGGAACATCCAAAGACCCTTATGACCAATAGTTAATCCTCACTTCTTTGTTTTTTGGATGAGTGATCTTTGATAGTATTTGAAGATGGCTTGGGCTATCATCTATTTCCTTAATTCGTGTCTTGTTTAATTTCAAAGCCAGAGTGGACCATGACTCAAGTTGGCTTCCACATCTGTGTCTGTCATGGAATCCCCTGAATGATCTTAACACCATCATGGGAAACGCTTCCACTGATGGCAGGGGAAACTTGGGGCTAATTCTTCTCCGCTACAGAAAGGCTTTGTCTGTTTGTTTCTTTGTTGTTGTTGCACACTACAAATGCATTTTTCTTCCCTTTTGAAGCAAATGGAAGGAATATAGAATTGTAGTCAGAAGGTCTGAATTCAAAACTGGATATGCAGGAATCAGCCCAAGCCTGTAGGAGTCGGTTGATAAATTTTCATTTTCACCTCAGAGACTGGCAAATTCAACAAATCGGAGTTTGATGTATTGTTCTGTTGAGTGTCTCAACTTGAGGAAGTGATGGAGAAAATGCAAATTATGCAAGTTAAACTTAAAACTGTCTCCTGCCTTTTCAGAGCGCCAGCTGACAGGCTCTCACCAGCACTCCCCTGCTAAGTCCACAATTTCTGCCACTTACTAGCTGCGTGTCGTGGTTTGGTTAACATCCTTCACCTCAGTTGTTTCATCTGTAAAATGGGAAAGGAATGCTTTCACTACTTCCGCTACACTGCTCACAGGGTCATTAGGATCTAATGGTGATAACAAATCATTTAAAAGCTCCCCGAAGTTCATAAAACGTTGCAGAAATGCCATTTACTCCTGTTATGTATATATGTTTAATACCATAAAAATCTTCCAATCTATTTTTGTTTGTAATTTGTCCCCAACTAGATCCGTGTTTGAATTTGGTCGTTTGCCACTATACAGCCCTAAGCACTGGCAGAAGGGAGACTTTCCGTGGTTGTGTTCCTGTAGACCAAAGTTGCTCTACCTGTGGGTCGCGACCCCTTTGGGGATCGAACGACCCTTTCACAGGGGTTGCCTAAGACCATCAGAAAACACATATTTCCGGTGGTCTCAGGAACCTAGACTCCGCTCCTCTACCCGTCTCCAGGTGGGTCTGCCCACATATGAGTATTAAAGGGTCGGGGCATTAGGAAGGTTGAGAACCACTGCTATAGACGTTGGACTCTTTGAGAGGTTGGTGAGGGACCCTACACGGTGTCTATCTCTAATCAGCTCGAAGGACTGGTCTCAGAAGGCCACTTTACTAATGAGAGAGGACTCTAGACTAGGCTAATTTGGTTTTTGCTCAAGAGTGTGGCTCTTGGGTTTTCCCAGTCTGTGTCAAACTAGCAAAGTTTAAGTAGCGAATGGGAGAGGGACCAGACTGGGGAAACTCCTTTTTACCAATAAAGGCCTCATTTTCTGTAATGTAAGGTAAGTGAGTTGCCCACTGACAATACGTGCCAAAGGTGGGACCTGAACCTAGGTCTTCCTTGCCTTACAGATGGCCTTATTGTGCCATACAGCCCCTCAACACATTAATGTATGTGGCGGGGGGGGGGGGGGGATGGACACATTTCAGTTTTTCATTAAAAAAATAGTTATTGAAATTATTATCACTAATGTTAAAAGGGCATCAGCTGGACTCAGCTATATCAATATATTTTCAGAATGAGGGCTACCTGCCAGAAGAGCATTTGAAAGAGAGAGAATAACAGGGAAGAAAGCCTGAAATGAATACCTTCCCAGGTGACATCCAAGTCCTACAAGGAGAATGGCCAGTAAGTCATGGTGTTCCCATAGTTTGCTGGGTGTAAGGTCTCTGTTTACCATCAGCTGTTACCCAGGGAGACAGCTGAGTACTAAGATCGGCTGAAAGAGGTGTTTGAAAGGAGACATGATCCATAAAGAAGCTGGAGAGTAGGACAAGGAGCTATGGGGCCCAGGTTTTCATCACTTAACGCAAATTCACAATGGGATCGATAATTTGATGCCCCAGACAAACTATGAAGTTTCTCACTCCATGTAACTCTCGATATTCTATCTGTGTATAATTCTGTGCTAAAAGAGACTGTCAACACTTTAACTTACATTAACAAATATATTTAAACAGATGGGGAAAGTGGTCAAGGTGGAAAGAACGGCTTTGCTCTTTCTGTAAAGAAACAATTATCATTTTTGGTTAATCAAACGTTTAATCATCTTAGATGGAGCTTCTGAACAAATATCAGCTATGATTAACTATAATAACTTAATGTTGGGATGTCGAACTAAGTAAGACTTTTTTTGAGCAACTATTATCTGTTAAAAAACAAAACAAACAAAAAAAATAGTGAGGACCATGGGTATTCAAATAAAAAGCTGATAGTAGGGATCAACGTGATTTATATGATACCCAATATATGGGAAACTTAAATTTAAAATCTTAAAAAATATGCTTCATTTCCTTTCTTAATCTATAGAATATTAAAGCAAATAAAGTAATTTATGTTATAACTTAGTTTAACTTCCCCAAATAAACACAAAGATCAATCTCTTCTAACTACAGTGACTTGTAAACATTTTCCCTCTCTTCAGGAAAAAAAATAGATTAGGTTATTCTTTTAAGGGACTGATCTATTTTATTTTTATGCAAAATCTTTCTACATACATATTTAATCAGATTAAAGAAATAAAGAAAACAGTGACACATGGTGGTCAATTATGTGATCTACAGGTTTTTATCCCCTCAAACTGTATGAAAGTTCACGATTTACAGAGACATTTCCATTTATCTCAAAAGGTGAGAAGAAATTCATTACGCATTTTAAAAACCAAATTAACTTTAACTGAGTACATGTTGAAAGACACAATATGTAACATACGTGTGCTTAGAAGGGATGGCAGTTAACGACACCAAACAATAATGTATCAAAACTACAAAGAGCTTACAGAGCATTAGTTTGGAAATTTTTAAAATATATTTTATTATTGTTTAGGAAAGTGTGAAGATAGATGAAAAAAATGTGATTAAACATAGGCTGATGAGGTCCTTATGCGAATGTTAACTGGAAATAAAGGAGAGGTATGTCTGTGAAGATCAGCAATTCCTCTTCCCAGTTCTCACATTGTTGACCTTAAAGTAATCATGCAATGGAAAAATAAATAGTCCTCATGTTCATAGAGCTGGGCCCAAGTTATTTATGTGCAACAAATCAGAAGTGATGTCACTGGAAGAGACATTTTTTTCCCCAGAACATCGTTGCCCTTACTGAACCAGAGAAGAGACATTTGCTGCTGTGACTGGTGTCTATTTTATTTTTCTGATATGCTAAGTATGCATATTTGGTTACAATAATAATTATGGATAGCATTTGTATAGCACTTGAGGACAGCTAGGCATACTATATAGAGCACCAGACCTGAAGTCAGGAAGACCTGAGTTCAAATCCAGCCTCAGACACTTACTAGCTGTGAGACCCTGGGCAAGTCACCTAACCCTGTTTATCTCAGTTTCCTCATCTGTAAAATGAGTTGGAGAAGGAAATGGAACCTCCCCAGTCTGTTTGCCAACAGAACCCTAAAAGTTGTCACAAAGAGTCAGACTCACCTGAAGAACAACAAATATAGCACTTATTATGTGTGCCAGGCACTGTGCTAGGGACATTCCAAATATTACTTTATTTGAGCCTCACAATGTAAAAACAATGCAATATTCACAACATCCACTGTGACTATCAATATGCTGTTGTAGTTGTGAATCATAAAATGTAGCAGGCTCTCCACATGGAGGACAGAGCCAAAGCATTTATTCACAATGTAAAAACAATGCAATATTCACAACATCCACTGTGACTATCAATATGCTGTTGTAGCTGTGACTCACAATATATAACAGGCTCTCCACATGGAGGACAGAGCCAAAGCATTTATTCAAATATCAGAAAACTGAGTCCCCAGACCAGAAAGTCAAAGTCATTACAGTAGCCATGAAGTTGGTACACATAGTTTATGCAGTAAACACCCACATTCTCAAGCCTTCAAAACAAAACAGGCTCCCTCAGGCAAGGATCCTCCTCTCCTCACTCACAATAACTGCTCAACCTCCACACTGCTTGCTCTCAGCAGTTCCAGCTCCCAGCAGTTCTCAGCAGAAGTCCTCAGCTGAAGTTCTGGCTGGCTCTCAAAAGAAGTTCTGCCACCACCAGTTCTGTTCTCAAAATCTCTTCCCTCTCCATCCTAGAGCTCTTGTTAGCTCCTCCCTGCCCCACCCCTTCCTGCTAGACAGCAAGTTTATCCCACTGTGGGATTCGCAAGTTCTGGGTCTTAATACTAAACACAATAATGAACTTGAAATTAAGTGCTAAGGACTTGTTAGCTTGTCAATACAAGGGGCATGGAAGATCTTCAAATCCCATTACCATCACACACAACAACCATAGGAAGTAGGTGCTATTATTAATCTCATTTTACAGATAAGGAAACTGAGGTAAACAGAGGTCAAGTGACTTACCCAGGGTCGTACAATTAGTAAGTATCTGAGGTCTGATTTGAACTCTGGTCTTACTTATTCCAAGCCAGACTTTCTCCACTGAGTCACCCAGCTGCATTCCTAAATATAATCAAATCAATATTTAACTATAAATTTTCAATTACCTTATAATTTTTCACCCCATACAACTCTTGATATTGTATCTGGACATGATATTTTGCCAAAAGAGATTGTCAACACTTTGACTTATGTTAACATATTTAAACAGTGGGGAAAGCAGTCTAGGTGGAAAGGGTAGCTTTGTTCTTTTGGTAAAGAAATAATCATCATTTTCAGCTAATCAAACATTTAATCATCTCAGATGGAGCTTCTGAATGAACATAAAATATTATTAACCACAGTAATTCAAAGCTAATTTAAAAGGTCAGATCAATATTTGATTATAATTAGGAGGCTATTGAGGTAATAAAGTCAAGAGAGGCAACACTGTTTAAACATGAGCATGCGAATTGCCTCTGTCATTTGGGAACATGCTCTTCTTTATCTTAATCTTTAGATTCTCTACATCTCAGTTTTCTCACCTGTGTGTGAGATGAAAGAGTCCAGAGTCTGAATCTAAGGTCAGAAAAGGTCTTTATTCTTTCTCATGAGAAAGGACTCTACCCCCTGTCGCCCAACATGACATCTGCAGGGAGAGAGTGAGAGGTGGAAGGCAGCCCATGGTTATATAATATTCTAATGCAGAAACCCAACCCCACAACTGGCCTTCACTCTTGTTGGTAGTGGGTCTGACCCACAACCTAAGCACAGGAATCTCTCCGAGACAAAGGACTCAGAAACATGTGAGTGTCCAGTGAAAGCAGTCTTAACCTTATTTGGCATATCTTGTGCTGAGTTGGCTCTGGGGGAGGGTCTCCAATGCTCTAAGCCCCAGATTGCTAGAAGGTCAGGTGACCTAGGCCTAGTGAATACTGACGCCATTCTAGATTTGATTTTTCAGAATGGGGAAACTTCACTATTAATTATCCCTTACACCTGTAAAATGGATAATACTTGGTCAACCTGCCACATTGTGATGGGTTTGGAGCATACATTCTTGAGCTTCAAAAATTCTATTATACCTTCCTTTCTTCAGTTATTACTGTTGTAAAAGTTTCCTTTGTAATTGAAATGTGTCTATAAGATAGTGAAAGTCTTATTGTTTTTTTTTAAATTTATTTATTTACTTTTGGTTTACAACATTCAGTTCCACAATCCCTTGAGTTCCAAATTTTCTCCTTCTACCTCTCATACTCCTTCTCCTTCTCCCTCTTCCTCTCCCTCTCCTCCCCCCTCCCCCCCACCATGGTGGCATGCAATCTGACATAGGTTCTGCAAATACCTTCACATTAAACATTAGTCAAGTTGTAAAGAAGGATTATAACCAAGGGAGTGAATGAGAAAGAAGGAATGAAACAAAACAAAACCCAAAAGAGAGAGAAGTCTTATTGTTAAACAACATGAGAAGGGGGAAAAAAAGAGCAAAGTCTGTGCCTCTACAAGTAAGATTCGTTGTCATTACCTTCCAGGGAAAGAGCTGCCTGACCCCAGAGATATGGGTGAGATGATTTCGATATCGTGAAACTGACCTTTGTGCTCTTAGGATCAAAGCAAAACGAGCTTCTTGTCTCATTGTCCCTTTAAGTCTCGCAAGCATCTGGGAAGGATGCAGGTGAGCCCAAGGCTTAAATACCTTAGGTGACTGTCTTCTAAAAAAAAGAATAGCCACCTGTGTAATAGGATTTCATGAGACTGGGAAGGGCCATTTATCCTTTCAAGTTGCTCCCCGGACTCGGTTGCTTTCTGAAATTCCCTTACAAATGCAAACTTGTCTACTTTTAAAGTAAACTACCCCCAGGAGAGAGAAAAGCCTATTTAGTCATTTCCACCTTGGTAAGAATTAGTTTACAGACACAGTTCTTGGCCAAGGATCAAAGCCAGCCAGGAAGATTTGGATTCAAGTTTGCCCCTGAGCATCGCATACAGATTGTGTGACCTGGTCAAGTCATACCACTTGTCTGTGCTCTAGTTAGCTTTCTGATTCTAGACATTGTAGAGAGTATGCTGTTCTGCATTACCAGAGGGAGTTTCTTTTTTTCTTTTGGCTTTTTAGAGGAGGGAAGGCAGGGCAATTGGGGTTAAGTGACTTGCCCAAGGTCACACAGCTAGTACGTGTTAGAGGAGGGAAGGCAGGGCAATTGGGGTTAAGTGACTTGCCCAAGGTCACACGGCTAGTAAGTGTTAAGTGTCAGAGGCTCGGATTTGAACTCAGGTCAAAGGGAGTTTCTTCACCTTAGAGTTAGTTCCCTCTACCAGTTAATTCTCATTTACAGGGTGTTATGGCAGTTCTCCAGGATGATTCAGGTTAAAAATTATTCAATGGTACCTTAAGCACTAAACAATTGCAGAACAATGTGGGTGGTATATTAAATTACCCTGAGGACACATTTTTGTTGTTGCGAGGGGTTTGAGGCAGAACAATTGGGGAACCACTGGCTTATACTGATGACATGACAAATTCAGTCCATATCCCCATGAACTGTGCAGTGGTTAGAAACTCAGAAACCACACGTAGGGCAGCTGGGTGGCACCATATTGCACAGAGCCCTGGGCCTGGAGTCTGGAAGGTTCATCTTCCTGAGTTCAAATCTGACCTCAGACAGATACTAGCTGTGTGACCTTGTCACATCACCCTGTCACTTCACCCTATTTGCCTTAGTTTCCTCATCTATAAAATGAGCTGGAGAAGGAAATGACAAACCACTCCCGTATCTTTGCCAAGAATGAGTCACGAAGAGAAAGACACAACTGAAAAACAGAAACAAACAAAAAAGACTCAAATCACACATAAAGGTTCCTATGGGCTGCCTGTTGGCTTAATTTTAAAACGTAATATCTGTGTTTTGTTGTATTTTTATATATTTTGTTAAATATTTCCTAATTACATTATAATCCGGTTTAGTGCTGGGGAGAGCTGTGGGCTGCGTCTGACATTTCTTCCTTAGCTTATCTAAGCTTTTCTTGAGAAGAAATTTTTATAGGGTTGATATAACCTGAGAAGACAGGTCATCTGGATGGGGGCAGTCAGTAAGAAGATCCCTGACAAGCAGGGAGGAGGGGACAGAAAGCTGAGGGCTATTTTTCTATTCCTCACTGTGTTGCCTTAGGATGCTCTTTGAAAATGGAGTATATTGCTAACTCCAAGAGTATTGTCCTGCCTCTCAGGATAAGATCTAAGTGTGTTCTCTCTGATGTTCATTAAGGCTATTTTTCTTTCTTTCTCCTTCAGACGGAGTTTAAAAAGATATAGATAGGGATCGCCAACTGAATGGAGTCTCAATTAGCCTTTTCAAAGCTATTATTTACTAATGCCCAAGAGGTTACTGCTGGCTGTGGGAACGCTGTCTTCAAGGCTTATATGAGATCGTTAAGCTGACAGGACTTCATGGAATGGTTTGTTTTGCAGCTCTAACACAAAGGATTGTAAACAGAATCCCAGAGTCTCAGAGTTTGGAAGGCACCAAAAGGGCATCGCTCACCAAGAATCCTTCTATGATTCGATCAATGGCAGACGAATAGCTTAGCCTTTATTTGATATACTCCAGTGAAGGAGAACCTACCTCCTCAGAAGGTGGTGCATAGAAATATCACTAGCTCCATTTTGCAGGTGAAGAACTGAGGCTCTCAGCCTTCAGGTCACTTCCTATGGTGACACAAATTGTGCCTAAGTGGAAATTGGAACCTAGATCTCTGACCTCCATGCCCACCGTTACCGGCAATTTTTTTCTTTCCTAGTTTGTAAACTCCGTGAGGTCAGGGGCTGTCTCTGAGATAACCTTGGTAACTCTCTCTTAGTATTTAACACAATGCTCAGTACACATCTTCCTGAGTTCAAATTAAGTCTCAGACACTTGCTAGTTGTGTGACCCTGAATAAATCACTTACCTCTGAGTTTCTATCTGTAAAAAAGAGCTGGAGAAGAAAATGGCAAGCCTCTCCAGTATCTTTGCCAAGAAAACCCTCAATGGGGTCACAGAGTCAAAGTTGACCAAAATGACTCAGCAAAAATCAGCACACAGTAGGTCTTTAATAAATGTTTGTTATATGACCAAGGTGAATGACTTGAGAGGCAGCCCATTTACAAGGGGGAAAAAACGCAGGACTGCACAAAAGCTATAAAAAAAATCTGGGTTCTCTTCCCATTCTAGAAGTTGCTCAATTGGGTCGGTCTCTTGAACTTTCTAGGTTTCAGCAGCCTGGTCCATACAGTACACTACCTACTTAGAGGCAGATTAGAAAGAGGCCTGAACTTGAGTCAACACACTTGAGCTTGCTTATGACTGGGAAGCTTAGCTAGATGCTTGTGACCATGGGCTGTGACTTTAAACTCTCCAAGCCTCAGCTTTCCTTGTCTGTAAAATCAGAACAGCTGTGCTTTTCTCACCTGTCTCACAGGGCTGCTCAGCAGAAAGTACCCGTGACTTTCACCTGGGTTGCCTAGTTATGGCAGTGGCCTTGGTGAAGTGTACAGTGATGTGTCACACCCTGCGGCTGGTATGGCCCACCAAGAGGCCAGAGGCCAGGACTTGTATATGATTATGAATCAAGCCTGGAAGGGCTTTGTAAAGTGTGTGCAGACATCTAAAGAGAATGAGTCCCAATAGCACCCCCATCACCTATGACATCAGGCAGGTGTTTGAGTGGCGCTGCCTCATATACCGGGCTGAGACCCAGACCTGTGAGCCCTGTAACAAAAATTGGATCAAAGAGAAGACTAATGTATTTCTTCATTCAGACCCAACAAGTCAGCAAAATAGGTAGGGTGGGGAGGAAGGGGGAAGGAAGGAAGTAACACTGGGGATGGGGACCAGGGCCTGGAAGACAAGTGTGGACAGTTCCTTGTAGTGGAAGTCTTACGCAATACTAGTCCTATTTCCATTGTATTACTGGTCGACCAAGGCTGACCCATGAAAGATTTTGTGTGGTTTGATCCAAAGCCCCTGTCCCTCTCTGTTGTTTCCTTCCTCCCTCCCTTCCTTCCTTCCTTCCCTCTTTCCCTCCTTTCCCCCTTTCCTTCTTCCCCCCTTCCTCCCTTCCTTCCCTCTTTCCTCCTTCTTCCCTTCTCTCCTTCCTTCCTTCCTTTCTTCCTCCCTTCCTCTCTCCCCCCTTCCTATTTCTCTTTCTTTATTTAAATTTTAAAAATTAGCTGAAAATTTATCTTGGTTAATTAACACTTGGTTACAAGTCTTCGACTACTCATCCCCTTCACAGTGGTCACAACCTAACCCTTTTCAAAGCCTTTTTTTTCAGTTACGTCTTCAGGATCTACAAAGGCTTTAGTAGAGAATAAAACAAACATTCTTTTTGTTTCATTTTTAATACTTTCTAAGCCTCATAGTACTCTATAAACAAGAGTTACTCTCAGGGATAAACTGATAGATGTTTAACAACTTTCTGGGAAAAAAAAATTGCTGCATACTTTTTAAAATTAAATTCGCATGATTAACATTTTCTCCATGACTTTCTTAAGCCTAGACAAGGAACAAAATAATGAATCAGGCTCTTATTTGTAGCATTTGCTAGTTTCTGAGGTGAAAAAAATCTGATTTTTGACACTTTAACAATCAACTCTTGAGAGCGTGAATGAACTGGCTCCAGGACACCCCAGCTTCATTTTCAGAAAACAGTTATTGAACACATGAAAAGACAAATAATACAAACTTACCATATTCTAATTACCGTGACAAAAGGTACAGATAATAAGTGCTACTGGGATTTATAAAAAAGGAGTGACGTCCTGACCCTGTCCAGAAAGTCTTCATGAAAGAGATGAGCCTTGAGAAAGGACGTGTCTTATGTAGCCCCTTATCAGAAAGGAGGCTGATGGAGAGTAGGTTTTCTCAGCTGGAAAGAGAGACTGAAGGGCCAGATAAAGTAGAAACCTGTGAAATGGGAGGGTGGTGGCAAAGAGGAAGCTCTAGAACTTTTAAGTCCCATGGAGAAGACAGAGGGAAGTGGAGAAACGGGGGGTGACGGTAAACATTTAATTTTCTTTCTGAAAAAAAAGGGCCACAGGGCACTTTAGAGATTACCCTGCATTATTATCAACATCTTCTCTATAAAGTCTAGACAACTAAGAAGCAGGGGTGGGGAACCTGCAGCCTTGAGTACACATGTGGCCCTCTTGATCTTCAAGTGTAGATTGAATCCAAACTTCACAGAACAAATTTCTTTAATAAGAGGATTTGTTCTGTAAAACTTGGGCTCAGTCGAAAGGCTACACCCAAGGATGTGGCCTTGAGTCTGCAGGTTCCCTCTTCCCCCACTCTCCACCCCCCAGGATCAAGCCCTGATTTGTAACATCTGCTGAATTCCAAGGTGTACGTGTGAGCTCACATTGAATATTTAACGATCAGCTCAAAGGCGGTTCGAGCTGGCTCCAGCAGAGCCCAGGCCACGAACCAGCAGCCAACTGATTACCAGGGAAGGGTGGATGCTGTTGCTCTGAATTGAATATGCTCCTCAGCAGCTGCGGCTTGTCCATCTTCCTGACCTGCTTCAGGTGTGATCTGCCTGGACGGAATTTCCTGCTGACCTAGTATGGATGAATTTATCTATCCCCTCTGCACTCCTTCTCTATTTCCCAGCAGTCTGGGAAACAAGCATGCTTTCAATTAAATATTGTTTGTTTGCTGTCTCCACTTTGTTTCCACCTCAGAGATGAGCTAAGTTGTGTTTCACTCTAAGCAGGAGAAAGGAATGGAATTCATCATAGGCAAGGACAAAGCGGAAACAATGGTAAAAACGGGAAACACTTTTTAAAAGCATTTTGGTGTCCTCAATGTTTGGTGCCACTGAGTATTTCCATAGAACTGGTTTCTTGTGTAAGCCTATGGATTTTATCTGACACATTTGAAAGCCTGAAAGCAGGATTCTGAGACGTTCAAAGGCTTCCCCAGACTGCAGCCAAAGGGTCCCACACACAAATAAAATAAAAAATTCCCTCGCTGACAAGTAGCCCTCAACTCAATCCTGACCCTATATTGAAGCTCATTCTTGCTCTGCCAATGGACGGCTTTACTCAGATGGATGGGGAAGAAGAGGGAGAATATTCCAGGCAAGATCAATATTTGATTTAAAAAGGAAGAAGGGACTGTATGTTGTATATTTGGGGAATAAGCTAAAGCCTAGTGTATCTAGAAAGGGAGCAGTAGAAGCATTTGTATACTTCCCACTCTGTGCTAAGTACTTTATAGATATTACATTATTTACTTCTCACAACAACCCTGGGAGGTAGGTCCTGCTGTTATTTACAACTGAGGCAGACTAGTTAAGTGACTTGCCCAGGGTCACACAGTTGGTGAATCTCTAAGGCTGGATATGAACTCAGGTCTTGCTGACTCCAGGCCCTGTACCACCCAGCTGCTAGAGCAGCAGTTCTCAATCTGTGGGTTATGTTCAATTTGTAACAATAAAAATACATCCTGCATATCAGATAGATTCATAACTAGCAAAATTATAGTTATGAAGTAATACCAAAAATGATTTTATGGTTGGGGGTCACTATAACATGAGGAACTGTGTTAAAGGGTCACAGCATTAGGAAGGTTGAGAACCACTGTGCTAGAGGATCCACATGAGGAAACAGATAAGAAAGGTAGATTGTAACCACATTGCAGATGATGGAATTAGAGATGGAAGGAACTGGAGAGATCATTTTTTCACCTCACTTTAGAAATGAAGAATCTGGGGCTTAGTGTGGTTAAGGGACTTTCTCAAGATCACAGCCTTCTGCATTGAGCTGGGACGTGGCATGGCTGGTGTGCTGCTGTGACAGGGAAAGATTTTTATCTTGGTTGGAAACCTTGCATATAATGAATTTTGCTGTTTCTGCCATACTGTTATCCGCCCATTCCCCCTTGGCTGGTCTCCCTTGTCTCTCCTAGCCCTGCTTTCTAACTTTGGACTATGAGGCTAGTCTCTAATTCATGGATTTGTTTTGGGAAGTGTTTGGCTTGACCCAGCATGGATTCTGGTTATAGTTTCGGTCGCAACTTGGATCCTGTCCATTGCCCCCCAGCAACATTCTCTCACCTGTACATAGTCCTTTTCCTCCATCACCAACCCTATCCCTATAAATGGAGGAACTCAGTAATACTAAAGAGGCTTTCTTTGAAAATGTGAGATGTTGTCTCCAAGAACTCTCTCTATTAGCTTTCATCTGGAATTGCCAATGATTGCATTTGTCGGCTCTGTCCTGGGCAAAGGACTAGTTCCTATGAATGGGTTTGTCTCCTGCCGGACCTTCCAGAGAAGACCACCTACTGCCTTGGACCACTGCCAATTACCTGCTACCTACTTAGCTTGATGCCATGTTCCTCCCACCTGCCAGGACACCCGGCTGCTACCCACTCTCGGACCTCCCTGAAGCTAAATACCTTTCTACTCGTATGCCCGTCTCTTTCCAGTGGTTTTCCAACTCCAAGAGCCAAAATTCCATTGCTGAGGTCTTCTAAGAGTGGGAGCCATCTTTAATCTGACCTGTACCAGTCACCAAGGCTTTTAAAGGAGGTATTTGTTTTAAAAGAAGACAAAAACTTTGGAAAGATTTTAAAACATGATAGAGTTGGGTATCTGAGACAGAATAGATCAGCTTGGGGAGAAGGGAGATGAACTGGACCCATTCTGGGGACACATTGCAAGAGAATCATGAAAAAGAATAAAAACACCTATATTTGAGTCGTTGCTCTCATTCACTCCTCGTGTGAAGCTGGGCAAAGCCCAGCTTTTCTGGGTCACACTACTTAAATGAAGAGACTGGGGGCCAATGCCACTTTTAATGGCTCTTCAAGCTTCAGATTCTAGAATTTGAATTGTATTTAGTATTTGAGAAGCCAATGAGAGAAGGAATGAAGGTAGAAAATGGACTGATAAAAAGGAAACTTCTAAAAGTCTTGGTTTTCTTTTGGGACTTAGAGTGTGTCAGGTGGAGGCTGGGGGAGGCATACTGGGAAAACCAAAGGGAAAAAAAGCAGGTGATACATGCAGCTATCTAAAAATACTGTGGAGACTGAGGTGAGTTAGAGTTCTCTGTGAAGAGCTATTTTGGCGCTTTTTGTTTTGTTTTGTTTTGTTTTGGTCTGGTACCTAAAAACGGGCTGGTGATAAGTAGGACTTTCCACTTATTTCTCTGAAATCGCTCAGGACTGAACCCAAGCCCTCATTATCAGATGAGGTAATACCTGTAGCCTCTAGCACAGTGCCTGGTATGTAGTAGAAGCTTGTTCCCTTCCCTTCTCTCCCATATTCTAGGAATAGGAGCTAGTATTTATGATGTTCTGCAAAGAACTTTAGCAGCCTTATCTCATATTATCCTCACAACAACCCGGGGAGGTAGGTGTCATTATGATTCCCATTTTACAGATTAGAAAACTAAGGCAGACAAAGGTTAATGGACTTGCTTAGGGTCACACATCTTTACTAGTATCTGAGGCCAGATTTGAAGTCAGGTCTGACACTAGGTCCAACCCTCCATCCACAGAGACATTTAAAAGAAATAGAACACAGACCGGAACTCAAAGGAATGAAACCACTGACACTGCCCCAGCACTAGCGACATCCATGCTGAGGGCCATTTAGCTCAGAGTATCCCACAGACTTTCTTCCAGGGTATAGAGATCACTAAGATCAGAAGCAGAGGAGTCTGTATTTGGTCCTGGGGGTAACTGCAGGGAAAGGGGGGAAGGAGGGGAGTGTGAGGACACTTGGCTGCTGAGTGGGGGGACGTGGGGGGATTGAAGTGGGGAGAGTCTTGGGGGGAGAGTCAACTCTGGAGGTAAAATGATAACCTCCCTTTTCACTGGCTTTCACTCATGCTTGGCTCCCTCCTTCCTTCCTCCTGGCTTCTCCCCACTCTCTCAAGTCTCAGCTGAAATCTTAACTTCTGCAAAAAGCCTTTCAAGATCATCAATAGCCCTAGTGACTCTCCTGTATTGATTATTCCCAATGTTTCCCGTCTGTATCTTGATTGCATATAGTTGTTTGCCTCTTGTTTCCTCTCATTAGACTGTAAGCTCCTTGAGGGCAGGAGAGTCCTTTTTAGCTTTTGTTTTGTTTTTGCCTTTCCTGTTGACTTCACTGGGATAAAGACATTAGATTAGAATGTCCTGGAGGCTCTGAAAAATGAAATGACGCTTAAGATTTGTTCTAGGTTATATAGCCAGTAATGTCAGAGCGAAGGCTTGAGCCTAGGTCTCTGAGGGCTGCTCCACATCTGCTGCAACGCGTTATAGGCAAACATAAAACACATAGAGTATTTCCATGTTTTTCTTTCATTCCAGACAATCACAGGCTATAGGATTTCGAACTAAGAGAGGGAAAGAAGCTTAAGAGATCATTTAGTCCAATTGCTTTATTTTATACATGAGGAAACAGAGAACTCAGATGGTGACTGCATTCTGGAAGGCTCGGCCAGTGGGGCACAAGCTGTGATGGGCCCTGGTAAACTGGAAGTATTCATTCAAATCTGATCCAGGAGACACATTTTGTTGGCTATATTCCAAGGACCAGCCTGGAGGCTCATTACTTGACCTGGTCCTCCAGGGGACTTTTTTTTTTCCTTTTCTGCACCACATCCTAAAAGGAGGAGGAGTCTACTTCTGCATCTATAGAGGTCAGACCCAAATGGATGAACTCATGACTCATTGAAGTATAGAAATATTGAGAGTATTATTCACATCTAAAAATAATAATGATTTGGACAATTTTTAAATTTTAAATAAGAGGGTCCCCTTGTTTCTATTTTATTGTTTTGATGTGGTTGTTTTAATGGACTCTGGTCTCCAACTTCCACTACATTCTTCCATCGACAGCTGGCATTGGGTATTTTGTTTCTGGATGCAAAATGAGTTAATAGCTCCTAGAATAGCTGAACCCTTTCTTTCTGGCAAGATGCAGAGCGTGGTTTGCTGGTGCACCACTAAGCATGCTCTGTGCTTTCATTTCCCAGGAAGAATCTAGGTCACATCTGGGACACAGGAGAGATTTTGCAAAAAGCTCCATCTAAAACCCCAAATCCTTAAGTATCACTGTGCTGACCATGGCAAAATAATCACAAGGGGCTAATGTAGCCCCTTATTATTAGACTTCGGGGACTTATTTTTTTCATTAAATTTGTAGCGGCATTGCGTGTTAATAATACATGGAACATTCACATCTAATCTTGAGGACCCGCTGCTGTTCTGTACCCAGGCATGTGGTTTGGGCCCAGTGCTGTCCAGTGGAGTCTGGCCTCTGATTAGACTGGGTCTGGGCTCCCTGTGCTCATGCTCTGTGGCTCATTAATCCCCCACCCCTGTGGATCATTTTCTTCAGGCTTTAGGTTATGGCTCACGTCTTGGTTTTTTCCAAAGAGCGGCTAATAAAAGAGGAACTCAGTGTACAATATGAATCAGATATGGGGTTAGTAATTCATTCCTACATGCAAAAAAATGTTAAACATGAAGGCTTCGCAGCATATATTTTAACAAAACAATTTAAATAAGATTTAGGAACATCTTAAAGAGATTACTACCATCAGCTGGGCAGACCCTAAAACAGTTTGCAGGCCTTTTTATGTTCTACCTCAGCTCTTCATAATCACTCCACTCCAGACCTGGATCTCTGAACCTTTTGAGTAGCCACTTCCATAAGCAAACATTCCTCCATCTGCCCATACCAACTGCTATTGCCTCTGCTACTACCAACTGCTCCTCTCATTGTACCCAGGGTCTGTGGCCATCCTGAAACCACAAGGTTGCCTCCAAACTTGGACACATTCACGTTGAGGCTAGTGTTCAATCACCTAATCGGAAAGGATGCCAAGGACAAAAGGCCACAGGGACCCAGCCACAAATTTGCCTCCTTAAGTCCACACTCTATGGGGTTGATGAAGGAGCCATGGTGAAATGGTAGAAAGAGCTCTGTTCATCCTCCAGTGTCCCATACCAGTAGTCTAGAATTTAAAGTATATTACTTACCACTGGAGCTGAAGCAAAGAGAGAGTCAGAGCTAGCTCTTTCATCATTTCATCCTCTGGGGTCATCACCAGTCATCCTGACCTATATCTTGTCACTGGCCCCCATTACTCTGGAGGACAAAGGCTGTTGACTTTTCCCAGCTCTGCCTCTCTCAAATCCAATTCACGTGCAAGTTAAGACATCACCCCCCTGATGTCATTGGTCCTCTTTGAGAATAAAAGACAAACTATAAGACCACAGGACATAGCATCCAATCTGCAGTATCTTTTATGTGACCATTATAGGTTTTCCATTTATACCAAAATGTAAAGTCCTTTCAGTACTGTCTGAAATCAGGCCCTCAAAATCCCATGTTTGACCCGAACCAGAATGAATGCCAATTTGGATCATGCTCCATGAGATGTCTCCTGATGGCCAATTTAACCTTGAAACAGTGTATGAGTGGGGTCAAAAGCAGCCCACCTCACTTTAGTCTGAGACCTTAACTGGGTAATAACACATTTCAATCAGTCAATCAAAAGACCTCAGGTTGAGCACTAAAATTATTTGAAAGCCTTTTAATAAAGTGAAGTGATACTGGACAAGTAGTTATGGATATTCTTCATGCCCTCTGGGCCCTGGAGCTGGAATGGGGAAAGTGATATGAGTTTGGAATTCTAGTTAACCCAGCTGAGAAGGAACTGCAAGGATGGGGCTGCTCTCCTTCCTTCCCCTCCACCTTTGATTGGAGGAGTATCTTGCCAGGTTTAAAGGGTCTGAAGGATGTTGGATTTGTCATATTCCCATCAGTGTCCTAATATCTCCCAGGACAATGGGGGCCGTCATCTTCCCATTGGTGTTCTAGTGGTAAACTTGGATCATTTGGTGGCCTTTGGCATCATTGAAGTCAAGGACAGATGGAAGCATATTCACCATGTTTAAAGGGAACTTATTGAGCCCTCCACTAATGGAAGAAAAGAACTTTAAGAAACCAAGAGTTATGAGCTGGCCCTTTTCCCTACTTGCTCTCTCAACATAAACCCACTATCCCTTAGAGTATTGACTCTTCTGGGAAAGGGTGTCTCAGAGGGAGAAATGTTTTGCATGGATTGTTCTTACTGCCCCACCTTAATTAATACCCATTCTAAAAGCAACTTTTTGAAGGAGGGTTGACTCAATGAGCCTCAGCTGATAATCTTGGGGAGAAATATACCAGTGTGGGTTCAAGCTGATAGCATTGGTGAATCCACTTCTAATCCTCAAGGGCACAACTAGAACATTAAGGGGGGGATGTAGTCAGCCTAGTCTTGAGCCCTAGTTCACCTCTGAGAGTAGGATGAGGATATCCCACAATGTGTATAGGCGACACAGTAAAGTAAACAACCTCCACCGCTATCACAAAACCAAGCAGTAGATGCCATTTTTTAGGCCCCCTTTAACCCTGTAAATTTACTTACTAATGGTGCTTGCCTGACTTAGGGTCTGTCTGTCTGGTTACAACAAATTTATCACATAATATAGTGTCTGTTTTATAGCTCACATAAGAGATGATAATCACTGATATTTGCACGGCACTCTATATACAGTATTGCACTTAGCTCTCCAAGAAACCAGGTAAGGTGGAAAACGCAGCTTATTATCTGCATTTTACAATTATGAGGAAAAGAAAAACATCAGGGTCGAAGAACTTCCCTGCTGTCCATGATCACACAGCTAGTATGTGTTGGAGGTAGGATTTGAATCCAGTTCTCCCCTGGCTGAAGGTCCAACCTTAGGTTGCCTATTGATTACACCAGGCTGCTTCTTTTGAGATGGGATAAGCAATCCACAGGAGAAGAAATTAATGAGATGAAAAATACACATTGCTCAATTTCTTAGGCAATGGACAATCCATTAAGTTTTGTAAACACCAGTATCATCCTGGTAATGTTATCTGGCTGCCAGTCTTAGGACCCAGAGCCATCTGGGGAGTATTGGACATTTAGGCCAGTGGTTCTCAACCTGCGGGTCACGACCCCTTTGGGGTTGAATGACCTTTTCACAGGAGTTGCCTAAGACCATAGGAAAACACATATTTCCGATGGTCTTAGGAACCGAGACACTGCTCCTCTATCCATCTCCAGGTGGGTCTGCCCACATGCAGATACACCGACATATGAGTATTAAAGGGTCAAGGCATTAGGAAGGTTGAGAACCACTGCTTTAGGCAAATCCAAAGGAACTGGCAATATACATGGTGGGTCTAAGTGAGCAGTAGCATCTTAACGAGGATTGGCACTTGAGAAGTGTGTGAGGCGTTGCCTAGAATATGTGTAACTGGAAAAGATATCTGGACAGTCTTTTGACAAGAGAAGAAAAACATCAAAAGTCCATGTGCTGCTTTGTTATCCCTGAGAGAAGAAAAGGACCAATGGAACATCTCTAGCACATTGGTGTCATCTTCTGTGGAAGAGAGAATATGCAAGGTCCTTGAGGGGAGATGTTGTTCCATGCTTTGTCTTTGTATTTTTAATGCCGGATAGATTGTCTGGTCCCTAGCAGGTGCTTAATAAATGTTCATTGCTTGATTGATTTATGGAAGGATATGGGCAAAAATCACACAAGATGAGGAGGCATGGATGGATTTCCATTTTCATTTTGATGAGATCCTGAAAGCATACAAGTATTAAAATAGCTCCCACTTCTATGGCAATTTAAGACAGTAGATGTCCTGGGGGCTATCAGGGGAGATTTTCCCCTGCAGGAGCATTTTCATATTTATATACACACACACACACACACACACACACACACACACACACACACACATATATATATATATATACATATATAGATATATAGATATAGATATAGATATAGTTATGCACGAGAAGAAAATAATG
This sequence comes from Pseudochirops cupreus, assembly GCA_028627135.1. Classification (NCBI taxonomy): domain Eukaryota; kingdom Metazoa; phylum Chordata; class Mammalia; order Diprotodontia; family Pseudocheiridae; genus Pseudochirops; species Pseudochirops cupreus. The sequence goes on from CM053584.1 coordinate 16,283,423, forward strand.
AGATGAAAAATGCACATTTCCCAATTTATTTATCTATACACACATATGTGTGTGTATAAACATGCACATATAAACAATATACATTATATTATGTTTGTTTTATGCACACATACATACATTCTCTCTCCCTCCCTCTCTCCCTCTCTCTCTCCCTTCTTCTCTCTCTCTCTCTCTCTCTCTCCCCCTCTCTTTCTCTCTCTCTCTCTCTCTCTTACTTCTGAACTTCTTGGCATTTCTTTCTCTGAGCACTGGTGAATGAGCAGCAATCCTGGAGTGTATATTTCTAGCCTTGGAAGAAACCTCATGAATTTGAGAGGTCACTAAGGACTGAAACACCCATCTCAGGATCAATGTTCAATCACTAGTGCTCAGGGAAAGAAACACCAAGAAAGAAAGGTTGCTATGGCCTCGAGATGCAATCTTAGCCTCATGTCTACAAACACCTGCTCTCCCTGCCATGTATGAATAGCTATTCTAGCTACCAGGGAGGGGAGAGGGGAGAGAAATCATCTCCTCCCACTATACAGAAGCTACAGGGAAAAACCATTGGAGCCCCCAGTCACACATTCAGTACAAGAGAAGAGAAAGGGTAATAGCAGAAGTTACTTCTCTCTTTAAAAGTCTCCTGAGTGGGCAGCATTTCCTATTCATTGACCAAATCCCTTTCACACAGCGGCCCTTTTGTAATTTTTTTTCAGAGATTTTCTCACACCTTGAAGGACTGGGGTAGATTTGCAACTCATTCAGTTCCCTGGTTTACTCATTCTATCTCCCTAGAAAATTTGGGAACACCTTTATTCATCCAGTAGGTTGCCTCCAGTTCCTATCACCAACATGTATGCCGCAAGGCTTATAGAAAATACATATGTAGATGGTAGAAGAGCCCCTAGGGTGAGAAAAAACAAACAAACCAATACCCACTAGGGAGTCATGCTTCCTTAGAGAAGCAGATCCCAGCATTCCCAATCAGCACCAGTCAGGCACCCAGCTAATAAACAGACACTATGCTAAGTGGTGTGGACACACTAAAAAATAAGGCAAAAGACATGCTCCAAGCCCAGCCTTTTCCTATATTCTACATCAATCAATGTTGGGGTAAAGGGATTCTGCTTGATTCTAGAGGACAGAGGAACAGAACCTCTGTAGGACTAACAGATGGTCTATCAATATTAATCAGTCAATATTAAGTGCTTACTATATTCCAGGCGTTGTTCTAAGTGCTGGAGATACAAAGTGGCCAAAGACTGTCCCTGCCTTCAGAGAGCTCACAGTCTTAACGAGGGAGACAACAAGCAAACAGAAATGTATTCACACAAATTAAATCTGGAAAAAAAATAGAAAATAAGTAAAAGAACAAAGGCACTAGAATGGAGAGGGCGGGATTTTAGTCGAGACTTGAAGGGAGCCAGGGAGGCTGGAGGTGGAAATGAGGAGGGAGAGCACTCCAGGCATGGCGGGGGATAGCCAGAGGAAATGCCCAAAGCAGAGACACGGATTGTTGTGTCTATGGAACAGCAAGATCTCCAGTCTCTCTGGACTGAGAAGTATGTGGTGGGGAGCTCGGTGTCAGAACACTGAAAAGGCGGGGGTTAGGGAAAGGCTATGGAAGGCTTTGAGTGGCAGACGGAGGATTCTGTGTTTGATGCCGGAAATGCTTTAGTCCTGTCTGATTCTTGGTGACTCTGTCCGTGGGTTTCTTGGCAGAAATACTGGAGTGGTCTGTCATTTCTTTCTCCAGCTCACTTTACAGATGAGGAAACTGAGGCAAATGGGGTTAAGTGACTAGCCCAGGGTCACACAGTTAGTAAGTATCTGAAGCCAGATTTGACCTCAGGAGGATGAGTCTTCCTGACTCCCAGCCCAGTGTTCTATCCACTGTACCACCTAGCAGCCCTCTTAGAGGTGATAGGAGCCACTGGAGTTTATTGAGTTGGGAAGTGACATAGTCAGGCCTACACTTTGGCAACTGAATGAAGGATGGACAGTCCAGGCGGCAGATGCTGCCTCAATCCTCCTAGAGCAGCTTCCCAGTTTGCATCATTTCTACAGCTTTTTAACATGTGCAGCATAGCTCTGTCCAACATCTTCCAGCAGATGGTACTAGACCTCTTCAGTTGTACAGCTGGGCACTCTGCCTATGCTCCCCGTCCTCCCAAAGCTCTTGGCCAGCAAGATCCAGCTGTGGTCTCTGAACTCTCTGCATGTCGCTGTAGTGCATCACCCAGCAAAGAAACCTTCTCTGATTATCTCCCTCATGCAAGTCTTTCTGTTCCTCCAGAGCCGAGAGCTCAGCCATGAAAGGCATCCTGTTTTCAGTCCTCAAATGCCTTTGGGTTATCTTGTTCCATGTTAGGCTTCTTAACACCCTGGGATTGTAGAAGCAGAGCCTGAAGGGACCTTAGAAATTGTCCAGTCCAACATCATTTTTACAGTTGAAGAAAAGAAGGCTGGTGTGGTGGAGTCACACAAATAGTAAGTACAGAAGCAGGATTTGAACCCAGGTCCTTTAATTTCAAACCCAGCATTCTTTCCACTTACTCCCCGCCTCCCGCCTCCAACCCACACATTCCTTGTGATATCCTCAGGTCAGCGTACTGGAAAAGTAGTCGGGGCAAGTGGAGTAGCAGAGGAGTCACCGCTGGTATCTTAGAAGCCAAACCTAATGGCCTCTCCTCATTCCTCCTCCTTCTCATACTTTCTGCAGCCATTAACACTTGATCCTCACCTCTTCCCAGATTCTTTCTTCTCTCTAGGTTTTCATGACATATTTTTCTCCTAGTTCTCCTCCCACCTCTCTGCTTTCTCCTTCTCAGTCTCCTTTATTGAATAGAGCACAGTAATTCAGATGTACTTTGACCAGGGCAGAATGAATATGAATCATCACCTCCATCTTTCTGAACACTGAGTCTCTCAATGCAGTCTGGGAAAGTAGCCATTGTTTTAGCTGCCACATCCCACTGGTGACTCATGTTGATCTTACAGTAGAGTAAAACTCCCAGATATTTTTTCAGATCGACTACAATGTAAGTGTACCTCCTGAATTCTTTCAAGTACAGACTTTATTTCTACATATTCATTCATTAATCTGTCAATTTATCCCTTCATTCACTCATTCAGTAATTCATTCATTCATCCATCTATCCATTTATCTATCCTCTATCTATCTATCTATCTATCTACCTATCTATCTATCTATATATCTATCTATCTATCTACCTACCTACCTATCTGTCTATCTGTCTATCTATCTACCTGTCTATCTATCTATCTATCTATCTATCTATCTATCTATCTATCTATCATCTATCTATCATCTATCATCTATCTATCTATCTGCTTATCTGAACCTTGCATTTGTTCCTACTGGATTTCTATTGATTATATTCAGCCATTGTTCTAGTCTGTTGAAGTCCTTTTGAATTTGGCTTTCCTCTTCAGTGTTTGCTCTCCTTCCAAGCTTCCCACTATCCGCAAACCTGAAAAGTGTATCATCGCTGGCTCAATTGAGCCACTGAGAACCATGCTGAATGGCACCTGGCCAAAAAGAGGGAACCTCTAAAGTGTAAGCTTGAGGAAGGCAGGAAATGTTTTCCTTTTTCCTTTGTCTCCCTAGCTCCTCAAGCACGGTCTGCCACGTCATAATTGTTCAGGTGTTTTTCAGTAGTGTCAGAGCAATTCTCAAGGCATTTGAAACAAGGGAGGATCCTCTGGAAGAAGCCCCTATTCATTGCTGCCCCACCTTAATGGTGATCAAGGAATTTTAATAACTAGCAACACATACTCTTACTGTCCTATCTTTGTACGAAGTATGCACTTTATTGGTGAGACATAAGTTGGCACATTCTCAGCAAGAGTGCTCTACAGCAGAACAGAACTTGAGAGATAGCTGAATGGTTGAAAGGGGCATGGATTACATTATCTCCATGGGCTTATTTTTGTTGACTATGAAAAAAGCATTTGGTTTGGTTCAGCTCAAAGTCACCACAGGGACCCTCCTCCAGCAAGCTCTTCTTCCTCTATAGATTAAAATTGACAAAATGTTTTTGAAAAATGAAACAGAGATAATTTTCTTTGATGTTCCTCTGTCTATTAACATGGATGATGGTATAAACCAGCGGTGGGGAACCTGCGGCCTCCAGGCCACATGTGGCTTTCTAGGTTCTTGGGTGCAGCCTTTTGACTGAGCCCAAATTTTACAGAATAAATCCTTTCATTAAGGGGATTTGTTCTGTGAAGTTTGGATTCAGTCAAAGGATGCCACTTGAGGACCTAGAAGGTCACATGTGGCCTCAAGGCCAAAGGCTCCCCAGCCCTCATAAAAACCAAGGAAGCCTATGCTTGCCAAAAAGATTTGCCACTATCAAGGGGAATTTCAAACTTAGAATTCAAAATAATAGAGGGACTCTCTATAAATGGTGAGGTCCTACAGGAGCTTCTCTTTGTAAATGGCATTGTGCTGATTTCTTTGGGCCATAGAACATTGCAGAGTCTCTTTAGTTAGATTGGTAATTGCTTAGAAGAGTTTAGCCCAAATATCTACAGTGGAAAAACCAAGTGGATGAAGAATGCCTAGTAGACTCAGGAAAAGCCAAATTTAAATCCAGCCTCACTTCCTAGTTGTGTGACCCTGAGCAAGTCACCTGCTTGCCTCAGTTTCCTCAATAATGGAAAATAGGGATTGCAAGAGCCCATACCTCAAGAGTTGCTTTGAGGATCATATATCTATGAAGTGCTTAGCATGGTACCTTGCATACAGTAGGCACTTAATAAATACCAGTTTCCCTTAGTCCTAGAGCATTGCTTGCAACACTATAAGACTAAGTGACTTGCCTTGGGTTATATGTTTCAGAGGTAACACTTGAACTGCGGTCTTCCTGGGGCTGAAGTCAGTGCACTTCCCACTGTACCACACTGCTGCTCATGGTTTCCCCATAAGCTGTACTAATATCCCTAAAATTATCCAACCATCCTCTAATCACTCGACTTACAAGTTGTTTGAGTCCATCAAAGCAAGAAAACACATTTCAGGCCTGAAAACATTTTTCTTTCTTTGCTTTAGGCCACAAAGGATGGCAAAAGCGCTCAGAAGGCTTTATGTGAATGAAAGCAAACATTCTGTCACTGAAGTGTCAGCATCACTTAGCATGTGGGCGAATGAATGCCTAATTAGGATGAGAAGAAAGGAAAAATAAACCCCAATTAAGCAATAGTCATAATAATGTACTTCTGGGCATAATTATCTGCCTTTGGTGCATTGTAAAGCATGTGTTCAGCTATCCACGTCCGGAAATGCCATCCACATCCACGGGCATAATTGCATGTGAAGTTCCATTGTTTACTATATGCATTTAACTCAAATATTATTCCTCATGTGTTTAATATATAATAAGCCCCTTTAATCTGAAATGCAAAGGACCCAGAGGAAAACAGACTTTGAATTAATTATGTTCTCATTATCCAACATTTTGACTAAAGAGCATTAGGGAGCTCGTCATCTGACGAGCAGCTGTTACTTTGAATAATGTGCTATTTTAAATGAACCAATATTGGATTAATAAGGGTTTGTTGTTGTTGTTGCAGTATTATAGGCCTCCACTAAAGCCCTCCTGGGGTGCACTGAGGTGACCTTGAGTTCTCAAAGGCTGTATGGGGAAGCACAGTTCTAGCAGTATCGATCTACCTATATACCTTTCTATCTATCATCTATCTATCTTTCTTTCTATCTATCTATATCTATATCTATCCATCTATCTATCTACCTATCTTTCTATCTATCTATCTATCTACCTATCTTTCTATCTATCTATCTATGTATCTATGTATCTATCTATGTATCTATCTATCTATCTATCTATCTATCTGTCTATCTATCCATGTAACCACATTTAGCCTATCAGGGGGCACAATATATTTTCAAATCAGGGAAGGTTCTCAGATTCACTTAAGCCTATCAAAGGGACAAGGGGTAGGGAAGATCTCCCATAACAATGATCTATTATATATCGTATGTTACATATATTATTAAAATTATTATATACATGGTCTGTTATATTAGCCTGACTAAATTCTGTAGAGCTCATCACCTGGCAGGCAAAAAGATGGGGATGTTTTCACCTACAGTAACTTTCAAATACTCTCTCTCTCTAGGTGTACTTGGATTGCAATTTGCATGAGCTGGGGTGAGACTTGGCTGGGTGGGTATTCATGCTAAAAAAGTCTTAGCCCTTTGCTATATCAAAAATATCTTTTTTTATATAAATACAATATTCATAGAGAGCAAAAAGTTACCTTGTAATCACCAATTCATTCTGTTGTTTCCTCAAAGGAAATATTCAACTTTGGTGGCCCTTCTTACTCTTCTGTTCAAATGACAGGGTCCTAGATTCAAAGATGGCCATTGAGTCTATCAATGAGAGCAGGAAAATCAGGTTTAGAGATTAGAGATCAGGAAACTGATAAATGATGTGGCTAGGGTCACATAGCCAGTTAGTGTCCAAAGCAGTGTTCAAGCCCATCCCTTCTTGATTCCAAGCTTGCTACTCTCTACCATGTTATGATGAGTTCATTATGATCAGAACAGGGGAGATACATCTCTTTGCAAAGAGTCTCTACTCTTCAATTAGAAGGTGCTTGGAGATGGAACAAAGGAGAATTGAACAGTGGTTTTTTCAGAAGATTTTTCTCAATTAATACATTGATTTATCTGGGAGCATCCAACAAGCTCTAGAGCCATATCCTCAGAGTGGTATTGCTGAGTCTAGTGCCTGGCATACAGTAGCTGCTTAATAAATGCTTCTTAACTTTGCTGGTGCCATGCCCAGACTGACCATGACCTGAATTCTCTTCATCCATCAAGTCCCAGCCCCACTTTAACTAATTGTCCCCATGTCATCTTGTCACAACCTCTGTGGACCTCAATTTCTTCATCTATAAAATGAGCAGTTTGGCTTGGATGAAGCAATCAAAAAATATTTATTTAGTGCTTACTATATGCAAAGCAGTCTGTATTTATTAAGCTCCTTTGTGTGCCAGCCACTTTATTTTAAAAAAAAAGTATGCTGGGATCTAAGAGGCAGAATTTTAAGGGAACTTAGATGCTATCAAGCCCAATTCCCTTGTTTTATAGATGAGGGAGCTGAGACACTGAGAATGTAAGTGACTTTCCCAGGATCAATCAGTTGATAAGTGTCTAGAGCAGAGTTTGAATCCAAGTCTTGCTTATGGTTCTAAATCCTGTCTCTTCAATGGTGCTTTAGACCCTCACTGATCTCTCAAAATCACAAGATATTACAGTCAGAAGAGTCCTCCAGGGTCTAACCTGGAGGCAACAAATAAGGCTTTAAACCTTGTCATTGCATTAAAGTTATCATTTTCATATTGTGTGTCCCTGGTATAACACTACAGAGATTCTGGGCAAAATTGTGGACTGACAGTATGTTTTCTGAAGTGTCTCCTTTTTCCTCCCAATATACTTTTATTTATTTTGTTATGTCCAAGTTACATGTAAACATGTTTAAAATGTTCATTCTTCAAAGGTTCAAGTTACAAATTCTCTCCCTCCCTTCCATCCCTACCCCAAACTGAGAAGGTAAGCAATTTGATGTCAGTGATACGTGTGAAATCATGCAAAACCCATATTAGTCACGTTGCAAAAGAAAACACACATACATACACAAAGTAAACAAGAAAGTTTCTAAAATGCACTGAATTCATCAATTCTCTCTTTGGAGGTGCATAGCATTTTTCATCATGAATCCTTTGGAATTGTCTTGGATCATTGTATGGATCAAAGGAGCTAAGTTTTTTTCTTTAATTTTAACATTTGTTCATTGTACAATATTGCTGTTACCATGTACAATGATCTCCTGGTTCAGCTCACTTAACTTTGCATCAGTTCATAAGTTTTCCCAGGTTTTTCTGAAATGATTCTACTCATCATTTCTTATAGCACAATAGCGTTCTGTCACAATCTTATACCACAACTTATGCAGCCATTCTTCAGTGCAGGGGAATCCCCTCAAGTTCCAACTTTTTGTCACCAAGGAACTGCTATAAATATTTTTGTACATGTGGGTCCCTTTCCCTCTTCTTTGATCTCTTTGGTCTCAACGGTATTGCTGTGTCAAAGAGTATGTACACTTTGATATTCCTTTGGGCATAATTCTAAATTGTTCTGCAGCATGGCTGGACCAGTTCACAACTCCACCAACAGGATATGAGTGTCCCTGTTTTTTCAAATCTCCTCTGACACTTGTCATTTCCCTTTTCTATTATGACAAGTGTGAACTGGTGCCTCAGTGTTGTTTGAATTTGCAGTTCTCTTAAGCAGTATTGATTTAGAGCATTTCTATGTGACTATCTATTGATAGCTTTGATGTCTTCTTCCAAAATATTCCTGTTCATATCCTTTGACCATTTATCAGTTGGAGAATGGCTATTATTTTCAAAATTTGTTTCAGTTAGTTATATTTTTGAGAAATGAGACCTTTATCTTAGTGTTTTCTTATAAGGAATTGAAATGATGAGGAATACTGCTCCATTATACTCCAGAAGCAAATATGGTACCAAAGATATTAAAGAGTGAGTTTAAACTCACAGATTAATGGGTGGGGGAGGAGTGGTCTGGCCACTTCAGGTTTCCACATCTTTGCCCCTGGCCTGCAACTCAGGCAGGCTCAGCAGCTGGCAGCGCTGGTGTCTGCAGATTCCCCTGGTGGTGCTAAGGCACACCCGGGCTTCTGTTGTTAGGGCTTGCTGACTCCTCTCTCCTGGGCTTTGGGATCTCCTGTTGGTCAGCTGGTGTGGGGCTTGTTGGGACCCCTCCCACCCTTCATTTCAGACTCTGTACTGCTTCAGTTACACCCTTCCTGAGGCTGTTTCTACTATTTCAGAACTTTACTCTGGGTAGGACATTTATCTCTGGGTTTTCTGGATCAGGGAGGGGGAAATAGAGCAGCTAGGGTTTACTCTGCCATCTTGGCTCCTGGAGGTTCAGGTAGGTAATTTTTAAACACCCAGGCTGTGGGCTGATATCCCCAGGAGAAGCTGTAGTCTCTGCTGAGGGCCCTGCACTTTCTCTTACCCAGTCTGAATGATCCTCTGTCCTGTGGTGAGATGTCTATGAATTGCCCTTGGGATGGGTGAATCCACTGGCCGGGGCTCACTCTCATTCTACTGTAATCTGCTCTCAGGTCCGTGCTGGTGCAGCCCCTGCGTGCTCCATGCTTCCCCTGCCCAGACCTATGTGGGCACTTTCCTGGGCTGGGGATCTGCCACACTCTGTCTCCCAATGGATTCTGTCACTCTAAAATCCATTCAGATTCATTTTTTAAAGGTTGGTGATGGAATTCATGGAGAAGGTTAGAAAAATTTTTGCTTCCATTCTGCCATCATGGCTCCACGGTGAGTTTAAACTCAAAAGCTGAGTGACCAGAACATATTATGTTAATGATTCACAAATGATTGTTGGGAAGAAGTTAGGTTCATTGCTCAAGGCCTGATCCTTGCCTTCATAGCCAGAGTTCTATCTTGACCTGCCAGGAAGTCAAGTCACCAATTAATGAAAAAGGAACTGAGGTAAGACCTCCTTAGCACTGATGTCCTTGGTAGTGCCCCAGATGATAGCTGGCACCTCCTGGCTGGGTGAGTGGGATGAGAAAGGAGAAGAACCTACCATTATAATGTCATTGATCTAGAGCAGGAAGAGACCTTGGAGGCCAACAAGTCCAACCTTCTCATCTTACAGGTAAGGAAGCTGAAACCAAGCGAGGTTGAGGTGGCTTGTCATGGTCACATAGGTTTTAAGAAGTAGAACTCAGCTTTGAGCTTGGCTCTCCCACCTTGTCAGAGTCCAGCCCTCTTTCTGTCCCTCTCCAGTCTAGATCGTACCTCTGAAAAAATGGTGCCCATGGAGTCAGGAGATTGCTTTGAATGATGGGCAATTTAAGCCAACCAATACTGAACCAAGAAGGTTTTTGTAGTATTGAAATTCTTCACTAAAGCCTTATGACAGTTTGCAGAGCTGGTCCAGAGTTCTTTTCCAGTATGAGCACAGGGGAAGAATACAGAGATTGAGGGAAGTCAAGCTTGGCTTTGTGTTGGTACAACAAGAACAGACCACACACATTCCAAACAACTTCCTCCTTGGTAGAGCTAGACAGTGAAATACACATGTCCTCAGCTTTGGTTGGAGGAGGCCATTTGGAAACATTATTATTGTGGTTGTTGCTGTTAAGAATTTTCCCCCAAAACAAGAAGTAGGAAAGGAACTCCCAGGCTGGGGACTGAAGAGAGACAAACACGCCTTCCTCTGACACTACCTTTGTGAGCTTGGACAATTCACTCTGCCTCTCTAGGACCCACTTTCCTCACCTGTAAATTGAGGACTTGATGTTTAAGGTTCCCTTCTAGTTCCAAATAAACAATCTTATGAATGCTGGTATGAGGTGAGGAAGACTCATCTCTGCTCATCATCCTGAAGCTTCCAAGCTTCAATCCAACAAATATTTATTAAGCACCTTCTATATGCAAAGCATTGTTCTAGGCACTGTGGATACACATACAAAAGCTAAACAGTCCTTGCCCCCTCCCCCAAGAGCATACTGGGGGGGATTTGACATAGAAACAGATGCATATATACATAGTAATTTGAAGAGAGGTGAGAGAATGTGGATGGCTTAAAAGACTCAAGGAAGTTTCCTGATGGAGGTCACACGGGAGCCAAGGTTTAGAAGAAGCCAGGGTTTCTAAAAATGGAGGGGAATGCATGTCAGCTTTGGGAGACAGAGGTAATGCAAAGTTGAGGAAACATAAATTAGGCCAGTGTGTCTGGACCAGAGAGTGAGAGGGTAAGAATAATGCAAAAGACTAAGAAAGCTGCTAGCAGCAGGCTCTGAATTAAAGTCCATGGAGCAGTGGCCCTAGGGGCAGAAAGACCTGAGTGCACATCCAACCTCAGATTCACTAGCTGTGTGCCCCTGTGCAAGTCACTAGATCTGTCTGCCTCAGTTTCCTCATCTATAAATGATAATGACAGCACTTACCTCTCAGGGTTGTTGTTAGCATCAAATGAGATAATATTTGTAAAGCACTTTGAAAACCTTAGAGTGCTATATCAATGTGAGTTATTATACATATACATATATACACACATACATGTATATATACATACGTATTTGTGTGTGTGTGTGTGTGTGTGTGTGTGTGTGTGTGTAGCAGCAAGCACCCTAGCATACCCAGGATGGCTGCTAGCACAAGTTCTTAGATATGCTTTTCTAAAGGAAAGCAACTCAAAATGGCTTAACAATCTTACTATAATTAATCAAACATATATTATTTACCTAGTTTAGGGGAAAAGGTCAGCACCTGAACTTCAGAGAATACAAACAGAAGTTACAACTGAAAATAACATAATTCAGCAGACCAACAGACAGGGCTTCCAACTGTCTGACCATTACATCCATACCTAGTTAGTTACCAGAGAGGGAAGCACCAACATCTGGGTTTTCAAAGCCGGGGGGGCTCAACAGCTGCACAGTCTCATCTGGCAAAATCACACAGCTCTTCCCAAAGTGAGTCCCAAGGCAAAACCTCACATTAGGGTATATACAGCCTTTCCTGGCTCAGAGAATGTCCCAACCCTCTTGACCCACTGCCTAATCACAAAGTGACGAGGTGTGGTGGACATTCCTTAAAAATAAGCCTCCCACCACTGGCTCCATGTGACCACATTCAGCCTATCAGGGGGAAGAGTATATTTTCAAATCAGGGAAGGTTCTCAGAATCACTTAAGCCTGTCAAGGGGCCAAGGGGCAGAGGAAGATCTTCAGATTCCCATTATCTTTACAGTATACATGTATATATGTATGATTTTTATTATTATTATTATCGTTATTATCCTAGAGGCCATAGGATATCATTGAGGGCCATTGAATGGGGGTGGGGTGTGATATAGTCAGACCTGCTTTAGGAAAATTAATTTGGTCACAATGTGGAGTATGAATTAGCAGAAAATCCACCTAACATAACTCTTGTTTCATAGAGAATGACACAGACCCCAGTAGGGGAAGGGGCTTCATGAGCTCATAGATTTAGAACTGGGAGGAAGCATGGGCCTCATCTAGCCTGACTATCTTTTTATGGAGGAAGAAGCTGAGGTTCCAAGAGCAGAAGTCACTTGTCTGCTAAGTTGGAAAATGTTTTATGTTCACTTGTCCTTGAAGCTGGAGGGGTTGGGGAATGGCCAGCTAAGAGCAGCCAGGCCCATTCCGTTCCTACTCTTTGGCATTACAAGCTTGCGTGCAGAGTCTGAGCCTTTGTCCAATGGCTTCCTGGAGGCACCATTTTTAAAACAAAGTCAATGCTGTATTTACTTCCTGCCCGTTTTGTGCTCTCCCAGAAGTTTTCTTCTAAGTTCTCTTCCTAAGCAGAATAAGCCAGCTTGGCAGTGAATTTATCGTTCTAATATAAATAGCAAAAAGGCAGCTGAGGAAAGGGCTTCGTGGGACAAGCACTGCGAGGGCTTAAAATGTGGGAATATGGGAAAGGACCATGCATTCTTTATATCTCACAACTTTTCTGGACCCTTAGGTGTTATATTTTGGAAACTTGAGGTGAGTGTGTGCTTGTGTGAATGAGTGTATGTTATGTGAGTTTGTATGAGCTGATGTGTATATGTACATGTACACGTACACGTATGTGTATGTGTGGGTGCTGGTGTGAATGTGTGGGTGCTGGTGTGTGTCTGAGTGTGTGTGTGTGAGTATAGATGAGTATATGTATACGTGTGTGCTGGTGTAAATATGTGGGTGCTGGTGTGTGTATATATGTATATATGTGTAAGTGTGTGTGACTTCATTTGACCTGAATAACAAGAATAATTCTTTATATTTACAGGCTGAAGAGCACTTTTAATCAATCAATCAACTCGGATTTATGAAAAGCCTCCTATGAGACAGGTGCTGGATGGGCCTGGAGACATAAATGTAAGGAATGAGCCAAGCCCCCTTCCGTCCTTGGATGCCAGCCAGGAACTTACCTCCCAGACAGGCTCTGTAAGCAGAGGGCAGGCCTCAAAGTATTCCCCTGGTGCTCACCACCGTGTGCCCTGGCATGAGCTACCTCCCAAGACCCTCCCAGCTCAGGAACACTGACCAGAATGGGATGTAAGCTTCAATGGAAGGAACCCTAGCTCTTGTCTACACCTTCTCTCATTTTATAGATGGGGAAACTGAGGCTCTACAGGAGGAAGCCAAGGCACCTTGCCTGCCCACCATTCTACACCCCCCCTCACCCCCCCTCCGACCCAGTCACAGTGCAGGGTAAATTTGGTATCTGAGGCCAGGTTCTGGACCACAGCTCCAGGCATCTTCAATGCTTTCCCTCATCCCTCAGCCCTGTGGGGGTGGACATGGTGGAATCATTGCTCAGATGATGGAACTGAGACTCTGAACTAGGTTAAGTGTCTTACCCAAGAGCAGGGAGCAATCTAAGAGGCGGAGACTGCCCTCAGACCCAGGGATTTTTGGTTCCAAATCTGATGTTCTTTTTTGGATAACAAGGTGTAAGAAGATGAGAAGACAGGAAGGGTCAGAGGAATTTCTATCTGAAGCCAGGTCACTGGAGTTTACTGAATGGGGAAGCATGTGTGCCCTGGCCATACTTGGGCTCCAGAAAGGCCTATCAGGGCCTGAATGGAGGGAAGGATTGGAGCGGAGAGAGCCTGGAGGCAGCCGGATGCCCTGCAGCTAGTGCTCAGGTGAGAGGTGATGAGGGCCTATGCCAGGTGAGGGGCAGGGTCAAGGAAAGGAGGGGCAGGCTTGGAGTGAGTACATAAGAGAGTATGTAAAAGGTGATCCCAAAGGAGAGACGATAGGCCTTGGAAACAGACTGAAGTGGGAGGGAGGATGAGAGACACTGCACGGTTCAGAGCCCCAGGTCGGGTGCCTGGATGATGGGGAGGAGAGTGATACCCTCAATGTTTATAGGAAAGTTAGGCAGAGGAGAAGGATGGAGGGTGAAAATAACAAGTTCCATTTAGGAGATGGAGAGTGTCAGACGTCAACGGAACCACCAGTTGTAAATGTCCAGTGGGTGGTCCAGGGACCCTTAGTCTAGCTAGGCTATGGTAGCTCTCCTCCAACATTTGAAGGGTTATAAATACAGTGAGACTTCAAGTATTCAACTAAACAAATATTTATTAAATGCTTGTAGGGTTTGAAAGGCACTGTGTTTGTCATTAGAGATCTAAAGAGAGAAAAAAGGGGCCTCTGGCCCCACGTGTACAGAACTCACCCTTTACTAAAGGGGATGGAAGACTTGTAGGCACGGAATTATCCTGCAAATCACTGATTCAATTCCCAGGGAAGGTCAAAGCAAGCAACAAGCATCTGGAGCAGAGAAGAATGACCTTAGATGTGAAGAACAGAGAAGATGCGGTGGGGGTGGGACCCAAGCTGGGTGCTAAAGGGAGAGGGTGCTTTGAGTAGTCAGAGGGGCAGCTAGGCCTCTGCTCCTGGCCTGGGAAGAAACTACGTGTAAATGGGCCAAAAGAAGGTGGCAGGACAAAGCTGGGGAAGAGTGCACGCCCCAGCTTGGCTGGAGAGAGCTTAAGGCTGGAAATTATAGCCTGTTTATGGAAGACTGAATGCCAAGCAAAGGGGTTTGTATTTTATTTAGTAGGGGTCACTGGAGGGTTTTGATCAGGAAAGGGATACGATTAGGTGTTATATTTAAAAAACAAAATGGGTTTGGTGTAAAAATGGATTGGAGTGCAGAGAGATTACAGGCAAAGAGACGAGTTAATAGGAAATGACAAGCATCCAGACCAGCAGGTGAGGGCCTAAACTGGACGTGACTAAGTGACCAAAGTAGAAGTGACTGCAAAGGAATGGGTTAATGCAGGAGATATAGTTGTCATACTCACCCAGAGTCATCTGAGGTCCAGTGGCGACACAAAAGTCAGGAAGACTGGTGGTGGCTCGGGACACATTAGAGGACCTTGGGTTTTCAATGTGTGACCAAGCTCTAATGCTCCACATCACCAGCTTTAGCCACCTTCTGGCCTTTGGAACAAATTATTCAATCTGCCTTTGGTGTCTGTCTGTCACCAAGCTCTGACCTGTGTGACTCTGGTCAGGCAGAATGTATTGGATATTCTTCAGTACAGTAGGACGTCATGGCGGCTGAGGCCCTCTCCAACTCAGAGATTCTATTTTTCAATAACTTTGAAGAGCTATAAGAAGAACACAGAAGAAAGAGCTTTCCAGATATTTATTCTCTCTAGTTTACAGGGCATTCTTAAGCCAAGACAGCAATTAACATATTAATGAGTCATCTTCTGTTAACATTTCAAACAAGCTAATAGTCTGCATGTTTATTCAAGATGCAATGCGTATGCATAAAGTCATTAATGGCCATTAACAAATGGCTAGTACTTTGCATTTCCCATGTATGTTTGATTTTCATAAACCTTCCATCTGACACTAGGGAACATATTTTCCCATTAAGGAATAAAACATGACTTGGACATATAAACAGTTATAAACGAGGAAACTTTTCTAAGCACCCAGTATTTATCATCTTTCCATAAATCTGAAGGTCTGTTTCTATAATGGCAAAGCTGGGCATGGATTTCAAGGGTAAGTTAGTGCTATTTGGAAAACGTCCCCTTTGTTAATAAACATCCCTCTGTATTCTTTATGCCGAGCGTGGATGGAGGAAGAGGCATCAGTTGGAGAACTTTGGTTTTTGTCTTCCATGTGGTAGACAGAAATCTTTTATGAAAATCTGGCCTTTTCTTGTTATTCGTAGAATCTGCCGGTCTTGGAGGTTATCTGGTCCAACCCCTCCTATGATTGTCAACAGTAGCTAAACATGTTTGTGGAGACACGAGTCAGCTCTGATTCTTCTGTAATTAATTAGAAGTTCCATCTTAAGTATAATTATATTACACAGCTCCCCTCCTTTCCCTTCCCCTTGCATCAGCTTTTCATTTGCTCCTGGTGCCCTCCTTTTCAGAACCTTTTGATAGGACTTGTCTGGAAGCAATATTCTGGATTCTGAAAGCAGATGTACAGCAAACAATGGCTGTTTCTGAGGCCAAGGCGGAAAGGGGTTTCCATAAGATAGAAGCAGTTTGTAAAAATCTGCTTTCTGGAAACTTAACAGCTATTTCTAAAGTTGAGGTGCTATTGAAGTTAATGAGAGTTTCAAAATCAGGTTACTATTTTAAAGACGATTCTTTATCCAGGAAAAGTCCAAGAGCGCTGTTCTGTGATCATCTGGATGCTACGGTCTTATACCAGACGTTCCTGTCATGGGCCCCTGGAATTCTGATTCCTGAGTGTTCACCATAACCAGCCCAAACCAGTCCCAGCAGACTGCTGCTGATCTCCGGACATAGTTGGGATCTCTCCCATCACTCTCCCATCACTCTTCCAGCCCTAGCTATAGGAACAGGAGCCAAGTCTACATGACTATTCCTGGAAAGTATATACCAATCACTGATTCTATAACTCCACTCATTATCTCTGTGACCCCTTGACCACATCCCACCTCCCTGGCCACTCCATGTCCCTCTTTGCAGTCTCTTAGCCTATCAGAATAAGCTTCATGAGGATAGGAACTCTCTTACTTTTGTCATCTTCTATAGCAAGCACTGAATAAATGTTTCTTTAATTCATACCTTTATTCATTCATTCAGTGAGTCAACCATTCATTCATTGTGTTTAGCTCCAAATACCAGAGTTGGAGACCAGGGTTGGGAGAAGACTCATGGAATCAAGGAGTATGGATATGCCCTTAAAAGTCAACTAAAAGAATGCCATTTGACACTCTCATTCATTCATTCAACAATTATAAATCATTTACTCTGTGCCAGGTACTGGGAGAGATACTCAGAGAATTACATGGTTTACCTAGATAAGACCATTTTATAAGAACCTCATTATAGCCCTGTGACTTATGCTGTATAACATCCTTTCTAGCGTTACTCCTCTAAGCTGCATTCACATAGGCAGACTGGGGTCCCCAGAATGTACAGCTGACTACTGGCCGCTATACTTACTCAGTGAACTTGGCATTAACCATGAGGGGCTATATTATTGGTACTGGCACTCACAAGCCCCCATCAGTGTGCTTCCCATTGACAAGTAATTAGTAAACCAGGCATTGATTAACTTTTAGAAAAAGATATTTATTAAGGTGGTATACCAAGAGCAGCTGGTATGAGACATTCCAATGAAATAGGTGGTATCAACACACTCCCAGCAGTCTGGGCACGATCATCTCATTATAATAATAATAATAGCAACATTTATTATATAACTTATTATGTTCCAGGCACTGTGCTAAATGCGGTTGTAATTATTAGCTCATTTGAGCTTCACAACAACCCTGGGAAGTAGAGGGCTTTATTATATCCCTTTTTACAGTTAAAGAAATTGAAGCAAACAGGGCTAAGTGACTTGCCTAGGGTCACACAGCTAATAAGTATCTAAGGCTATATTTGAAAGGTCTTCCTGACTCTGGGTCCAGGCCTCTACTTCTATCCATTACACCAGTGGTTCTCAACCTTCCTAATACCGCGACCCTTTAATACTCATATGTGGGCGTGTCTGCATGTGGGTGGACTCGCCTGGAGATGGATAGAGAAGCACGTCTCGGTTCCTAAGACCATCAGAAATATGTGTTTTCCAATAGTCTTAGGCAACTCCTGTGAAAGGGTCGTTCGACCCCCAAAGGGGTTGCGACCCACAGGTTGAGAACCACTGCATTACACCATCTGGGTGCCCCTGCTACTTGTTCACTTCCTGGCTTCTTGGCTACTGCTATAGGTTCCAGTGAACTCTGCTACTGATGCTGGTAACTAGTGGAATATCCAAAGAGAGCTCTGGATCTCCCACACTCATGAGATGACCCAGAGTAGGGGAGAGAGTAGAGATGTTGAGAGAAACTCTTTCCCAGAATTGATTTCTTCTCAAGGTCTCAGCTGGGTGTCCTACATCACTAGACTGGCCTGCCTGACTCTAAACTGGCTTGCTCTTTTGCAAACTGGCCCAGAGATCATCAGACCCCATCTTAGCCCATCACAAAGAATTTCCTGTGGGTAGTCATCTGCCATTACCCGATGAATAAAGAGCTTTAATCCTCTCAAATTGCTTACCCATTTATTCACCCCCAGATTACACTTTTTAATGAATTCACTTGACCTACCTAGGCCTTCTAGGATGGTATTAACTGGGCGAAGGTGAAAAGCCAATCCTTAAATAGGAATCTCACTTGCCATGAAAAGAAGCTTGGTGTGGTGCTGGAAAGAATACTGGATTTGGCATCTGTGGTCCTGGGTTTGAACTGTAGTTATACTGCTTAACAGCTGTGTGACCTTGGTAAAATTTGTTGTTGCTAAATCCTTTTCAGTCATGGCTGAATCTTTGTGACACCATTGTAGATTAATAGAGGGCATAGTCACTTGGGGGCCTCTGTTATGGGTTATTTACCCCACTTCTCCCAGCAGTTACAAGTATCAGTGTTTGGGACTTCCACAAAGCATGGCTGTTAACACCTCTTTGCAAGCATTTAGGCTCACACATCATTAAGTGTGAACATGCTTTATTTGTACTCCAAGTTAAGAAATTGACTTTCAATTGACCTTGAGCTCTCCCTAGGGACATTTACAATCCTCATCACCTCCCAGGGGTGGTATGTCTCTAGACCAAGATTTTCTATTCTTTCACTTAGGTCCTGGGTCTACCCTCCATACAAAAGATACCCTCAGTTATGTGTGATAATCACCCTATCTTGGCCCCTCTTCATCAGGTTCAGTTTTTCACTCTGGCCTGATTTAGGGTGTGTTCTTCTTAATTATCTTCCTTTTTCTGTGAGCTCCTGGAGAGCCAAGACTGTCTTTGTATTCCCATCTTTTAGTATATTGCTGGGCACATAATAGGACCTTAATGAGTATATATTAACTGAAGGAATGACTCTTCCAGAATCAGAAGAGATGTTTCTGGCCCTCCTCTCCACTGGCTGTTTATAGAATTCAACCTCTTTGGTAAACATGGGATCAGATTAACTGGGACAGAATCACAGAATCTCAGAGCTGGAAGGGTCCCCAGAGGCTCTCTCTTGCAACTGGTATCTGACCAAAAAGTACTCTAAAGCATGCCCGGCTAGTGATCATCCGGGTGTAGCTGGAGCCATCCAGTGAGAGTGAAACCATCACCTCTCTGGGGGTCTCATTCCTACTTTGAAGAACTCTCATTGTGGGGAAATTCAGGCTTTAAGTTTAGATCCCCCACCCATTGGTTCTAGTTTGGTCCTCTGGGACCAAAGGGAGCCCATTTAACCCCCTTCAATAGGGTGGCCCTTTGGTTCTTTTAAGATGATTATCTTTTCTCCCTCTATCCCGCCCCCAGACCAAGTCCCTTCTTTTTGGGCTTTTTCTTCCTCTTACTCATCTGTTAACAGAGCTGAATCTTTGCCCTGGATTTAAAGTAGCAGTGTTTACCTGAAGGAGGGAGAGAAGGAGGGAGGGAGGAAAGAGAAATGAAAAGAGGTGAGGAAAGGGAAAACTGAGATATACTATATATATATATATATATATATATATATATATATTTCTGCCCACCCCTCCTTCCCAGACTACTTACTAATATAACAAACTACACACTTTTTTTTACTAAATCTTCTTAAAGTTTCCCTTCCCTTCCCTCTGTTGTTCTTATCCCTTCTTTCCTCACTCATTCTTTCATTTCATTTCCCTGCTCAGAAATTTTTCAGTCAATCCAGACTGATTCTGGACACCTCTCCCCAAACCATTTTGAACCCCCAAGACCTGAGAAAGGCCTAAAACATGGCTTGGCCAATCAGGAGAGACATTCTGACCCTCTCTGAGCTTAACCTACCACAATGCTATGCATAACAGACATGCTTTGCTTTGCTCTCTGAGTGGGACTTTTCTTATCTTGGCATTGTATGGACATATGCTACACAGGGGAAACACAAACATCCTGGATCTATAATTTCAATCGGCACCTTGACATTCTCCTATCTTACTGTATTTACAACCTATCCAATTAAGAAATTCTTTTCTCATATCATGATTAACACATCTGGAAACTATAATTTTGACTGACATAGACATCCTGAGCAAGGAAGGGAAGGAGGGGTGACAGGGAATTTCTCTGAAGATGTAAGTTCTCTTTTGTCTTGTCTATGCTTGGGTTCGTTGTCTTACAATGAGCTCCCATGCTATCTCTATATGCATGTTCTGCAAGCTCTGAGAGAAATAAACACTCACATATAGCCTAATTTTGTTTTATTAAGAAGAAACTTAGTAATGGTTGACAATTCCTAAATAGAATTTATACATATTAGGGTGTCATTCAAGGCCCTTCCCCACCTCTTACAATTCTATCGTTTCAACCTTATCTCTTATTCCTTTCCACGCTCTTAACCCTCCAGCCAAACTGGACAAAAAAGGAGCCCCTGGCCTCCATGTCCTTATCCATGCTGAGCCCAGTGCTCAAGAGTGTGCCCTCCCCATCTCTTTACCTGGTGAAAGCTTATCAAGTCTTCAAAAGACACCTCCTCTGAGAAGCTCTCCTGGACCACTGAGTGAATGTCAATAGTAATTGTTTCTCTTTTGGCCAGCAGCCCTGAGGGTCTTCTCCTCCCAGCTTGATTGTTTTTTTTTGTTTTTTTGTTTTTATTAAAGGGGCCATTCCTTGACTCACTTTTTTAAGAGGCCTTTTCACTGAATGGACATTAACTCACTCAAAGTGAAAACTTGAAAGGGCCTTATCCTAAAAGGGCCAGGGTCTCCCATTGCATCCTGGGCCCTCTCCAGCTGTCCTGATGAATATCTGGCCACTGGACCCAGATGGCTCTGGAGGAGACAATGAAACCGGTGACCTTGCACAGCCCTCCCTCACTCAGATCAAAGTCAAGGGCAAGTCATGTCATCATTTCACCGACGTCATGGTCCTCTTCAAGAATGAAGGACAAACCACACAACCTTGATCACTCCAGTGTTTTGTCATTCCTCAAAATACTCATCACCATGATATCGTATGTTGTATATTTCATTTTATTCTCTAATCCCTTTATAAGACTGTAGGCTCTATGAATGCAGGAATTGTATTGTGCCTCACCTTCCCCAGCACTAGCCTAGCTCAGCGCCCTGAATATAGCAGGCATATTAAAAAAAAAAAGTTTGGCTTTTTTTTTCTTTCTTCCTTCCTCTTTTTCTTGCCTTCCTTTCTTCCTTCTTTCTTCTCTCCCTTTCTCCCTTCCTTTCCTCTTCATTCTCTTTTTCTTCCTCCTCTTCCTTCTTTTCTCTCGCTGTCTCTCTGTTTCTGTGGATAGAGTGCTAGGTTTGGACCCAGGAAGACTAATCTACTGCTTCTGCTACTACTGCCACTGTTGCTGCTGCTGCTGCTACAACTATAGATGTTTAGGCTCTTTTCTTCATCATGGTTTTCAGGTAGTCCAATAATTCTTACATTATCTTTCCTGCTCCTGCTGCTACTACTACTATGACTCTTACTGCTATAACAGCGTTTAATTAGATCGGATCCACTGAGGGAAATTAATCCCTGCACTGAGACCCAAGAGATCTGAAAGTGCTGCTGTCCTACTTGCTACAATCTGTCCTGTCTCCTCTCCCCTTCAACAATCCAAATCAACAAGTATTTATTATATAGCCATGACGACAGACAATGAGATAAGAAAACAAAACAAAGCATCTCTTGTGGATGAAAATAATTGCAATGGTGACAATAATTCCAGAAGACACAGATGAAGAGGGCTGGAAATCCAGGTATGGAAAAAAGCCGGCTCGAAGGCAGGAGATGGGAGATGGGATAATATTGTGAATGGGGAATAAATCAACCACTGTGATTAGAATGTAGGTGGGCAAGAGAGGACACCAATTAAACCACAGAGAAAGACAGGCTTCAGGCTGACGGTGAAGGACAAACTGAGGGGTTTGTATTTTACCCCACCGGCTATAGGGAGCCACTCAGGCTTCTAGAGCAGGATGCAATATGGTCAGGCCTTTGCTTTGGGAATATTCATCCGGCAGCTTCATGGAAGAAGGATTGGAGAGGGAAGAGGCTGGTGGGAAGGAGACCAGTGAGGAAGTCCAGACTAGAGGAGGGGAGCGCACACATGCTCTCTCTGTGTCTCATATGTGCACATGCTTGGGCACCTCCTCCTACTGAAATGGGAAAGGTATTGTACGCACCCATGTGTGTGCAGGGTACGTTAGATTCTAAATGGTGTCATGGCAACATCTCTCGCTCACCTCTCTAAAGCTTATGACAACCAATGAAATGATCACTAGGCATTAAAAAACCAAACCAGCGCTTTGTGTCCAGCTGCTTGATATATCTGTGAGGATCGCTTTTCATTCCTGAGCCCTCTGGGCCTTTGGACATTGGTGAAGTGCTTTGTCTAAAACCCTCACCCAGGACAAAATCAGAGATCTGTAGAGGTGGGAGAGCCTCAGTGGCCATCTCGTCTAACCTGTACCCAACTAGAGGAGAGCGGCCGAGGACTTTTCAATAGAAGACTCAGTTTCCAGCTTTCACATCTCAGGCTTCTTTATTCAAGATGACACTGGTGTGGTCTTACCCCATTACAAGTTACACAAGAGGTAGCAATGACCAGGACCCAGGGCAGAGCCCTTCTGGCCACACTGGGCACAGCTCAGATGTCCTCATTCATGATGGCCACATATTCTCTCTGGTGCTCGACAAGTTTCAAGAAGACTTTGTACTTTTTGTCATAAAATCTGTATTGGAAAAAAAAAGTGAATTTGATAAATCAGATGGGCCCCAAATAAAACATTTCACATGCTGCTTACACTGAGGAAAACATAAAATCTCTTGGATTCTTTTAAAAGAAATACATAGCATCTACTTAAAGGCCTGCAAAGTGCTTTTCAAATGATATCTTCTCTGAGCCTCGCAAGAACCCTGGGAAGTAGGTGCCATGACTGTTCCCATTTTACAGATGAACAAAACTGAGGCAGAGGTTAAGAAATGTCCACAGGGTTACCCATCAAGTAATGGAGAGTTAATTTGAACTCATGTCTTCCCTGCTCCAGGTGCATGGCATCCCTTAGGTGTCCTTTTGTTGCTACTGCTATTGTAAGTGGGAGAGAAGGTAGTGGGGCCTGGGTCGAGCCTCTGCTGACATACGATGGCTCCTCAATATTTAGACAGACAGACAAAGCATTCATTAAGCACTTAATGTTTGCCAGGGACTGTGCTCTTTGGGGACTGTATTAATAAATAGTCCTATATTGAAGGAGCCATCTCCCAACTAAGCTGTGATTTATAGTTTTCATATTTGAGATTATTCAATAATAGATTTAGAGTTGGAAGAAACCTTCAAGATCCTCTAGTCCAGCTCTATCCATTTTACAGATACAGAAAGTGAGGCCCAGAGATGGGAGTTGACTTGTCCAAGGTCACCCAGGTTGCAAGTAGCAGAAGCAGGATTTTGCACCAGGTTCTCTGACTTTCCTCTTGCCCATGGTGTCTCCTTTTCTTGGTACCTCAGATACTTTTTATCTTCACAAAATGAAAGGTTAGAATGTTTCTCGTCCTGAGCACCATGTTTTAGGAGGGACATTGACCAATGGCAGTCAATCCAGAGAAAGGTGGTGAGGACAACTAGGAGACATACTAAAAAGATCTATAAATTCAGCAGTGGGGTAGTCCCTCCACTGATACAGATTACAACTTCCTAAACCTTAGTAGATGGTATTTGAAATTCGTTATGGTCAAAAATTTCTTCACACAATGTTTATGGGGCCATAACTCTTTCTTAAGTAGGGCTGGGTTAAGGACACCAGACAAAGTCACCAGGCCTTTCCAGCTTGATAGAGACTGCCAGAGAATGAGTTTGTCTTTGAGAATCCAGAGACTTGTCCCACTGACAAAATCAGCAATAGGAAATGAAGACCACAAGAAGACTTCTTGATTCCCCCTAATTCTAGACTTCTTTTTGTTGACCCCCACCCCAATTTCTCTGCATATTCTTTTTTGTCGAGAGCTGTTTGCATGTTGTCTTCCCCATTAGACTGTGAGGCCCTTGATAAAAGGGACTGTCTTTTGCCTTTCTCTGTAGCCTCAGGGCTTAGCACAGTGCCTGGCAAATGCTAAGCGTACAATAAAAGTCTTCCTGACTCCCAAACTGGCTCTATATCCACTAATCATGGCAGTCATTCAACAAGGATTTATGAAGCTCCCACTCTGTGCAGGGCACTTTGATAAGACCTAAGGATACAAAGAAAGACAACAGATGCCTCCCAAGGAGCTCACAGTCTAAAGGGGGAGGACTATATGCAAACAGCTCCATACAAGAAAGAGGAAGGCTCTGAGATTGAGGAGGACTGGGAAGGAAGGAGGGTGCACTTTCACTGAGCCTTGGAAGAAGCCCAGGAATCTAGGAGGTGGAGACAAGGAGGCCTGGAGGCCTCTCCTAACATTACATGTAATAGCACAACATTTCAAAATGCAAAAACTCTATTGGTTTTTCATTTTATCTTTCTATTGTCATCATCCCAAGGACAGTGTCAGGTAGAAAGGTAGCTGGCTTTAGAACCTCTGCTGACACATACTGACTGTGTGCTTCTAGGTAAGTCACTGAACTTCCCAGTTCTCCAGGTAATTCTTTAAGACTCTAAGTGTGGAAACTGTGCTGAACTGGATTAGTAGAGGGAATTTCCTCATTTGGTGGTTTCCTGTACTAATGAAATCCTCGCTACAGTCCCTATCCCTATATTGATAACACCTTAATGTACATTTTAAGATTGAAATATTTTTAAAAGATGTTAATCCTGTATAATTTGTATTCCTAGACTCAAAGACTTAAAATTCCTACAAATACAAAATCAAAGAAAAAATTTTTTGAGAAAAGGTGACAATTATATAATAAAAAGAAAAATCTTAACACAATATTTTTTTTCCTGAAATAACATGAGAATATGAGTAACTGAAATGATTAATTAGGTGTCCAGCCAAAGAACCTAGCTTATAGGAATGGGGCAGCATTGAATTCAGGTCAGATAATCAGAGAAATGGTGCCAGGTTCGGGCTTGATAACAGTCAGGAGACTTTGGAAGCCATAGTGGCCAAGGACACATATCCAAGGTGGAGTATATTTCTGTCTATGAGCACAAAACTGGTCAGACCCAAATGGCAAAAGGATGCTCGAGGTCAGAAAGGCCAAGTGTAGAGAGAACATAAACAAAGGGTTTGAAACCTGTCCCACGGTGAGATGTCAAAGTGCTAGATCGGGTGTCAGGAGAGCTAGGCCTTAGATGAGAGATGCCCCTTCCATGAACAAAAGCCAATTGGGCTTAAATCCTTTTGGGGGCCTCTAAGAAGGTGACAAGTATTCTGACTCCATCAATCTGGCATCCAACACTCTGATACTTGGTGGAACTGCATGCCGCTTGAATTAACTACCAGTTTAACTGAGATATCTCTGCCACCGACTTTTCAACAATCTCAAAGTCCTTTCGCATGGGTTCATAAGCTGGAAAGGGTCATAGAAGTCACTGAGGCTAGCTCCCTGATTTTACAGATAAAGAAATCAAAGCACAGAGAGATTCAATGGCTCCTTAGGGTCACCCAGCTATAGGATCTGAACCTTCCAGGATTCCAATTCCAATGTTCTATCCATTGTAGCACACTGCCATTAATTATATCTCCCTTACCCTTACAATGCATTGACAACACCTTTTTGAGTATTAAAGAATATATCTGATCCACAGGCTGAGAAGACAGGTATCTACTGATATTTTTAATCTGAAAATAAAATCCTCCTATTCTAAGCTTTCTCCCAAATTCAGGATGGCCCACATGTGTCTCAGAGCAGGCTCTTGGGGCCTAGACCTGGGGATCCAACGTTGGGTCACTTTGGGCAATTCACTCCTCTCCCTGAGTTTTAGCTGTAACCCGAAGGCTTTGGCCTCAATGGCCTCTGAAGCCCCTTCTAGCTCCCAATCAATCACCTCTGAGACGATTTCTGTCCCCTCTGAAGAGGATGATCATGTCCACGGAGACCTTTTCATGACTCAAAAGTGGTCATTTTCCTTTCTTTGCAAGATCTCCAACATGCCTGAAGATGGCGCCCCAACACTTCTTGTACAATTTCATGACTGGTTTAATGATATTTGCAGAATTATGGAAAAGTACAGACGAAGGGGGTGTTAGATAAGCTGGAATCAAAGATCTGTATCTCCAGCACCAAGCACAGCGCCTGGCACATGGCACATGCTGAAGAGATGCTTGTTGATTGATCAGCTAAATATTCAGATAAGCTCAGAGTCCTCTCCAACTATCCAAGATATTAAATAAGTAAAAGCTCAAGGTCATAGAATCATAGACCTAGTGCTAGAATGAGCCTCAGAAGCCATTCCACCCAAGCCCCTCATTTTATAGGGGAAGAATCTGTGACCAAGGGAGGCGATGGGACTTGCCCACGGTCACACAGGAAATAAGTGCCAGGGATGATGTGGGTTCTCTGCACCCAGAACCAGGGCTCTTTGGAGTTCCTTTGGCTTAGTTTCTTGACTTCTTTGAGAAGCCACCAGAAGAAGAGAAGCTCTCAGGTGGGAACTGGTGAGACTCCGTTCACCTGTGGGCTGGAATCAATCAACCAACAAGCTCTTATCAATCAGTGGCTTTGCGTTTGTACTGTGTTAGGCTCTGGAGATACAAAGTGCCAGTGAGGTAGGTCCTGCCTTCAAGCAGCTTATTTTTTATGGTGGAGACATCGTGTATCATGTACATATGTATAGAGATATTGATGTATCATAAATCTCCATATAGAGAGAGTCTAGGAATATATACATAAATATATGTAACATATACAATACATTCCTTCATATGTATGTGTGTGCATATATACACATGTAATAAATTATGTATTATATATACATATTTAGTGTACGTATGTACGTATAGCTATCTACACTAAATATAAAGTGATTTTTTGAAAGAAGGAAGCAGTAGCTGGGGAGTGGGATCAGGAAAAGCCCCATGCAGAAGGTGTGGCCTTTGAACTGTGCCTTGAAAGAAAGCAGAGTTACCAACAGCTTGAGATAAGGAGGAAGAACATTCTATACATCAGGGATGACCAGTGCAAAGACCCAGGACAGGAGGTGGAATGTCACATGTGGGGGACAGTAATAAGACTGGGATGGCTGGACCTCGGGCTGTGTGGAGGGGAACCACATGCTGCAGCCTGAGAAAGTTTGGGTTGGAATCCTACCCCTCCTAAGAACAAAGCCTTTCCCCTCCCTGAACTTCCATTTCCTCATCTGCAAATGGATGATGTTCATCTCTGCCTGCCTCCAATTGTCCTCTATCCGGTATCTGAAGAGGACCAATTCCAGGGTAAAGCCATGACTTGTGTGTGAATTGGATTAAAGTGAGGCAGGGCTGTACAAAGTCATCAGCCTCACTTTCTCCCAGGATGCACTGGATGGCCTTGGTGTCTAAGGCTCCACAGGGCCTGCTTCAGCTACCTTCACGGCCATTTGAACAAATTGTTCTCATACACCCACTCTTCATGTCTTTGGGGTAGACGCCCCCCTAACTCTGTCAGTTATCCTCAACCTGTTGTAGCCGGCCCGTGCACATAATGAACTGACTGGGGATCTGCAGCTCCCAGGGTCATTCTCTCTGACTGCAGGCTAACAGTCTCCTAGGGATACTTTGAGGCAAGTGCCTGAAAGCATTTTCTAAATGTGGGTTAGAGTTCAACAAAGGTTACAGGAACAGTCAGAGTTTCTCTAGTGTTTTAAGATGTACAAAGTACTTTATGAATATGATCTCATTTGATCCTCACAACAACCCTGGGAGGCAGACGCAGTTATTTCCCCAATTTATTGGAGGGGAAACTCAGTCAGATGGCAATTGAATGACTTACCCTGGGTCACACAGCTAGTAGTATCCGAGGTTGTATTTAAACTCAGATCTTCCTGACCTCAGGGCTGGTGTCTGTTCACCCCCCGTCTAGCTGCACATACACACACACACGCACATGCACACGCACACACACACACACGCACACACACATACATGCACGCACACACGCGCGCACACACGCACACGTGCACATGCACATGAACACACACACAGATATATAATATGTGTGTGTGTATATTGAGAGCAGGAAAAATAATATATAATAGCCTCTAACATTCCCTTTTATGTTTGTAGGTAGACACACACACACACACCCCTATAGGAAATTCCCGTCTCCATGGGGCATTAAGGCTTGCAGATCCTTTCTCTTACCGTTCCTGGTAAATGATCATTGAAGCTTCTTCTTACAAATGAAGAAAAGGGGTCCCTGAGAAGTTAAAAGACTTTCCTGTAAAGCTCCAGCTTGCAGAAACCAGAGCTGGGATCGGAACCTAGGCTTCTTCTTCTAAATCTAGTATGCTGCTGGCCTGGCAGTCATCGCTCTTGAGGGAGAACACAAGGCAATGCTTCCTGATGGATCTAGTCCCACAATTCGATACAATCCTTGGAAAGTACTGAGTTTCCCATGATCAGATGTATTCAAGCATCAATGACCTTCAGTCTGTATTTCTATTGAGGGAAGTCACACTTCATATAGGAAAGTAACTGCATACTTTAAATAGTCCTTTTGACTCCAGGCTTTGGGGGACCCTTGACTGATTCTCAGATGTCACTACAAAACTGACTGTTTTCTCTTTCTGTGCCAAGCTTACTTTGAACATGTTTTTAATTCCAAATCTAAAACACTTTCCTATAACCACAGACCTAACACACATTCTTGGGCTTACAGCTTCAAAGTAAAGTTAATCAGCCAACTCATAGGAGAGTTCTGGTTACCAACCAGATGAAAACAAAGACGAGTGTTCACTCTTTCCTTTGGTCCTCATCAGCGAGTTCTCACTGATCAGATCCCAGAAATCTACAGATAATGTTAATCATAGGATCACTGATTTATAGAGAGGGACCTTAATGGTCATCTAAGAGCAGCTGCACTGTACCATAGTGTGTAGAGGGCCAGGCCGACTCATCTTCTTGAATTAAAATCTGGCCTAAGACCCTTAGTATCTGTGTGACCCTGGGCAAGTAACTTAACTCCATCTGCCTCAGTTTCCTCATCTGTAAAATGAACTGGAGAAGGAAATAGCCAACCATTCCAGGACCTTTGCCAAGAAAACCCCAGATGATATCTTGGAGAGTCAGACACGCCTGAAAATGGGTCAACCAGAACAAGAAAACCAACAGTCCAACCTCCTTGTTTCACACAGGAAGGAGTCTGAGGCCCCAGGAGGTAAAGATTATCCAAGACCACTTAGCATAGTAGACAGAGCCCTGGATGTAGGAAGACCCCATCTCAAATCCTACCTTACAAATAGATTTGCTTACTCAACATGTCGGTCTCCCTTTCCTTAGTTATAAAAAAGGGATAAAAATCGTATCTCCCTCATGGGATTGTGTAAGGATCCAATGAGGTGATGTGTAAAGTGCCTTTAAGCCTCAAAGACCTGTGTAAATTCAAACTATTTATTATTATTATTATTATTAACACTATTAAAGTAGCAAAATGACAGTCAGAAAGACCCAGGTTCAAATGCTACCTCAGAACTTAACCACCTTTGTAACTATGGGCCAATCACTTAATGTATCTCAGGCCTCAGTTTCCTCATTTTTTCAAAAGAGGGGGTTATAATAGAAGACATCTAATATCCATAGCAGCTTCAAATCTATGCTAATCTGAGTCTCTAAACACAAATTCTTTCCATGGAAGTGAGCGTTTGGACCAACAACTTCTGCCATGTCCTAAATGGTCTCTGGATGTCTCTGCTCAGCTCTGCCTCTCAAAATGGGGCTCAGTTCACGTTCCCAGCCCTGTTCCAGAGCCTTTACAAATCTTTCCCTTGATCCCCACAGCTGGAATCACTTACTTCAACTTTTTTAAAGTAATATACTGCCTCCTCTCTCTTGTTCCAGTGTGCCCTTATCTGGCACTAGAAGTGGGTGTCCATGTTGGATTTCTCCCCCTCTGCTAGACTATAAAGCTCTTCAAGGGCAGGATGCCCAAGGGTTTGGCCAAATTGCTTTCTAGATTGCTAATGCCATGTGCAAGAGAGGCACTGAATCAGTGTTTTGTGAATGGTCAGTACGATCACTCTGGAAGAGATATTGACTCCTAACACACGTAACAATGGTTGTTTACCTCTTCTCCTCAGGTCTGGGGAACACAACTTTCCCAGCTTTTCCCATTCTCGCCATTGCCTCCTGTTAAACGATAAACACAGAACAAAGTGGGCTTTTGTTCCAAACCATCATAACCAGAGGAAGATATTTTGCAAATAAGAACATTCTGACTTGGACGAGTTTGGGTTTAATTTTTTTTCAAGTCAGTTGGTCTGTTGTGTTTTCGACTTCTTTATTTTTTAATCTTATAATTAAAAAAAAGTTGTTTTTCTTTTTACATTTCATTCATGTCTGAAAGAAAAAGCAAAAACAGAAACCCTCTTCTCTCTTCCCTCCCCTGTAACAAAGGTTAGACAAGAAAAATAAAGTTCAGCAAAACCAGCTGACATATGGACCATGTCTGAAACCACACGCAGTATTCCCCACCCCAGCACTGAGTATTCCCATATTCTGTGTGTGATTCACTGTGTGTGAGCTGATCACGGGGGCTGATATTGGAGGTGCTTCATAAATGTTTATCTGACTGATTGTGAGTGAAACATTAGAAAAGTCTTAATTTCTGTTTTGCTTAGCATTAGTGATTTGGAGCAGTGTTTCATATGGTTGCTAATACTTTGTAGTTCTTAATTTGAGATCTTTTTGCTCATATCCTAGACCAGAGGTTCTCAACGTATGGTTCAGTGATCCCTGAGGGTCATCAAGGTCCTTTCAGGAGGTTCATGAAGTGAAAACTATTTCCATAACAGGAAAACACTTTAATTTCTAATATACTAATGT
This sequence comes from Pseudochirops cupreus, assembly GCA_028627135.1. Taxonomy (NCBI): domain Eukaryota; kingdom Metazoa; phylum Chordata; class Mammalia; order Diprotodontia; family Pseudocheiridae; genus Pseudochirops; species Pseudochirops cupreus. The sequence continues at coordinate 16,314,424 of CM053584.1, forward strand.
ATATATGTATATATGCATTTGTATATAAGATTGTAAAGGGATCTGGAGGCCAAAAAAGTTTAAAAACCCATGTTCTAGGCCATTTTTCTATTGGGGAATGGCTTGGCCTTGGATATTTGGTTTAATTTCCTGTAGAGTTTATATATGAGACTCAGATTAGAAATATCAGATGTGAAGATTTCTTACCCACTTACCCTTTCTCCACTTGGCCTAGCTGCTTTGTTTTTTTTTTCCTATAAAAGCTTTTCAATTTTTTGTGTTATTTTCTTCTTCTTTTAAATCTTTTATTTTCTTTTATCTTTTGTCCCTTGTTTGGTTAAAAATGATCTCTCCAGTCAGTTGGGAACAATATCTCCATCTATTTTTTCTCAAATTTTAAAAATGATATGACCTTTTATATCTAAGTACTCACTTAGAACGTATTAATTATGCAGGCTAAATCACAAATAAGACACTCCTTTTTTTTTTTTTTTTTGGTTTGGCCAAATTGCTTTCCAGATTGCTGAAAAGATTTTGTCAAATTAAAGTGTTCTTCCACAAGTACTTCATGTACCATGCTCCATTGAACACTGGGTTACTGAATCCAGTTGTTTCCAATTTTTTATTATCTACTATGTTATACTGATCTATTTTTCTATTTTTAAAGAAGCCCAAATAGATTTGATCATCATTGTTTTATAATATAATTTGAGTTCTGGAAATCCCCACATTGTTCCTACCCCCCCCCCCATAATTTCTAGATCCTAGACATTTTTTCCCCTTTTCCAAATAAATTTTGTTCTAATTTTGTCTAGTTTTGTGAAGTCCTTCCTGGAATTTCAATCAGTACGGCGCTAAAGATGCAAATTAATTTAGGTAGCATAGTCATTTTCATTACAATAGTAGGCGCTGGCCAAACCGCTTTCCAGATCACTAATGCCATGTGGGAGAAGGTGTTGAATCCATGCTTCCTGAACGGTCCCTATGCATAGTAAATGTCCCTACCTGCCTTTAATACGTAAAGAACACTCTACCATTGCATTTGTATGTCTTCAATGGGTTCCCGTGGCTTGACCTCCAGATACTTATTTTATTGTTACTATATGTGAGATTTCTCTATCATTTTCTCTTGATTGTCTGTTACTGTAAATAGGAGAAACAGTCTTTATGCTGATATTTTAAGTTTGTCCCAAGCATTTCTGTTGTTATAAGCCACTGGTTAAATGGTTGGATCAACAGAATGTACCTTTTGTTAGCCAAAGCCCTTTGCTCACAAGCAATATAGTATGTGTATGCATGTATGTATAATGTATTTTTGTTACTGTTGGGTCTGACTCTCTGTGACCCCATTTGGGATTTTATTGGCAGAGATACTGAAGTGGTTTTGCAAACATGGTAAAGTGACTTGCCCAGGGTCACACAGTCAGTAAGTATCTGAGGCCCAATTTGAACTCAGGAAGATGAATGTCCCTGATTCCAGGATTGGAGCTCTATGCACTGTACCACCCAGCTTCCCTGTGTATAATACACACACACACACACACACACACACACACAATGTGCAGAGGTAGAAGTGAAATCAAAGCCAGTTTAGACCAGATCCCAAGGTATTGTAAAACACAAGAGAGTCACACAAGGAGAGACATGCAGAGAGTACACAGCTCCAGGAATGATTTTGTGACATCTTACAACACTGCTCACTGCAGCGGCAAGAAACACTGGGAAGAAAAGCCTGTTGTGGAGGGTTTGGGGATCAGTTTAGAAGATTCCCAAAGAGCCCCCGAGACACTCATTTAAGTCATACCCCTATAATAGCAAACTTTATATAATTATTTAATCAGATGATTGCTTTAGATTTTTTAGAATTCTATACTATTTGGAAATGAAATGCGGACAATGTTTGTGTATTTATTTTGAATCTTACTATTTTACTGAATAGGCAGCTAGGTGGCTCAGTACGCAGAGTGCTGGGTCTGGAGCCAGGAAGACCTGAGTTCAAATGTGACCTCAGATCCTGGGCAAGTCACTTCACCCGATTGGCCTCCATTTCTTCATCTGTAAAATGAGCTGGAGAAGGAAATGGCAAACCAGGCCAGTTGCTGTGTTTGTCCTTCATTCTCAAAGAGGACCACAGTATCAGGGAGGTGATGACGTGACTTGTAGTTGACTTTGATTTGAGGGAGGGCTGTGCAAGGTCTCCAGCCTCACTGTCTCCTCCACAGCCATCTGGGTCCAGTGACTAGATACTCATAAGGATGACTGGAGATGACCCAGGATGCAATGGGAGACCCTGGCCCTTTTAGGCTACGGTCTTTTCACGTGCGCACTTAGATTGAGATAACGCCCATTCAGTGAATAGGCCTCTTTAAGAAGTGAGTTCAAGGGATGGCCCCTTTAATCAGAAAAAAGAAAAGAATCAAACCGGTAGGGGAAGACTCTCAGGGTTGCTGTTCTAAAGAGAAGTGGAAGGAAGGAAGGAAGGAAGGAAGGAAGGAAGGAAGGAAGGAAGGAAGGAAGGAAGGAAAAGGAAGGAAGGAATGAGAAGGAAGGAAGAAAGGAAGGAAGGAAGGAAGGAAAAGGAAGGAAGGAAGGAAGGGAGGAAGGAAAAGGAAGGGAGGAAAGAAGTCAGTCCAGTATCTTTGCCAAGAAAATCCCAAATGGGGTCCCAGGGAGTCCAGCACGAATGAAAAAAACCAATAAACAACTGCCTGCCAGGTTTTGTGCTAAATTACAAAATGAAGACGTCCCTGTCCCGGAGGCGCTCCACTAGAACAGAGCCGGTAAACGCTAGGACTCCGAGCGGTCTAAACAGCGCGCCAGGAGCCGGGAGCTCTACCCGCCCTGAGACCGCGGCGCAGATAAAGAGGAATCAAGCGCGGTTGGACGTGGACCCTGCCTCATACCCTTGCTGACCACGAGACCCTGAATAATTCACCGAATCTTCCTGACTCAGTTTCATCCCGGGTAAAAGGAGATTAACAAGAACACCTCCCCCACCCAGGTTTTTGAGGCTCCAATGAAATGCTGCTGAGAAAGCAATTTCCAAGGTTACCTATCTATAAAAATGCCGATAAAGTTGACAATGATGATGACCCCGAAGGGAACCTTTGCTTAGTTTTCGGAGTCTTTACCTGGGCTCCATAAAATTATTTTTATTTTTATTAATTTTTTTAGACGGGCAATCAAGATTAAGTGACTTGCCCAGGGTCACACAGATATTAAGTGTCCAGTGTCTAAGGCTGGATTTGAATTTAGGTCCTCTCAACTCCTGCACCAGTACTCTAGCCACTGCAACACCCAGCTGCCCTTCATGCAATTATTTTTAAAAGTATATTTTGATAACTATATTTTAATATATTCAGTTTCCTTTGAAGTCCTATTTTTTTTATGTTTTTAAACGTATTGTTCTTAGAAGGGGTCCAAGGGCACTCACTAGGCTGCCAAAGGGGCCCAGTTTGTAAACTAAGAACCAACAGAGAATGCCTAGGATCAAGTCCGGCCTGTAGTATATCTGGGCAGTGAGACCCTGAGCAAGTCAACGAAATTCTCATCTTTTCTATACGTTTCATTCTCTGTTAGCCGTACTCTTTGGAGACCACTCCACCGTCATCACTGACTCACCTGGAGGAAAAGCAGGAAAGTCTTTCTTCATGGGGATTGTTTCAGCCTTAGCAGCCTCAGTGGGTAGCCTGGGCCCCTCTGAATAGAGGGCTGAGCAAACCCCCCCCCTTTTTTCTTTTTATTTTTTGGGTCTCTTCACCCATTGGATTCCAAGTTCCTTGCACGCAAGGGCCATTTTGACTTTTCTCATTGGAGTTTTTTAAATACATAAGAGAAGATAATAGAATTACAAAGGAAACCCATGATATTGACCTAAAGATGTACTTTTCCCACCCAAATTCCTGAGCACCCTGAAATCTATCCATGGAATGTGGAACCCCAAGATGAACCTCTGCTCTAAGATGTAAAGTCTCAGAGAACATATGGCCTATATTGGCAGAAGCTACTTCCTCTGCTGGGAGTTCCCCGTACCCTTGAGATCCCAGATCCAGTCCAAATCATTATTACTTAGAAATTTAATATTAGAGAATGGTGACATTCTTAGTGTTGTCATCAAAAAGGGCTAAACTGATTTTTCTAATTTGTCCAAATAATTTGCTTCTAACAGCAACTCTACTAGCCCTCAGGCTGTGGGCAAGCTGGAAATGACCACCACTTACATGAAGCGATTACAGAAATGCTGATGAACAGCTAAATGTAGAAGTCCTCTCATATCTCCGTCCTCAGAAAGGCTTTCTTTGAAGCTGGCCTCCAAACTCATGCTTCTGTCCCCAGGAGCCGGGCTGCCCCAATGGGAAGCACGCTACCCCCTTTGTTGGTGTGTCTAGACAGCACAATGGGCACACTGATGGGCTTCTTTCTTTCTTGCCCACACAATGGGAGCTTTAAAACAACAACAGGGACAAAACCCAAAGTATTTTGTAAAATAGCATTTTAATCGTTTCTTTTCTCTCTCCCCACAAAGGCAATGCTATAATTATCCCCTGAAAGTTCCCATTTGATCGTCACTTCTCAAAGGCTAGCGAGGGGCTTTGGGGAGAAGAACATAGAGGCTCTGTGGCCACACTAATAAAAGACCACATTCATGGCTCTGGACTCTTTGTCCCCGTCTCAAGGCTGAGGGAGATCTGAGTTGGTAAATACCCTGCTTCCCCATCAGAGCCTCTTGGGGAAAAGAAAAAGTCCTTCTGTGAGGGTAGGGCAGATGCCAGATTCTCATCTTTTACAAAATGGTCAAGCCCACATTCTAAGAGTACCCCACCCCCATTCTCCAAGGGCTGTGTAGGGAGCTGAGTGGGTGGGGGTAGGGTGGCCTGCTGGTCAATGAACCACCATTTAAACTGCCCTAAAAAAGTGGCTTCCATGCAAGAAAAGTCATACTTCCGACTGGTATATGAGAAACAGTTTGACATATACTGGGGGAAGGCTTTTCATCTGGAGTCTAGAAACATGGGCTTCTTTTCCAATTCTAGTAGAAAGACACATGTCACCCAACCACTGCTTGAAGATGCCCAGTAAGTGGGAGCCCAAGATAACCTGAAGCAGCCCCTTGTACTATGACAGCTCTGATGGGTAGAAAGCATCTTCTTAGATGGGGATATTGATGTGGCCTCCAGGAATCTAGAAGGACAGTAAATGCAAAGCACTTTTCCACCCTTAAATATGCCTAAATTTACCTCTCTGCTCCTTCTATCCAACTTCTAGTTCTGTCCTCTGAGACCAAGCAGAACAAGTCAATAGTCAATTAGCAAGCATGTAGTAAGCACTAAATTCTGGGTTGAATCTTTCTTCACAGCAGCCATTCAAATACTTGAAGACAGCTATCATTTCCTTACTAAGTTTCCTTTTCTCTTGGTTAAACATCTCTTGTTTCTTCATCCAGGACTCACATGGCAAGTACTAGGAACCTTCACCATTATGGCTGCCCTTTCCTGGACATTCTCCATATTATCAATACCCCTTCTAAAATATGGCACCCTAAATTTGTCACAAATGTAGACTGAGCAAGGACAGACTATCGGGAGATGAATCTTCTCTTATGAATTGAATAGAATTATCTCATTTCAGAAATGAATGAATGAATCAATTGTTCCACAAGCATTTATTAAGCACCCATTATGTGTTGGGCATCATGTACTAGGATGATGAAGAGTCTGAGTTTGTATTCCACTAGGGAAGACAATGAGTACATATGCTGTACAAGGAATATATTCAACACTGAACAGAATGAATGAATAAAGGGTAGTTTGGGTAGACTTGTAAGGTACTTTACAAATGTTATCTCGTTTGATTCTCAAAAAAACCCCCTGGGAGGTAGGTGCTATTGTCACCCCCATTTTAAAGATGAGGAAACTGAGACAGGCAGAGGTTAAGTGACTTGCCCAGAGTCACCCAGCAAATAAGTGTCTGAGGCTTGATTTGAACTTAGGACTTCTTGATTGAAAATTCAACATGCTAATCCAGCGGTATTCAACAAAAATACATGTAAAAGGCTTTAAATATAGGATTTCATTTGATCTTTACAACCTGTGGAGCAGGTGGTATTATTATCACCACCTTGCAGATTAGAAAATTGAGGCTCAGTGAGGTTCAGTGACACATGCAGCTAGTATCTGAGGTAAGATTCACTCCAGGTCTTCGAAATGCCAAGTCTCGAGTGCCACCCATTGTACCACACTGCCTCTGATGGGAAGAACAAGTGAACAGAAGCCCAGTGCAGAGGACTCCGTATGTTCAGTGACTTTTCTGCTTCGGAAATATGATCCGTATTTTTGTATATTTATTCAAGATCGTCTATATTCTGAAAACAATGGCAACAAAAGCAAAAATTCTTAGAAAAAAAAAAGATGCTCCCAACCCCGCCAGCGAGCTCTGGATGTCAGCACACTGGTAATTCAGAAAGAAGTAGAAATTGGACCTGTTTCTTCTTGAGTCCTTTACCAGAGACAGCAGGACTGTATAGGGAAAGAAGCTTTATATTCGGAGTCCAAAAATTCTGACTGTCACTAATTTGCTGTGTGACCTTGGGAAAATGTATGCCCTCTCTGGCTTTGATGCTAATGTTTTTGGTATTGACAAGGACATTCTGAACTGCAGAAATGGTGGAGAACCAGGTACTTGGTCCAGCTATCTAGTTTCCGTGGCCTTTCTTTCAGGACTCTCCAGTACCATCATGGACTTGGGGGTGGCTACCCGGCAATACCTGGCTAGGTATTCTATTTTTGAGAGAGGCTAATTGCCAGAAGGTTGGCCAAATTGGTTAATTCTTCAGTCATGAACATTGATAAAACAGGGCAGAATCAGGACCTTCAGAGACAGAGGGAGTGAATCATGGATCTTTCATAGTTTCATCATCATTAGGAGCACTGAGATACCCAAAGGCCCCTCAGTGATACAGCAGGTAGCGTGTGTGTGTGTGTGTGTGTGTGTGTGTGTGTGTGTGTATGAGGCCTAGACTTAGAAAGGCCCAAATTCAAATCTTGCCTCCAGCACTTAGAAATGGTAAGACCCTGACTTTCAATCCCCTCATCTATAAATAGCTAACATTTACATAGCCTTTTTTTTTTGGAAGGGGGAAGGCAAGGCAATTGGGGTTAAGTGACTTACCCAAGGTCACACAACTAGTTATGGGTCAAGGGTCTGAGACTGGATTTGAACTCAGGTCCTCTTGACTTCAGGGAGTGAATTCACTGTAGCCACTTACACAGCCTTTTATATTTATATACATTTTTCATCCCTCACCACAACCCTTTGAAGTACTATTATTATCACCATTTATAAGCTGAAACTGGGGCCCAGAGCAGTTAAGTAACTTGCCTAGGGTCACATGCCTGAGGTGGGACAGAAACCTGTTTTCATGACTCCAGTCCCAGAGTTCTGTTTCCCTTCCTTTAACTGATGAAAAGAAGTTTCTTACGCATATGAATCTTTTCCAGAAACTGTCACTGGATTATTCATTCTCTCCATCACCTCCCGTTAGCTTCATCTTCCCAATCTCCTCCGCATTCGTGACCCACCATTCTCTCCTCCAAGGGTCAGAGCAGCTGTCTCTCACTGTCTCCAAGGTTGCCATTGCTAGGTTTTGCCTTTCGCTGCCTCCTTTCACCAGGAGGCTGCCATGGTTGGGTACTCAGCGACCCCCAGCAGCCACTCCCGAGGGGGTTTGTGGGAAGGGGAGGAAGCCCTTCAGGCAGCTGAATTCTTGCATCTTTATATTATCATGTAAAGCTTTCTTCACCTTTGGTTCCAGATCTTGTGTGCCATCTGGTGATGGGTTTTGCTGCATCTGTGTTTACTTTATGACCTTAGGCAAAGGCAGAATTTACTTACGGGGAGCTGGAGAGGGCTTTGTTGATTTCTTCCATATGTTCATTGCTGTGGATATGATTTTTTTTTCCCTCTTTTCCCTTCAGAGCTCACAAGGGAAGGAGGCGTAATCCCTGCTCTGTGTCTCACTGACACGGCTCTTTGTGTGCTGAGGTAGGAGCTTTCTAGGGGGCGATTTTTTTAAACGGCAGTTTTGGTTCAGCAAGTTTTTCAGAGGAGTAAAAAGTTGTCTGTGTTTAAGGATCCTTGTTTTGGAGGGAAGGATTTTTAGCCAATGGGATTACCATGAGAAGGGGCCTGGGACTGAGGATCTGCAGTTTGCTCTGTCTCAAAACTACCATTAGGCTCAAATATTTATAAAGTGTTTAGCACAGTGCCCAGTACACAATAGGCACTTAATAAAGGTTTGTTTCCTTCTCTTCTCTTCTTCATCATTTAGTTGCTGATCCCTGGACAAGTCCATGTTTCTGCTCTTGGTTTCCTCATCTGTAACATGAATGAATTGGACTAAAAGACTTAAGAGGAGACTGCCAGCCCTGACGGCCTACAGTTTCTGATGTTATCAATGGCACTGTCAGCATCTCACTTTCCCAGACTCTTTGAGTAAAGGTGTTTAGTGTTGGTCCTCCTGCCCTCCCTTCCCCGCCCTCGGTTTTCATTTGTGCTCTCAAGTCTTTGCCAAAGCGAGGAGGTGAAATCCCAGTTGTAGCCTTGGCACTGTCTTTATATATTCACAGGTTTTTTTGAACACTGCAAGAAAAATAACAGAATATCCAAGAAAGAAACCCTACCTTCTGCTTAATGCACGAAGTAGCTATGGACTGCTCTGTGCCTATAAAAGAAAATAGTCCTTCCTTCCTTCCTTCCTTCCTTCCTTTCTTCCTTCCTTCCTTCCTTCCTTCCTTCCTTTCTTCCTTCCTTCCTTCCTTCCTTCCTTTCTTCCTTCCTTCCTTCCTTCCTTCCTTCCTTCCTTCCTTTCTTCCCTCCCTTCCTTCCTTCCTTCTCTCTTTCCTCTTTTTAAAAAAAGGCATGTTAGGAATCCCAGATTTCTACCCTAACTTCTTGTCTTTTCTCATTTCGTCTCTTTTTATTGAGTGGGTAGGTTTCCTTTGTTTGTATTTATAGAGGTAAGGGAAAAGCTCCAGATTTCTCAAGCTAGATGTTGCTAAAGCAGGAAGGTGACTGACTGTGAATCACTTCAGCTTGGGCCGTCACCTCCTAAAAATGCTGGGGGACATCACAGCAATTTTACAAATATCCAATGTTTTAAAATGAAGGCAGATAGACCAGAAAGAGCAGGGGGAATAGTTTTGACTTTGTGTGTGTCCATTTTCCTGAAAACATGGTATACTTCTTCCAAACCACCTTGCCCTGAGGGCAGCTGTGGACCATTGCAGTGAGCCCTTGATCTGGAGTCTGAAGGCCTGAGTTTGAATTTCAGCTCTATTGCTTGCTACCTTAAGTTCCTTGAACTGGTTCTTTGCACTCCTTGGACAGAGGTTGGCCTAAGGTCCCTTGCAACTCTAACTTCAGTCTCCTCGGTACTTATCTTGCATGGGTCTATTAGAATGTGAGCTACTTGAGGACAGGGATTGTTTTCATTTTTTTCTTTGTATCTTCAGGGTCTAGTATATAGTAAGCATTTAATAAATGCTTGTTGATTTCTGATGATTCATCCTGGGTTTAAATCCCAGCCCTCCTGTGTAGTACCTTGGTCTTTTCCCTTCTTTGTGCTTTCTTACCTTTATCAGTGAAAGAAGGTTATTAAGACTTCTCCCACCTACTTGGCTTTGATGAACACAATGTGTTATGAGTTTTCAAGTGCTAGAGAAGTGGCCAGCATTGGTATGAGAGCCACTTTCCTGCCTCCCTCCCTCCTTCTCTTGCTGTACTTTCACAAAGCTGTCAACACTTGTGTCTGCATGCTGTAGATACCCGCTGAGATCCTTCCCTTCTTACACAAAACCTGAAGGACCCCAAATCCTTCAAAATCAAATTGAATATAAAGAAAGAGAGGTCAATGCCTTTCTTAGTTTGGACTTAGTTTGGAGAAATGACCACAAGGTGTGGGCAGAAGAAGTCTGAGTAGTCTTTAAGAGATGCCAGGATGGTCCAGGGTAAGGGAGACCCACTAACATTTGGGGGCACCAGGAACTTGAGTATTGAAGAAGTCCAGGTATTCTAAGGCATAGAGGGAGGGAGGAGGGCATTCCAGGCATGGGAGAAAACCGGCATCAGAGGTGGTAGATAAGACGTGTTCAGGGAACAGCAAACAACTTAGCTTAACTGGAATGTAGAGCATGTGTGGGGGAGTAATGGGGAATCAGATGGAAAGGTAGCAAAGCCTGGTCACCAGAAAGATGAAAGATACCCATTTAAAGCACCAGACTTCCTAACTTCCCAACTCTTAAGATACTTGTGAGGTTACAGCTAACATCTCTCCTCTGACACTGCCCCCACCCTGGTGCAGGCCCCCATCCTCTCATGCCTGGGCTACTGCAAGAGCTGCTAGGGGTCTGCCTAACTCAAGTCTCTCTCCACTCCAACCCCTCCTCCATTCATCCTCCAAAAGGATTTTCCTAGAATGCAATTCCAGTCCTAGCAACCCCACCTCCTCCATGCTGTTCTTTATCTGCTCCAACAACTGCCCTCCCTGGTTCACTGAAGCCCTCATTAAAATTCCATTTTCTGCAGGAAGTCTTGTCCAGCCCTTCTTAGCTCTCGTACCTTCATCCTATTAATTATCTCCTATTTTTCCTGTATACAGTTCACTTTACAGATTTTTATTTGCATGTTGTCTATCCCATTTGATTGGAAACTTCTTGAGGGCAGAGATGGGCTTTTGCCTGTTTTTGTATGTCTAGTTTTTAGCACATAGTCTAGCATACAGTGGGAGCTCAATAAATGTTGGTTGATTGCAGATGGAAAGCTAGGTGTCTGTGCCAAAGGAAGTAGATCTTTCTGAGGGAAATTATTCGGTTTAGGAATAAAACAACAAACTGAGTAGCCTTGGGTGGGTGGGTGCAGCTGAAGCTAACTCACATTAGCGAATTACAAGGGTTTTACACTCATTATTCAGTAAGAAATAGCTTTGTCCTGGCGAGTGCCACAGATTGGCACTTACACCTGAGATGTTAAAGCACTTTCTTCAAAGTGACAGCCCCAGATATTGTGAGAATTTTCACATTGAGGCAGGAGAAGCTCCAGACAGGCTTTTGTGGGCTCAATGCAGCTCTGAAAACTGGTGTGGAACCGACCCACTGTCTTCCTCTGTAAAGTGGGAGAAAAAAAAGTGTGATGCCTGCCTCACAGACCTGTTGTGCAGAGAGCATTTTGTGAACCTTAAAATGCTATGGAAGAGAGTCACTATTGTTGTTGTTACAGCCCTCTGGCAAGGCATGAGTTGGCTGCAAAGACCCTGGGAATTACATTTCTTCCCAGAGAAGGGAGAGAGGAAAGGAAGGTAATGTGCTGTTACCACTGGAGGGTGGTCATGTGACCTCATTTAGGATTTTCTTGGCAAAGACACTGGAGTGGTTTGCCATTTTCCTTCTCCAGCTCATTTTACAAATTAGGAAACTGATGCAAACAAGGTGGAGTGACTTTGCCCAGAGTCACAAGTTAGTGTCTGGGGCTGGATTTGAACTCAGGTCTTCCTGACTCCAGACATGGTTCTCCATCATAGCAGAGGTTTTTGAATAATCTCTTGAAGAGAAAAGAGGGAGATGTCTGTGTGGGGTGATGATGGGGGTGTGGTCCAGCCTAAACATGAAGTAGGAACAGTATGGCGGCAGCATTTGTGAGGACCTCTCTTGAACCCAAACCTCTGATGGGATCGTGAGGGGTTAAGTCAAAGAGACAAGTAGGTAGTACAAGACTTTTAAACAATTGTTACTTTTTTGGCGGGGGGGGGGGGTTGTTGTTGTTTGTTGATTTTTGTATTTCAGGTCCTCAGTCATGTGGGAGAAACAATAGAAAGGAAGAAACAACTGGTGGTCCCTACTCTTGCCTTATTTCAGACAATTGTGATGAGCATTCATTACTAATCACCTCCTTTTGTTCTGGTAAAGACAACATCTGCCTGCTCTCACCTTATTTCTCCTACACCCCTGTGGTTGACTGGGTCCTTGCATTTCCTTGTGTCCCATTATTGGAGGATTCAGGACTCAGGACAGCTCTGTTAGCCACACAACAGAGGGTGCCTTCTCCTCACACAGGACACATTGTGAGAGAGTTTTGCTCCTCAGGAGCCATTCACACCATTTCAGAAGGGCAAAGTCAGTGGCAGAATTACTATGAACCAGCCTCTTTCCAGATATACCCCTTCAGAGACAAACCTACTGTAGCGACCTAGGGTGACCTTACAATATTTGGTATTCCTAGTAATGGAATGGACAGGGTCTAGATGTGTGATTTCACTGATATAGGGAATTTCCAGGTGAGGAAACTCTCTAACCGTGCAAGTCAGGGATGTCCAGAGCACTAGGATGCTTGCCCAGGGTCACACAGCAAGCATATACTAGAGGTGAGATTAAACCCAGCTTGTCCTGCCTTTGCCACACTGTCTCTCATTCATTTCCTTCAAGAGAAATTTCAGCCACATGTCAACTGCCTAATATGAAAACATTAAAGAATGTAGAAAAGTCTAATTGGAGTCAACTAAACCTCTTCATTTCATAGCTTTGCCAGGGACCATGCTACAGATTAAGTCAATGCTGAGAATGTAGCATACAAAGCCTGAACACAAGCCAGCAGTGTTTCCAGTCTGAGACAAAGATGGCAATGATGGCCAGGGCAGAGGAGAGCAGAGGAGACAACTGGGGGGCAAGCCTCCCAGCAGCCTTCTGGGAGAGACATGACCCTCTACTGGCACCCCCTCCATTTTGAAATCATTTTGTATTGTCAATCAATTATCAGGCATTTGTTAAGAGTCAGTTGTATGCTAGCCATTGCTGCGAGGAGAAAGGCAACAGAGAAAAGTATGCCCATCCTCGAAAGGCTCATATTCTATCTGAGGTGATTTACATCTACATATAAACATCTTATTTAGTCATTTCAGTCCATCCAACTCTTCATGACCCTATTTGGGGTTTTCTTGGCAAAGATACTGGAATAATTTGCAATTTCCTTCACCAACTCATTTTACAGATGAGGAAACTGAGGCAAATAAGAGTTAAGTGACTTGCTCAGGGTCACACAGCTAGAAACGTCTGAGGTCATATTGGAACTCATATCTTCCTGACTCCAGACCCGGCATTCTACAAATATATCACTTTTCATCATTCTTATGATATCCCTCCATAGAGGGATTTCTTGAAGTCAGTCTTCATTTCTGCCTTTGAACTGCAGCAATCAGCATAGCGCCTGGTCCTTGTTCTATAACTTGCCATCTTGTAGGGATGGCACTGGGAAGTTGGAGGCTTTCCCAGAGTCACATAGCCAGTATGGGAAAGAGGTGAACCCCAGTAATATATTTATATAAAGCTTTAAAATATGCAAAAATTTCTTACGAATATTAGCACATTGTATCCTTTCCACAACCCTCAGAGGTAAGTGCCATTATTATCCATTTTACAGATGAGGAAACTGAGGAAGGTAGATGTTAAGTGACTTGTGTAGGGTCACACAGCTAATGTCTAAAGTAGGATTTGAAATCAGGCCCAGCACTTTGCCACCTAGCTGCTAGGTAGTTCTGCTTCCTAGAACCAGTTCTCTATTCACCATGCCACCTTTCATACAGGATTCATTTAATAACTTTGTTGAGTTGAATTTAAAAGACCACTGTAAGCTCCTAACAATGGAAATTTCTTTTGTTTTCCAGAAATTATTTTCCACCTCCCACTGTCACCAGTGGAAATAATGAAGCAGCCTTAGTTCCATACCCCTTCTTGATAAGCCAGCCTGTCTCATCCCTGTTGTTGGGTTAAGAGAGACATAACAGCCTCATGGAACATTAGAGCTGGTAGGTACCATCCTGCCCAACCCATTTTGCATCTAGAGAAAATGAATCTTAGAGGATGGAAGTGATGGCTATCGCATAAGGCCCACAGCTACTTATTCATAAAGACCAGGCTGGGACCTGTGATGCCTTAAATCAGTCTCTTTTCAGAGATCATGCCCACTTGCCATCTACCGTGAGTTGTGGATTCATGTCTAGCCTAATGTCGAGCTAAGATTGCGCCTAGGCAATGGAGTGAAGGAGCAAACTGTCAGCAGGGATGAGGGGAGAAAGTTACTTCTAGAGGGAAGGTAGAGATGAGGTGATGAGGGAGGGCAGGTGTAGTATAAAAAAAAAAACATCACTAGACACAAGAATACTGGCTTCTCATTTTGGGATTCTGCCACCAAAGCTATTAAACTGTGTGTATCTTTTGACCCAGTGATACCACTACTAGGTCCATATCCCAAAGAAATAAAAAAAAGAAAGAAACAAAAAACCATCCGTACAAATATATAGCAGCTCTTTTGTGAGGGCAAAGAATGGGAAACCGAGGGTATGACCATCAACTAGAGAATGGCTAAACAAGTTATGGTACATTAATGTGATGGAATATTATTGTGCTGTAAGAAATAATAAAGGAGATAGTTTCAGAAAAAAACAGGGAAGATTTGTATTAATTGATGCAGAATAAGGTGAGTAGAACCAGGACAATTTCTAGAATAACAACATTATAAAGACAAATAACTTGGAAAAACTTGGGAACTTTGATCAATAAAATGACTACCTACAATTCTAGGGGTCTCATAACAAAACAGGCTGCCCGCCTCCTGAGAGAGAGCTGATGGACTCAGAGTGCAGACTGAGACATTCTTCTGGACAAGGCCAATGCGGGAATTTGTTTCTCGTGACTATACAGATTTATAACAGCTTTTTTTCTTTCTTAATGAAGGAAGGAGAGGTGGGAGGTAAAGAATGTGGATCTCTGCTTGAAAATTAAAAAAAGAATTGAAAAGAATACTGGCTGCTGATTCCAAAAATATTTTGACAGGGTAAAAGAAAACTAATCAAATGAAATGCATTAAAGAATAAATGCAAAATCTTAATTTGGGTTCAAGAAATAAACTTTGCAAGCATAAGATGGGGGAGGCATGACTGCATGGACCCCTATCCTAAAACAATTTATGGATTTTAGTGCATGGCAAGGTCAGTGTATAGTACTTCTGGTTGTTCTTCAGTCATCCCGCAATGTACAACCATTTGTGACCCTGTGGACCATAGTGTCTACGGGGCTTTCTTGGCAAAGACACTGGAGTGGTTTGCCATTTCCTTTTCTAGTTCATTTTACAGATGAGGAAACTGAGGCAAATGAGCTTGACTGCCTTTGTCCAGTCACACAGCTAGTAAGTGTCTGAAGCTGGATTTGAATTCAGGTCAACCTTTCTCCAGACCCAGCACTCTATCTGCTGAGCCAACAGCTGTCTCTGATGCTATATAATAGAGTAACATACAACCAATAAGTGTCATGTGAAATTAGACTACATTCAGAGAGACAGACTGACCAGGACGAGGGAGGTGATGGCCAGATCACATGTGGAGTTTTGTGTTCAGTCCTGAGTGCCAGAGTTTTGGAAGGACTTTAACAAATTGGAGAGCACCCAGAGGAAGGCTACTAGCATAGAGAATACCTTGAGATCAGGTCATATGAGTATTGGCTGAAGCAACTGAGATTGCTCACCTTAGAGAAGAAAAGATTCAGGATGATATGACAGTTGTCTTTATACATTTGAGGATATATCACATATACATAAGAGGAAATTGGATTTTTTCTGCTTGGCATTAGAAAGTAGACTTCTGGGCAATGGGTTCAATTGGCAAAGAGAAAGATTTAAGAACATAAATTAAAAAAAAAAACAACTTTCTAACAATCAGACCCATCCCAAAAAGGAAATAGTAGATTATCCCTCACCAGGTAACAGAAAAAGATTTAGCGCCTACTTGTCAGAGATGTTACAGAGGGGATTCAGATTAATTGGCTATGGGTTGGACTGAATGGCCACTGAGGTCCCTTCTTACTCTGAAATTCCATCATTCTCAGTCCCAGTTTTATCATTAGCAATGTGCAACCTTGGGGATGTCTCTTATTGGAGACTCAGTTTCCTTATCTCAAAAATGAGGGGTTTGGAATAGAACTTAACTTCCTATCATTTGAAGTCCTTCCAAGTAGAACACTTGATGTTTCATTTTCTTACTTCCTATTCAATAGTCTTAGCTCTGAAATCATGATGTTGATGGTCTCTATGGTCTATATCTGAGGAGCACATGGGAGCTAAGAGAACACAATCACTTTGATGATGTCAGAAGAAAAGGTTCACTTATGAGCAGCAGATCACTATTTGTCTTGTCATGGATTACATCCTACACCTGCTCAGACATATCCCAGCTCCCACTAAATACACTCACGTATACTATTTTTGCTTCTCCCAGAATTCTGTCTTTCCAAAAGGGCCCCCCAGTACATGTTCAGACCTGTGCCAATCAGATATCTACATTCACTAGGCACTTGCTAGTAGAGTCCCTAAATGCTGATTGTGCTCTGTGGGAATGACACTGGAAACTCAAGCTGTTCACTGTGTCAGGGCTTGAAGCACCAGTTGCGCACAACCTCTATGAGCCCTATGAGTCACTCTTCCCATGCTCCTAAAAGTTTGAGTACAAGATTCTTAATTTGGGGACTTCCAAAGAAGCATATTTTATGGATGGCACCTTCGCTCTCCTCAAGCAGCTAACCTCTTCCTTGTTCTGCTATAGGATCATAGATGCTGAAGGCTGGAAGGGACTTCACAGGTAATCTACTCTAATCCCTTCCTTGTGAGGATAAAGGAAATTCACATCCAGAAAAGTAACATGACTTTAGTCAACATCAGACAGGTAGTAACAGAGCCAAGATCCAAATGCAAGGCCTCTGACTTTGAATCTGATATTCTTTCTACTCCACCAAAGTCCTACCAAATGATCTTTCATTTCCCTTTTTCTTTCTTATACATCTGTTCTTCTTCACTCACTCAATGATGGCTCCTTACTCCATAAATCAACCAGAGATTAGATCTCAGTCTACCACATTAAACCATAGTTATCAGCATCAAAGGAGTACTCTAACTAGCCTGGGATGATAATTAATCATTACAGACAGTCATGTGAATGCTTTGACTTCCCTTCACTTCCCTGTCTACCCTTGGTGAGTTTGTCAAATTAAATCATTCTCTCAAAATTTTCCTGGGATACTCATCCCTCATGTCAGAGAATCATTTGGAGAGTTGAACGCAGAGTTTCAGGGCATTTAAGAACTTCACTCATCACTGTCATCATCATCACTGACATCATCATGCTCTAAGATAAAATATCCAATACTCATATATATGTCTGTCTCATCAATTTGTATTTGCCATACAAGGCAGATCACTCTTGAACCATTCTTACTTGTCCTGTACAACTGCTATCCATATCCTACCATAAGTTTGCCCCTCTCGATGCTGGAGGGCTTCCTCACTATCTCCTGACTTTTTGGGTATGCCAATGGAACCCTCTCGTTGATCACGTGAACTGTGCCATGGGACTGGATATCTTCTCTTCCTTGTTATCTTTTCCTCCTATTTTTCTATGAGGTTCTCCACTGGTTATAATATCCTGTTCACATTGACTATGCAACCCTATTGCCTTATGTTGGATAAGCATTTTTAATTGTTCATAGACTGATCTAGTCTGGGATGAAGGATGCCTAACAATGCTTGATAAGCACACATTTACTTGGAGTCTTGACAGTCAAATCAAAAGAACTTCAAGGGCAAAAAAAGAGAGCAGAAAGAGAACTAAAATTCATATCAACTCAGTTAGATTGCCATCAAAACCAACTGCCATGTAGCAGCCCACATGTGCAGTTATTCACAGGAGATCAGCATTTTATCTGCACCTCTGATTTGAGGTGAACAAATTTCAAAAGCTTCAATCCAGTAGAGATGGAAAGCACTAGAAAATGAAATTCTGATGACACTAAGAAAAGCAATTAAAAGACATAGAAAAGAAAGTCAAAAGAGACAGTGAACATTAGAAAGGTAAGCTACCTTAGGTTTTTTTAAAAAGTGCATTTTGTTGTTCAGTTTCAGTCTTGTCTGACTTTTGTGATCCTATTTTGGGTTTTTTTGGCAAAGATAGTGGAGTGGCTTGTCATTTCCTTCTCCAGCTCAGAAAAGTGTATACTAGTATTCACATAGAAAAGACAAAATGTGTTAGAGTGTCATCAATTAACTTACATTTTTAAAAGGCACGCATTACAGAGAAGGTGAAAGAAAGGGCAAGTAAATGAAGATAAATATAAAAAAAAAATTGGCACAGTTTTCTAAGAAGCATCCGTGTTGGTGACCTTTTTCTTTTTTTAGCAAACAAAGGAAGTGATTGAGAGGGAAAGGGTACAATCAAAGGAGGCAGAAGGTCATTGAAGTCTCTAAGAATTTGATAATAAACTGGAAGGTGGGGTTCAGGATAGACAATTACCCTACTCTACTTAAAATGAGCGACTGGCAAGATGCTACCCTGAGATGCCTTCCCTAGGTGAAAACACACCTCGATCGTTCACTAGGTATGATCAAGGCCTGGACACCTCCCTAGGTGTAGCAGGAAATTTGTTAGGATGGGTAGAGAGGCCTGCCACAGAACTAATTGGAATGGAGAACCGAGAGAGAAGAGAGGGTTTCGACCAAACCTTCAAGCTCTGAGAAGGAACTTCTTAGGGGGAGGATAGGTGTCTGCTTCATTCTCCTCCCTCTCTACCCCCTACCTGGGATAACTAGTGAACCTTAAAGCCCTTGAAGAACTGAACTTTAGCGTGGATATCTTAGCAGGATCCTTGGGCCAGCTGCAACTGTCTGCAATGTCTATTAGAAGGCAAGCACAGAGTGGTTGCACATGTGAAGCTCTGCAAAGAGCCCTGAGAAACAAGAACAAAAACACAATACTCTGCCATGTCTGAGGGGAACAGTTTGGGCACTGCAGCAAAAGAAAGTCTAAGAGCAGTGATGCCCCTTTGCTTCCTGTGCCCTTTTGGTGTGTCCTATACTCTCTATGCTCTTGTAGAAGAGTGTGTTCCAAGCTTTGGACCTGGGATGTTGGTTTTACTGTACCAACTTAGTAAGTACTCCTTTATTAAAAAAAAAAATTCTGACTAATTGGCATCAAGTGACATTCATGAAGGAGGTCAAGGGAGATAAAACCTAGAAGAAACACCTGCTCCCCAACCCTCAGGGCTCCTAGACTCTGAGGGGATGAGTATCAGTACAGATTTGGGACCTGACATGCTAAAAGGAGGTCTGAGAGAATAGCACCACTGTATGTGCTAGCAGACAGTGAAGAGAAGTCAACATGTCTCAATCCATGTTCCTTTCGTTTCCCCCGCCAAGAAGAACAATCTTTGGGATGGAAAGGGAAGAATCAAAATCACGAATAAGGCATTACTATCTAAGATAGAAAGAGTCTAGCTACCCTTGCTGAGTCCAACTCTTCAAGCCAAGGTGAACTGTATCTCAGGACACTGAGAAAACCAAAGAATGCAATTACTGAACCATTGTCAATGAGTTTTTCAATCCAGTCACATCTAGTCCAATCCAGCGTGATCCAATCCAATAGGCATTTATTTATTTAAATGATGTTTTATTAAAATTTTAACGGTGGACATCAATATGACCAGCTAAAGTTTCTTAATTAACTATTTACATTTAAATTGATTAGTTAAATGCACAATTATCATAATTATTTTTTCACTTGTGTTCCTCAATTCTTTATTTGAATTTCTACTAGCTTTCTTTAAAAAATACTGATGTCTTTTGTTTTTACACTGTCAGAATATGTTCTTTTATCCATTTCCATACCCCATTCCTGTTATGGGAATCTGAAGATCTTCCCTGCCCCTAGGCCCTTT
>CM053584.1:16334698-16352545 GCA_028627135.1 Pseudochirops cupreus
CCCAGTGATCACTCATTGGTTACAGCCCTTCTATATAACCAAACTATTGTACAATGTGAAAGTATTTGCAGATCCTATACCTGATTGCACGCCACCATGGGGGGGGGGGGAAGGGAGGGGAGAAAATATGAAACTTGAGTGAATGTGGAACTGAATCTTGTAAATTGAAAGTAAATAAACAAGTCATTTAAAAGAAAAAAAATAAAATAAAATAGATATTATAATAAAAAAAAAAGAAAAGATATCCTGAAAAAGTCAGACTTTGACTCGAGTCTCGGTAGAGTTAAGGAGCGGTCCATTCTAGGGATGGGAGACAGGTGATTGAAAGGCATAGAAATGGGAAATGGAATGTACCAAGTGCAGAATAGCAAGGAGGCCATTATTTTCAGGATTGCAGATGATGAAGAGGGAGTAAAAGGAAAAAAATATTGGGAAGATAGGAATGGGCCAAGTTGGGAGGGACCTTAGAATCCAAGTGAGGTATTTTATGTTGAATACTGGAGGTGAGCAGTGGTTGCTTAAGTTAACTGAGTACAGGAATAACTCTTTCTTGGACCAAAGTCTCCTGATACAGAGAAGAACTTGGGAGGGAAATGCAAGAACCCTCCAGGAAAGTTCAGAAATTTGGAATGGGTCTTGTGGGTTGTTTTCTTCCTTCCTTCCTCCCTCTCTCTCTTCCCCTCCCTCTCTTCCTTTCCCTTTTCTTCAGTGATTTATTACTTTCCCTGGGCAATTTCTGGGACATTTCAGAATAATTAAGATTGCACTGATGACTTGGTCCAGTATACCAGGGGCAAAAGAGGAAATATTTTCAGCATTCCAGTGGTTGGAGAAGTGAGCCTTTCCAAAGGCCCAGAGCCACTCAGAAAAATTGCCTGAAATGGAGACAAGGAAATATAAAAATCTCCCTCCTCAGGTCAGTTGCTCTTTCTGGATGGTGATCTCAGGACCATTGCTCCTAGCACATTTGAGGTTTGCTTGTAGAATAGAAGGGCTGCTAAGGCTGCTTTTATGATGAGCCTTCTGTATAACTGGGGAGAACTGTCACTTTTTCCTTAAATATTCTTTCTTGCTACACCATTGTCTAAACCCACTACTGGGTCACGGTTCCAAGGTAGAGATGAATGCTTGCAGTCACAAGGGAACAGAGACCCTGAAGACAGCATCACTTGTGACTGTAAGGGATCAGTGACCCTTAAAGAGTAAGGACTAGGAGAGCAGTAACCACACTTCCCAGATTATAATACTTTGGAAGTACCCAAAACTTCCAAACCCATAGAACTAGCTCTTAAAGAAGCGATGTGAAAAAAACCTGAAGCTTGGGACAGAGTTCTTACCCCTACATAAAGTTCAAAGTCAGGAAAAAGCCTGGAGAAAAATACAAAAGAACTTGATCATAAAAATATACTATGGAAGATTAATACACAAGCTCAAAAGAACACAATGTTGAAATAGTTACAAGCAAATCTTCAAAGAAAAAAAATATGAATTGGACACAACTACAACAAGAATTCCTAGAAGAGATAAAAATGATTTTTAAAACTCAAATAAAAGTGGTAAAGGAAAAATTTGGAAAAGAAATGAGAGTGATGCAAGAAAATTATGAAAAGACATATGACAGCTTAGTAAAAGAAACACCAAAAGATATTGAAGGAATAACACCTTAAAAACAGAATTGTCCAAGTGGAAAAAAGGGGTACAAAGGCTCACTGAAGAAAGTAATTCATTAAAAGAATTGAACAAGTGAAAGTTAATGATTCCAAAAAACATCAAGAAATAAAACAAAATCCAAACAATAAAAAAATAGAAGAAAATGTGAAAGATCTCATTGGAAAATAGATTGAGGAGAGATAATTTGAGAATTATTGGAGTGTCTGAAAGCTGTGATTAAAGAAAGAACCTAGACATTATTTTTCAAGAAATTATCAAGGAAAACGGCTAATATCCTAGAACCAGAAGGTAAAATAGAAATGGAAACAATCTGTCAATCACCTCCTGAAAGAGATTCCAATATGAAAACTCCCAGGATTATAATAACCAAATATTGCAAACAGATAGAAAGAAACAATTCAAATACCATAGAGTCATAGTCAAGATCGCATATGATTTAACAGCTTACATGATAAAGTAGCAGAGGAACATGATGCTCCAGAAGGCAAAGGAGCTAAAATTACAATCAAGGAGAACCTACCCAACAAAAGTGAGTATAATCTTTCCAGGGAAAATGTATATTTAATGAAATAGAGGAATTTCAAGCATTCCTGATTGGAAAAAAAACAAAACAGAGATGAATAGAAAATTTGATTTTCAAACATAAGACTCAAGAGAAACACAAAAAAGTAACCATGAAATGCAAATCATAAGAAACTCAATAACGTTGAACTATTTACATTCCCATATAGGAAGATAATACATGAAATTCTAAGAACATTATTGTTATTAGGACATTTAGAAGGACTGTCTATATAGAGAGAGCACAGGCATGAGTCAATTACATTGGGATGATCTAAAGAAATGGGTGAGCAAGAAAAAGGAATGCACTGGGAGAAAGAGGAACAGAGAAGAAAATGAGGAAAGTTATCTCACATAAATGAGGTGCTCAAGGAAGAGCTTTTACAATGGAGAGGAATATGGTGGGGGTGGGTGGGTAATACTTGAACTTTGCTCTCATCTGAATTGGTTCAAAGAGGGAAGGACATAGATACACAACTAATTAGTTATAGAAATCTATCTTACCCAACAGGAAAGTAGGAGGAAGAGATAAGAAAAAGAAAGGGGTGATAAGAAGGAGGGTGGATTAAGGGAGACAGTGCTCAGAAGCAGAACAAATTTTTGAGGAGCAATACAGTAAAAACAGAGAGAGAAGGAAAAACAGAAGAAAACAGGATGAAGGGAAATGCAATACTTGTGAATGTGAATAGAATGATCCAACCATTTTGGAGAGCCATCCGGAATTATGCCCAATGAATTAACTTCTTATACCCTTTAACCTAGCAATACCACTCCTAGACCTATTTCCAAAGATGATTAGAGAAAAAAGAAAAGAACCTATATCTTCTAAAATGCATATAGCATTTCTCTTTAAGGTGGCAAAGAACTGGAAATTGAGGAGACGCCCATCAATTGGGGAATGAATGAACACATTGTGGTGTATGATTGTGACGGAATACTGCTGTGCTATAAGAAATGATGAATGGGATGACTTTAGAAAAAACTTGGGGAGATTTATATGAACCGATGCAAAATGGAGTGGGGGAGAATCAGGAGAACATTGTACACAGTAACAATAATCTTGTAATAATGATCAACTGTGAAAGACTTAATTACTCTGATCAATACAACGATCCAAGGCAATTCTAATAGATTCATGATGGAAAAATGCGATTCACCTCTAGAGAGAGAACAATGAACTCTGAGTCCAGATCAAACCATATTTTTTTTCACTTAATTTTCCTTGCTTTGTTTTTGTTTTTATTGCAACATGGCTAATATGGAAATATGTGTTGTGTGACTTCACATCCATAATTGATATCCTATTATTTATCTTCTTAATGGGTAAGAAGGAGAGATAATTTGGAACTCGAAATTTATTAAAAAAAAAAGAATGTTAAAAAAGAAAATAGTTAAAAAAGAAAAGAAAGTCTGAGATCATGAGCTCATACATAGATTTAAAGCTGGAAGGGACTTCACATGTTTCTAGTCTAACATTCTCATTTTACAGATGAGCAAACCAGGTCTTTTGACCTGGGTTCAGATAGGATCTTCTTCTCACAGACCATGCTGTCTCCTAGGACCATAATCAAGTTTCTTTCTTCACACTGAGTTGGATCCTGAACTAGCAAGAGCAGGAAATGAAAAATACTTCCTCTGGGAAATTACAAAGCTCTTTTATAACCCCAGCCTCCTCCTAGAAACAAAAGTACATCTTTTGAAATGTCAATATTCTTCCAGTTTTGTTGCATGATTACAAGCCACAGAACGCTGCTGCCTCACAACAACAACAAAATGAGTACTACTAAGGGGCTAATGGAAAGAGCCTGCTAAGGATGAACAGGTTGTTGCATAACAAATATGGAACACTGTTACTTTGGAACAAGACATAGACGTATAGATCCATATTCCCATCATGGATCTCATCCCAAGAGTTTCAGTGACATCCTGGAAGACAATGACATGAGTTGTAACAGGATGGGCAGGCAAGAATGGTTCATTGTCTATATCACTAGATGGTATAGTTATATCTGTAAGATCACAGATCTATTTGCATACTCAGATACTAAGATCATAAATCAGAGGAATGCTTTGGATTGAGCTGGGACAGATTTTAATGAAGAAACTGATGGATTCGCTCAAGATATGCCAGTGGAATAGGCTAGGTGATAGTACTAGGTGAGAAATGAGCCAAATGATTAGATCTATGCCCCAAACTAGTTCTGAAATGATGACACAGAAATTCTGCCAGGGGTTTGATCAAGATTCTCCCCTTTTTGGGGAGAAGAGGATATCATTGAGTTGGGAGGCAGTTTAGGAACCTGGGAGAAAAACAGACTCACAAGATGCAGAAGAATTGTGTCTATTCTTTATGGGGAATTCTCGGTCCCATCATGTTTTCTCCATTTGTTTATAGACTCCTATGAGCTGTTTGCATGCATTTTCTACATTTTCTGTGGAGTGAAATAGATGGCATCTTATACCCAGCAAGCATTTGTTACTTAGAGCACTTGCATGGACACCCTGTTACCTAAGTTTGTATAAACCTATCCATAAGCTATTTAAAAGCTGTATTTGGAGATATCCTGGAACAAACTTTGTATGGTAGAACAATAAGTCAAAATGATGAATTACCTTTTGGGTAGCCTCCATGATTAAGCCTAGCCCATGTGGTCCCTCAGTCACAGGTGTTTTACACACACACACACACACACACACGCATGCACGCACGCACACACGTACCTACACATACACATGGAGAAACACCCTCAAAAAAATCAACCAAACAAACCAAAGAAAAAAATGTCCAAAGAGATGTTAGGCAGCCACTGATCAGGGAGGTATTGTGGAGGGACAGAAAGTTGGACAAGGTCATTTCCTAAGTTCTTTTGACACCTAATTTTACCTTCACAGTTCCTCCAACTGGCATTTCTCCCAAATTTGACAGCAACATGAAAGAGGAAACGTCTGGGAATGGCTCTTTCTTCCACAGTATCAGTTTGGGGTTCCAAAAATGATAGTTGAAAAAATGCAAAGAGTTCTTCATGGTCCCAAAACTGTGTTCTTTGGTAGTTCAGGAACAGGTGCTGAAGCCTCATTAATGCTTCCCATTTCGTGTGATAATATATTTACAGTTTCCTTTCCCCTCACCAGAAGACCTTTCTTGTAGCTGGATCAACTTGCTATTTTGTGGGCCCCTAATTAATTGCCCAAATATTTCACTGTTCTGACTTTTGTTCTGACTTCGAAAGGCCAGCGATTTTAGACGGTGGAAAAAGCTACATGCCTAGAGTTAAAAAAATAAAATCAAATGAAAAGCTTGTTCAAACACATTTCTTGGGCATATGAATTATAAACTCTTGTGTAAGAAGGCACAGAAAGAACTTTTCTTTTGGGGGGAGGGGCACGAAGGGTGGGGAAAAACATTATCCAGAAATGTCACTCAGAATTCCGGGCAAACTCTCATTTTCTTCCCAAGCACTTTTCTGTGTCTACATCCATACAGATCTAAGAAGCTTTCTTCAGGCTAATGACAAGGTAATTGAAATTAGGTAAATATTTTGCCCATTTACAAAAGGCGTATGCCCATGTTTCGATCATCTCCAGATCTGGCTTGGTGGGAGTTCCCTCTACACAAAGGAGCTGCAGATTGCCACTCCTCTCAATTTTAGTGTGTGGTACTGTGAAAAGAACACGAGATTTGAGGTGGGAACATTTAGGCTCAAACCTAACTCTGAGACCTCAATTAATCTCTGTGGGCATCAGTTTCACCATCAATAAAAGGCAATAGGAGTGGACTAGATACTTTCTGAGATCCCTGCCAGATATCCAGGAAATCTGCAATTCCATGAACAAGAGTCACACATGCAACATGGGCTTGCTCAGATGTCCTTAAGCCTCTAAAGTGATATTTATGTATCTTCCACTATCAAATGGTGGAGGATGGGCATGGCTGTGCTACCACAATTGAACTAACGCATGAAAAGACACAGTAGGAAAAGCCACTCAACTGGGAGAAGCAGGAACACATAAACAACACTCCCTTGCTTAGATGTCTTTAAGACTCTAAACTGTAATTGTTGTCTTCCTGATCAGAATATTAACTTGATGGAGTAGGGATTGTTTCCTTCTTTGTAAGAGGTTTTTTTTTTTTTTCCACCCATTAAAGGTACCACCAAATGGGCATCACCTCACTCAAAGTGAGAACTTGAAAAAAACCTTAACATAAAAGGGCCAGGTTTTCCCACTGCATCCTGGGCCATCTTCAATCATCCTGATCCATATCTGACCACTGGACCCAGATGGCTCCGGAGGAGAAAGTGAGGCTGGTGACCTTGCTTAGCTCTCCCTTTCAAATCACGGTCAATTGCAAGTCATGACGTCATCTCCCTGATGTCACAGTGCTCTTTGAGAATAAAGGACAAAGCACAACTGCAAGGGTATTTTCAGAAATCTATCAAAGTGCCTGGTACTTAGTAGGTTCCTTACAAGTATTTGTTGTGACTGATTTATTGAAACTGAAGCTATGAACTATACAGGATGAGGCACACAGAAGGGTTACCCCAGGACCCTGAAAGTTATAAGAGTAGCTACGTCAGTTCCCCTCTAGGTAACAGCTCCAACCTTCCAAAGTAGGTGCATGTGAGTTGAGCCTAGAGAGACTGTTAGTTCTATGGGCAGGCTAGAATGCAGGTGCTTTGTAAGGGCTCATCCATGACTTCTTTGGGGTGCCCTTTATACAGACACCCAATTAGAGGCAGCTAGGGAATGCAGCGGAGAGAGTGTCAGACCTGACATTAGGAAGACCCAAGTTCAAATCTGGCCTCAGACACTTACTAGCCATGTGACCCTAGGCCAGTCATTTCATCAAATTAAATAAGAATTGTAAAGCACTGAGGACAATGCATGACGCACAGTAGGTGCTACGGAAATGTTGTTCTTGTTATTATTATCATCGGGCAACAACTCGACATTCAGTATTTACTGGACAGAATGCTGTCACTGGGATCCAGGAGAGGAAAAACAGTACTTTTTCTGAACAAACAGTATTCCAAGGTGTTTTCTTTTACAAAGTCATACCAGCTTCTGCAATATAATTTTTATTGTTTGAATATGTAAAATATTTGGATATTTAAAATAACATGTATGTATGTATCATATGTATGACTGAGGATAGGAGTAATCTTGCTGTTACATCATCAGAAGACTGGTACTCAGCAATGCAGACAGAAGCACAAGGAATGTTCTTAGGTAAAAGAGTACCCCTGACCAAAGAAACATGAAAAAGAAATCAGGATACATTACAAAGGGCTATTGAAAATGCATGAAAGTGTGAGATATTAATCAAGAGATTTGAAGAGAGTGATGAAACACTTTCTGTGTTCTGTAAATTAGCAAAGGATTTCTAGACCTTCTACAATTCTTAGTAAAATGAGTCTTTCAGAAAATGGTTGGTGCCTGATTAATTTTCTTACTAGGAGAGCATACTTCATAGAGTTAAAATGATGCTATTTAAGAAGGAATTATCTGGAAATAAATTATTAGAATTAACTTGTAGGAAAAATCCAGTTGAAGTCCCCCAAATAAGCACAGGTGCTAATAAGTTTCTGCACATCATAATATATTATTATAACATCTCAGCGGAACTATAGACACATTAGCCTACTTACTGACACTCTCATATAACGTTCCATCTCTTTCTCACACTTTTGAACTGTCTCCCCTACCCAGAATGCGCTTTCTCCTCATATTTGCTTCTTGTTTTCCCAGCTCACATAGATAAAAGGGTGTTAAAATATCATCTAATCCAATCCCTTCATTTTATAGATGAGACAGATGATGCTGAGAGGCAGCATGGTAGAGTGGACAGGACACTGGGCAGCTCAGACATTTACCAGATGGAAGGGTGACCAAAAGAAAATCACTTGACCTCTGTGCCTCAGTTTCCTCATCTATAGAATGAAAGGGTTGGAACTAATGCACTCTTAGATTCCTTCCAGTTGTGAATCTCTGACTCCAGATTCGTCTGAAATCATCAAGAGATTTAAAACCTGGTCTCTTGGCTCCAAAGCCATTTTTTTTTTTCTTTCTACTCAGTGCAGCCCATTGTCTCAACTTCTCAGTATGCAGTAATACCAGGGAGGCAATAAAGAGAATCTGGGTTGGGGTAGGAGTGATGGTAAACTATAGAGAAAGGCAAGCATGGAAGAGAAGCTGTGGATGTGGAATTGCCAAGCGATTGTATCCGGAAAAGGAGAGAGAAGGAAGAAATAGGTTAACCCAAAGTTTTGAATGTGGAAGCCATGTTGAATGATAGTATCATAGAAAAAGAAATAAGAAAGGGGATGCCATTAGTTCTGGGGAGGGGCGAGGAGGTAATCAAAGGACCTCAGGACTATACATTCAAAACTGGAAGAAACAGAAGTCATTTAGCCCAATCCTCTCATTGTATGACTATGTCCCAGGTCACACAGATGAGAAATGGCAGAGCCGAGATTTGAACACAGATCTTCTGACTCCAAAGCCTGCTCCCTCCCTTTTGCTTGAATTTCCTTTGGGAAGCTGAGTGGGGCAATATCAGATGTTTTTTTGGAGTCATTTGTGTAGCCAGGTTAGTGAAAAACATGGAAGTGAAAAAAGATTGCAAAAAGGAAGAAAAAAGCAAGAGGGGAAACGCCAAGGGAAATCCTTTGGGGAATGCCCACATCTAAGGGGTTGAGAAGACCGGGCACCTTGGGCAGGAGGCCGAGAAGGAGGAGTTAATGAGGCGGGTACGGAGCCAAAGAATCCAGTATTTCTGAAGCCAAGGAAAAAGGAGTGAATGGAACAGGAGTGGGAGGCTAACAGTGTCATATGCTGCAGAAGGGTCAGGAGGACAAGGACTGCAGAAAGGCGAGAGGCGTTGGCGATCTCAAGGTCACTGGTGACCTTTGAGAGAGCAGCCTCAGCAGAGGTGTGGGGGCAGAAGCCGGATTTACAAGGGGCTGAAGAGTGAGTGGGTAGTGAGGAAGTGGAAACATCCACTTCATTTTCCATCAGTTACTAACAGTCAGATGACTTTGGTGAATCGCCAAATGTCCTACAGCTCACCCCGGTAGTGGGAGCCTGCAGCATGCATCAGTGGTAGAAGCTACAGTTTAATGCCTCTGTTCTTTCTCCCCCCTGCTTGAGGCTCTCCCCAGGCCTGTCACAGTTCTGAACATGAAGATTGGGAGAGCTTCAAAAGATTATCTATCATTGATCAATCTATCTATTAATATCTATTTATCTATGTATCAGTACCTGTCTCTCTATCCATCAGTGTCTATAATTTATCTGTATTTATCCATCAGTATCTATCTCTAGCAGTATCAATCATTATCTATCTATATCTACTAGTATCAATCAGTATCTATCTACCAGTATCCATCTATCTATCCATCCATCCCTCCATCTAGCCATTACTACACACTGCAGTAGTGGATAGAAAACTCATTTGACAGCAGGATGATCCAGGTTCAAACCCCTCTTTTGACATATGTTGGCTGTAGGAGCCTGGACAAATCATTTAACTCTCAATGGTCTAAGTAATTCTCTAAGATAAAAGATTGCAGGGAAGGTGCTGCCCTGCATTGGTGAAGCAGTTCATCAGCAGGAGCCCTCTACTCCAATCCAATCAAAGGTTCATGCTCTGTCTGTATTTGTAAAAGGATCTGTATCAGCGGCTGTTCACTGTAAAGACTGCCTGGAACTTTCAGAGCATCGATGATGGCACCAGGGTTGGCTTGAAGCTTGGGGGAAGTAGGCGACAACGTATGTGGAATTCTTAGAGGGTATCACTAAAGGATTCCTCCTCCTATTTCCTTCTCCCCTGGCTAAGTATTGTAAATCTTTAGGATTAAGAACAGTGACTCAGAGGGATGAGCCAGGAACAATGGATGGGGATTATACAAAGGCAGACTTGTGAGTCTCTCATCACACATGCCATTCCATTCAACAAATGCCTCTCTTGTATTTTTATTTTATTTGAATCTGGGCTATTTCTCTTATGAGATTGTGAGCTCACTAAAGGAACATGTTGGACTCAGAAGCTGATCCTCTATGGAACCTGCCACAATTCTTTGCACAGAGCAAGCAAAGCTAGCATTAGCTCTGAACCATAGGAGGTTTCTCAAGGAGTTAACATCCTGTGGATGTGATTTTTCCCTTGATTACATTGTCAGTTGACTGATGTGCCTACAGCCTTTCTGGCCCCTGGGCTGCCCCACTCAGGCGAATGAGATCCATGGATATGGTGTCTACAAGCCAGGTCTTGCTATCAGGGGAGATTTTCTCTGATTTAATATCTGTCCTGAGGACTCAAAACATGCAGCATACCTAGCACCAATGAGGTAATCAGCAACAGAAATAGCATGCTGGTAGCTGCGTCCCCATCCCTTTCCCCTCCCCCCAATTCAGTCCTTCTCTTGATTTTGCCTTCCAGAACCCTTCCATTACTAACAGATTCTCCTTTATCCTAGATCTCTCTTCTGGTGCTCACCAAAATGTAGATTTCTTCTGAAGAAGAGGGATCTCTAAGCACCCTTTCCAGATCTGGCTGTTTCTTCTCTGACTGCTCCTGACACATACAACCAGAAGAGGAATTGGCAAATTCTTTTCCCAGTGTCATTTTTAGACTTTCCATTAGTCCCCAATCATACAACTCTTCCTTTGAAGTTACTTCATATTGATCAGATCGATCAAGCAATCGATGAGATGTAATTTATTAACCATCAGGATGTGCTGTATACTGTACTAATTAATAGGGATACAAATACTAAAGTGAGATAGCCTCAAGGAGTTTATAGTCTATGGGGGAAGACAACATACATGAATGTAAATGTAGCCACTCGTTGACAATGGGGCTGGTGGGAATGGAGCTTTTGCTGGGTGGAAGAAGTAACTGAAAGGTGATGGGAATTGAAAGCTGAACGAGATGGGGGTGGGGAATCCCAAGAACTAGTGAGAGCTACAGTACAGAGACTGGGGGTGCCAGCTACCAGGTGCTGCTACTCCCAGTTGAATAAAATCACAAGCAGTTGGAGTTTTGTCTGGTTCATTGACTCACTTAAGCAGTGATCTTCCAGACTAAAATGTTGCTCTTTCCCCATCAGTGCTACTGAGACCTGGTGAACTGATCCTCTCTCCACCTCCTCCCCATCTTTTGTCACTGGCTAACTGACATCACTTACCCTTGGTAATTTGCTGCTCTCTCTAAACTTTGTTTATTTTCTGTATTTCTTAACTTTTGTTCCCAGATATTAGAGTATGCATTCTCAATTTTATTGCATTCTGAGTGTATATTTGCTGAAAAGAAGTGAACCAGGCTTAACATTGAGCTATATATGGTCTCTCTCTCTCTCTCTCTCTCTCTCTCTCTCTCTCTTTCTTTCTCTCTCTCTCTCTCACACACACACACACACACAGACACACACATACTGCCACTATGTCTCCTTGTCTTGGTCTTTCTGTCTCTCTTTGTATCTCTGCCTCTTTCTCTGTGTGTGTGTGTCTGTCTCTGTCTTAGAACTCAAAAAGTTAATTCATAAATATACACAAGACAGAGACAAGTTGATCTTGGAGGGAATATTTGGAGCACTTGGAGGAATCAGGAAAGGTTCATGTAAAAGGTGGTGCTTGAGTTGAATCTTGAAGGGAATTAGATTCTAAGAAATGGGACTGAGGTCAAAACACACCACGGGTGTATACAAAGGTACAGAGGAATGCCAGCAGGAAATGGAGTATTGTGTATGAGTAAAAAGGACAGTTTGGCTGGACCATTGTATTGTGAAAGGGAATAATGTAAGGCTAGAAAAAGGTACATTGGGACCAGACTTGAAAGGGCTTGAAATTTCAAACTGAAGAGGTTATGACTGATCCTAGAGGCAGTAGGAAGTTAGGGAGCCTGCTGAATAGTAGAGTGACAGTCAGATCTGTGACTTACAATTGCTTCAATAGCCACATAGAGAATGGATCAGAGAAAAGAGAGATGAGGCAGAAACACCAAGGTGAAGGTCATTGCCCTGGTGAGGACTTATGAGGGCCTGGCCTAAGGTGCTCACTTTTCGAGTGCAGGTAAGGGAGTGGGCATGAGAGATGCTGTGAGCCTAGAGACCAGGTTTGGCAGTGTCTGGATTGAACTGAGCCAGGGGAAGAGCTGGGGAGAATACTAAGGTGATAAAATAGGGAGACTGGGAGAATGGCAAGTCCTTTTTGTAGGAACAGGGACATATGGAAGAGGACAGGGTTTGAAAGGAAAGATTGAGAATTCAGTTCTGGATGCACTGAACTTGAAATGTCTGAGGGAAATCCAGCATAAACTGTCCAATAGGCAGCTGGTGACACAGAATGAAAGCTCAAGTATAAATATGGAGAAAGGAGGAGAGGAAAGGAGAGGAGAGGAGAGGAGAGGAGAGGGGAGTGGAGTGGAGGGGAGAGGAGGGGAGGGGAGGGGAAGAGAGGGACAGAGGGAGAAACAGAAACAGAGACAGCGACAAAGAGACAGAGAAACAGAGAGAGAAAGAGAAAGAGACAGAGACAAGAGACAGACAGACAGACAGTGACAGTCAGAGAACAGCAGAGACAGAAAGAACAGAGAACAAAGAGAGAAAAGCAAAAAAAAGGAGAGGAGAGAGAGCAATCTTTGCATACTCCTAGTAAAGAGTATACAATTTGAGAATCTGGGCAACAGATACCAAAGACTATCAAGAGGTGAACAAAGAAGAGGGCATTAGATTTGGCCAGTGAGAGTGCACTGGTGGGAGGGAGTCTGGGTCATGTGATTGCAAGATTATGGATTAGTCACTCTCCAAACCACTTCAAGCCTCCACCCACTCTGGCCTCCCTGAGTAGGAATTATGTACCACAAGTAATACAGCTAAATCCACAAGAGAAAGTTGAAATGCCTTGTAAAGTGAATTTACTTAATTAACACTAAAGAAATCTAATCCTTAGAAAGTTCCCTCGGAACCTCTCCCCCACCGGCCTGCATGCCCAGTGTTGGGAACACCAACACACTTCCTTCCATCCTCTTGCAGAGACCAGTGCAAGGTGAGGGATGCCTCGCTGCTGCCCTGACTCTAGGCCAAGAGAGGCTGAGGTGGGTCTGACAGAAAGGGAACGAAAGCCCAGGGGGAATTTGTCCTGTTCCCGGTGAGGGAGCTCAGAGGGGGACCAGACTGGCAACCTCATATCTCCCAAGATGAGGAGGCTGAGACAGTCTTGCACCCCAGGAGTGGGGGCCTACCCATCAGCAAAAGGGAGGAGCCAGAAAGTGAAGGAGAAGAAAAAAATGAATATTAAAAATATAGACTGAAAACAACTCAAAAGAAAGCCCAGAACACTAGCAGATATTTGAATATGTTGGATATGATCTGTCAGATACTGAAAAGCAGAATGAAGACTGAGTGAGTCCTGAAGGAGAAACAAAGCTCTTTAAAGAAATATAATTTAGGGGTGGCTAGGTGGTGCAGTGAATAGAGCACTGGCCCTGGAGTCAGGAGGACCTGAATTCAGATTTGACCTCAGACACTTAACACTTACTAGCCAAGTGACCTTGGGCAAGTCACTTAACCCCAATTGCCCTGCATTCCCCACTCCAAAAAAGAAGAAGAAGAATTAGAAGAAGAAGAAGAAGGAGGAGGAGGAGGAGGAGGAGGAGGAAGAAGAAGAAGAAGAAGAAGAAGAAGAAGAAGAAGAAGAAGAAGAAGAAGAAGAAGAAGAAAATAATTTATGAGAAAGTCGATCACTGTTTAACAAAAGACAGAGTCCTGTGCACTCACCAGAATGCATGGCATAGCCACAAGAAACATCAGAATGGTTAAAAAGAAATACAAAATCCACAAAAGAAGTAAATAGGACTGACTAGAGATAAACATGAGATCTCAACACAGAATTAAAAAGCAGGTGCCCCTTTCAAGTATTCTGTTGTCCCCAGTTCCTCACCCACTTTAGAAAACCTTAAACAATCACCTCCCAAGGAAAATGAAAAACAGCACAGTCCTTGCCTTGGGGAAGCTTCTAGTCTAATGAGGTAGGAAGATGTGATATCTACAGGTAAGTATGATACAACATAGGGCTTTGTAGAGGCCAAAGGAGAGTATAAAATTCTATAATGAGAATTATTGAAGGAAAGGTCACTTTGGTTGTATAGTAGCAACCACACTGGCATACCCAGGATAGCTGTTAGCACAGGTTCTTAAATATGCTTTATTAGGAAAGATAGCTTTTCAAGGGGCCAACAATCTTTTTTAGTTACATTCATTAGTTTAGGGAAAAAGTCAGCACCCTGAACTTCAGAGAAAATACAAGCTGAGAAAAAAAGACCAACAGACAGGGCTCTGACTGCTTGAATCAGCTATACAATTTATATACATCGCTGGATAGAGAGAGCCTTTACCTCTGAGCAGTCAGGGAGCTCTGAACATGTGGTCACTCAGAATCTCAACCAAGGAATCACAAGATCCTTCTCATATGTGAGCCCCCAAAGCAAAACACCAACTCAGAGCCAGAAGGCATCACAACGCTTGTGACTCAGTGCCTAATTAGAAATTAGCAAAAGTTGTGAAAGCCTCCCCTAAGCAAGCTTCTCTTAATGGGCTCCATAAGAGGCCTATTAATGGGTGGGAGAGATCTTATATCCCATTAACATTACAGGAGGGTAAGTGGAGACTTCCTGGAGGAAGAGGCATCTGTGGTGGGTCTTGAAGGAAAGATTCCACCAGATGCAGAGAGGAGAGACAGAAGGAATCTATTTAAAATGAGGGGATTTCAGGCCAAAGATGGTGTGACAAAGGCCACAGAGAGAGGATGGGCAGGACACAAACACATTGAGTCAGGAGATCTGGGTTCCCGTCCTGACTGTGTGACTTTGAGCAAGTCACTTAGCTTCCATTTCTTCACATGCAAAATTAATTGGGTTGAATTCAATGGTCTCCAGAGTCCCTTCCAGCCCTAAATCTATAATCCTAGAAGTTACTTCCTTCTATGAACCTCAGAGGGGGTTGGCCTGGATAATAATTCCCAACATATATAATATTGTAAGGTTTAAGACTCACTTTAAATACATTAATAATAATAATTACTAATATTTACACAGTATTTTAAACTTGAAAGATTCTTTACATGCATCAGTCCGTCTTAGCCTGTGCATCATGGAAACCACTCTACAATATAGGGATCACAGATACTGTTCCTCAAATACACAAAGGCATTATAGCTGTTATGAGAGTCCTAAAGGATCTGTGATTTAGCCAGTGAGTGTACTCCATGCCTTGGTAGATAATGAAGTAATTGGGAGCTTCTTGAGGGACAGAGAAGTCAGATGATTTGCCCAGGGTCACACAGCTGTAACTGGCAGAGGTGGAATTCAGACCTACATTTTGTTGGCTTAGGCCTTGCGTGGGATCCATCGTACACCTCTCCCATTTTATGGCTAACAAAACTGAGGCTGAGAGAGTAAGCTGCTCACGTTGTTCAATTGTTTCGGTCGTATCTGACTCTTTGTGACCCTATATGGGGTTTTCCTTTCTTGGCAGAGTGGTTTGCCATTTCCTTCTCCAATTCATTTTACAGGTGGGAACTCAGATAAACAGGGGTAAGTGACTTGTCCAGGGTATCACAGCTAATAAGTGTCTGAGTCTTATTTGAGCTCATGGAGATGTGTTTTCTTGACTCCAGGCTTGGTTCTCGAAGGCATTGCACTACCTCACTGCCTCTAATCTGCCCATGGTCAGACAGTTTATTTGTCAGGGTGAAATTGGGAGAGAAGAGGAAGGGAATAAGCATTTATGAAGCACCTACTATTTATTAGGTCCTGTGTTTATAAAGCACCTACTATGTGTTAGGTCTTGCATTTATGAAGCACCTACTATTTATTCGGTCCTGTGTTTATGAAACACCTACTATGTGTTAGGTCCTGCATTTATGAAGCACCTACTATTTATTAGGTCCTGCATTTATGAAGCACGTACTATGTGTTAGGTCCTGTGCTAAGCACTTCACAAATGTTATTTCATTTGATCCTCTCAAAAACCTGAGAGGTAAAGGGTAGTTATTTTCCCCATTTAATAGTGAGGAAACTGAGGCAAATAGAAGTTAAATAACTTTCTCAAGGTCACACAGCTGGGTAAACATATGAGGCTAGATTTGAACTCAGGTTCAATTGGTGTTGGAAACCAGTTTTCTGCTGACTGACCAGTCCCTTTCATCCTACCACACTTGTAGCATTCTGGTCCTGTGTCTTGATTATCCCTAGGACCCTTTCCAGCTCCAAAATGCTCATTCTATATTTGAATCCATGCAATAATGAACCACATTAAAAATATAACTGGGTGGATTCCCAAGACACTCAGCCCTTTGCAGGCCAAGTGTTAAAATCTTCCCCCGAGAACAGACAGACCATAGTGTTGGGCCCCGTGCTGGGCAGCCCCGCCGTGACTCTGAGCCGAGCGGTCTGTGGGGCTCCATTCATTCCTGGCCCTGTTTGGGTTTATACTTAGCACAGCACACTGGGTACAGTCAGCAGTGGGCCCTTGTTTGGCCACAAAGGCTGTCCAAAGCCTTCCCTGGAGCCTGGGCCAGTAACCCAGTTCTCAATGGGGGCAGTCCTGCAAAGGTCAGGCCCTGGCTCTTCCCCCACGCGAGCTGCACTTGGTATTGCTGATTATCAATGACACCCACCTCAGCCCGGCTCCTTCCCGCACGGGGCTGGCCCTGTCCCAGCCCTGAGCCGAGAGGTGGAAGCGTTGGCTTTTCTGTAGGCTGGGTGACGTGCTATCCGGAATGGTCTCATGCTCCCAAGAATCCTGGAGTTAGAACTGAGCAGGAGCTTAGCAGCTTCACAAAGAAGCTTAGAGATCCCTTCATTTCACAGAGGAGGAAACTGAGGCTGGGAGAGGGGAGGTGCTTTGTCCAGGATCCCAGGAGTCAGAGGCATCGGAACAGCGGAGATCATGTCAGTCCCGTGAGGACGGGGCCAGTCTTTGCCTCTCTTCCCATCCCTCCCCCTCTGGATCTCTATTCGTCCTTCCTTGCTTGAGTGTGTCACACACTATGTGTCAGGTGCCTGACCCAGTCCCTGACAGACAGCAGGTGTGTAACAAATGCTTCTTCACTGATGCCCAATCCCGAGTTCTTTTTCCATTGTATCATGTTGTTTTCAGTCATTTTTAGTTGGGTCTGACTCTTGGTGACCCCATTTGGGGTTTTCTTGGCAAAGATCTTGGGGTGCTCTGCCATTTCCTTCTCCAGTTAATTTTACACATGAGAAAACTGAGGCAATCAGGGTAAAGTGACTTGCCCAGGGTCACTCAGCTAGTGAGTGTCTGAAGTTGGATTTGAACTCACAAAGATGAGCCTTCTGGATTTCAAACCCAGTAATCTATGCACTGTGATGCCACTTAGTGCCCATCATGCCAGAGCGCCCTCTAAGCCATAGCTTAGATGTGACCAAAGGTCAGGTGCCAACCCTTAAGACTTGTTATGGGAATCTGAAGATCTTCCCTGCCCCTAGGCCCTTTGCTAAAGTGTCTACGTGACTGAGGACCCTTGGATATTTGAAAGTATACTCTGTTCCCTAATAGGCTGAATGTGGTCACGTGGAGCCTGTGGCGCCAGGCT
>CM053584.1:16353045-16389857 GCA_028627135.1 Pseudochirops cupreus
TCCCCCTGAACTAGGTAAATGGTATTTGATTGATTAAAGTAAGATTGTTAACCCACTTTGAGTTGCTTTCCTTTAGAAAAGCAGATCTAAGAACCTGTGCTAGCAGCCCCCCCTGGGTGTGCTGGGGTGCTTGCCGATACAAGACTGTCCACAGCGATTCTGTATTTTCCACTTTCTAGTCAATGATTAAAATAGCAAGAGTGTGTGTGAAGTCAGAGAGGTTGTTTAAACTGAAAGATTATAAAATTAGACGGAAGGGATCTGGGTTTGAGCCCCGGCTTTGTGATTTGCTTATGTGACCTTGGACAAGTAACTCTCCCACCTTGCACCACCTCTAGTAATCCACCATATCCTGGTCCTCAGTTTTTACTCAGCAACACAAGAGTCTGGGATCAGTAACCCTGGGCAAATCATCTGACTTCTCTGTCCCTCAGTATTGTCTTGGAATCAAATGGGAGCATTTAACCAGAAAGCTTCATATCAACATATCAACTTGGGTGGCTCATTGTGTTCTCTTGGGCCATCTTCCCAGCAGCCTCCTTGCTGCTAGAGCAGAAGCCACATCATTAAGGGTTTGACCTACCCTTCTGGCTCTGGAGCTGCTGCCCTGGGGTACTGCTGTCCCCTCTAGTGACCCATTCTACCCAGGCATGGCTTCACTTTGGCCATTTTCCTAGCTACACATGAACTCCACCTCTCCATCGCATACCCTGTCCTCTCCAGCTTTGGACACAGGATGTAATCAATCCCTCCACTGTGCTAGGAAGAGTAACCAATCTCTATTTCCTTTGTCTATGCACCAAAACCTCCCTCCCTGACCTCAACTTCCCTACATGTATGATGTCCCCTATCAGAACAGAAGCTCCTTGAGGGCAGGGACTTTGTCAGTTTCATATTTGTACACCCGGCA
Organism: Pseudochirops cupreus; assembly: GCA_028627135.1. Lineage (NCBI taxonomy): Eukaryota > Metazoa > Chordata > Mammalia > Diprotodontia > Pseudocheiridae > Pseudochirops > Pseudochirops cupreus. The sequence goes on from CM053584.1 coordinate 16,353,956, forward strand.
CTTAGTACAGTGCTCAGGGCTGGCCCATAGCAAGTACCTAATAATAAAGTGCTTTTTTATTCACTAATTTATTCACACTTTTAACTCCTCCTCCATCATAAACCAAAGGCAACCCATCTCTCGATCCCAGACAGTAATATTCAATAAAACTTATTTTCTTTTCTCTGGCACTTTAAGTTTCATAAAGGACTTTCCTCGTAGCAACCCTGTGCAAATATGAGTGTCCCCATTTTGTGGATCAGAAAACTGTGGCTTAGAGACGTTTATCAGTCAACAGACAATATTTATTAAACACGTATGTGCCTCGCATGGTACTAGGTACTGGGAGTACAAATGCAAAGAAATGAAATCACCAGCATTTTTAAGGCGCTTACATTGCACGTGGGGAGACAATATGAACACATTTGGGTTTTTAAGTGCCCACAGTTACTAAGTGTAGGGAAGGGAAGCCATAGTGCGTAGACTACAGGGGCTGGAGTCAGGAAGAGTCATCTTCCTGAGTTCAAATCTGGGCTCAGACACTTAACTAGTTGTGTGACCCTAGGCAAGTCACTTAACCCAGCTGGCCTCAGTTTCCTCATCCGTCAAATGAGCTGGAGAAGGAAATGCAAACCGTTCTAGTATCTTTGCCAAGAAAACCCCAAATGGGGTCACAAAGAGTGGGCCACACCTGAAAGGACTCACCACCACCACCAACAGTAACAACAACAGTCACTAAGTAAGGGTCAGAACTGGAACTCAAACCCAGGTTGGGGAATTTTTCATCAGGAGGGCTGTCATTGGTTATCTGTGCCAACTCACAGCCAAAGGAGGATTCTCCCCCCACCCCACCGCAGAGCCAACACACAGACATCCACCTCTGCTCCCAGACCTGCCTGGAGGAGGTAGCCTAGCGCAGGCAGCCCACTCCCCTCCACACAGCTCTGATGATTAGGAATCTTTTCCCAACGTCCAGCCTACACTGGCTTCTTCACGACTTCAATTGGGACCAGATAGGATAACTCGTCTCTCCCCAGGGGCCAGCCTCAGACTCTGCCTTTAGCCTTCATCCTTTGGGGTAACAAGCCCATTGCCTTCAGCTGCCTGACCCCAAGCTCAGCACTCCTTCCTCATGCTTGTGCACACACACGTGCATGCACCCTCTTCTATGCTGCTCCTGCCCTGCTGGGGTGCTCTTCCAAGACTCTAGAAGAGTCAAAACCCTGACAAACACCATCTTTTTCATCTTGACAAAGGCACAAAGCAAACCCAAAAGCAGTAACAAACCATCCTCAGACTTTGTAAGCACTGGTCCAGTCTGTGGATGGAGCTGGGCCACGGGCTCTGCCAGGCACATGGTTTGCTCCTGAATCTACCCACATTGGAGCAGAGCTCAATTAAAGGGCCTCAGTGATTCTCCTGCCCATGGCTCGTTGGAGATGTAAACCAAGTGGTTAGAGAAGAGAGCTCCAGTGGCTCATGACTGAATCTGTTTTCCTGTCATTTATTTTTTCTGGCTCTTTGCTTCTAGAGGCCGGCCGTCTTCAGAAGGCCCGTAGCCACCACAGCTGGCGGCTGAGCTCGGGAGCCAAGGTCCTTCCCATCCCTTCTGGAGTGTGAGCGGGAGCGGAGAGGGCACGGGGAGCCGACTCTCAGATGGCAAAATTCACACCTCAGAAATGGGCTAACTCTGCAAGGGAGGGTTTGTGGGCTGCTGTGTTGATAGTCACGCTAGTCGAGACTTGGGAAAGTGGTAAAGAGGGTGCTGATCATACATAGTCAACCGAAGAGTGTGTCGTTGTTCTTGTGTGCGTGTGTGAATATATATATATATATATGTACACACACACATACACACACACACACACACACATAAACATAGGTATGCATCTATTTATTCATTATTCACTTGTTTGTTTATTCCTGCCAGAGAAGTAGCTGCTAAACAGTTATCAGTCCATCCCTGGCAGAAAGCAACAAAATGAATTGAGTGCTGGACCTGGAGTCGAGAAGATATGAGTTCAAATCCAGCCTCAGGCTCTTAATAGTGGTGTGATCTTGGGCACGTCAATCAACCTGCCTGCCTCAGTTTCCTCTCCTGTAAAAGGGGGATAATAACAGCTCCCGCCTCTCAGCGTTGTTGTGAGGATGATGTTTGCCAAGCACTTTGTGGACCTTAAAGTGCTATACAGAAATACTGCCTATTTTTCTTGTCATTATTTTTAGTTGTGACTATCTGTAGATGACCCTGGAAGTCAACTACAGAAGAAGGGTTTACTTTAGTGCTATGATTGTCCCTGTCTTGGGCAACTTTTTCATTCCCAAAAGATGCACCACAGCATTGCCATCCACCGCAGGCCATGATCTGTTTGAGGAATGCTACGGATACACCATCTAAGGAAAGGGATGCATGAGAAATGACAGAGGAGGATGCGCCCCCCAGTCATGGAATACAGGGACTGGGCTTGACGGACGGGAAGAAGAAGTGACAGGAAAGGAGACTACAACTAGACCATTGCCCAGAGCCTTGGGAGGCCCTCACTGGTGGCTGGACGGCTCAGCAGAGCAGTCCCTGGGGAAGGGAAAAGTTGACGCCCCCCTGGAGTGCCAAAACAAGCATCCAACTCAGATGGAAACAGGGCCCCCAAACCATAGAGTCAAGCACATGTTAACATCATCTATGTTGCACTGGATTTGCATTTACTCTGTTAACTATCTCCCCAACACGCTTTAATCTCCTTCCACGGCCCTCAGGAGGGTCATGGGGGGCGTGTAGCCGGCTGAGGAGTCTTCAAACAGCCACTAGGTGGTGCCATGGACCCAGCATTAGATCTGAAGCCACAAAGACCTGAGTTAAAATTCGGTCCCAGACACGTTCTAGCTAGGACAGGTGATCCGGGCCAGGTCCTTTATCTCGCCTCGCTTCTCTCACCCGTTAAACAGGGATAGTCATAACACCTTGTCCTAGGTTCATTGAGAGGCTAAAACGTGATACTCTCTGTAAGACACTTCATAAATCTGCGTGCAAACTAGACAAACACTAGTCACTATTAATCACCCAGCTTCCATCACCCCACCTTAAAGAAGGTACCTGTAGGTTGCGTTTCATAGACTCTCATATACATCATCAATGCTTAAGGCAACTATTATTAACACAGTTTTACAGATGGGGAAACTGAGCTTAGTGGTAAAGCCAACAGTGGAGTCTCCTGACTAATACTGTTTCTATAATCCCACACACATTTACTTCCAAGAGGAGACAGTGTTTTCAGTCGCTGCCCTTCCCTTTCTCTGTTCCTTATAGAATTTCATGGAATCATAACGTAGGACAAGAGAAGAGTTGAGAAAATGTACCTCTCTCCCTTCGTTGAACAAAAGCGGATGGGAAACCATGATGTAAAATATTGCATGGACTGGCAGTGTGTTTGATGTGTTGGCCAAAGACCTGAAATGCTTTTTTTTTCTCTTTCTTTTTTCATCCTTGTTTGCTTACTGGATAGAGGAGAGGAGAGGGATATACTTAGAAACAATTGGGCTGTAAAAGAAATGGCATCAATAAAAGATGGGTAGTGCATTCGGTCCAGAAGAGACCTTGATTCAGCGGGCACATTTGAAAAACATACTTTGTAGGCATCTGAGTCCAAAACTTGCCTGACACTGTCTGTGACTTCATGCCATTTCCCCTCTAGGAGCCTCAGTCTCTTCCTCTGTAAAATGAAAAGTTGGAGGGGGTAGCAATCTCAGTGCTCCCTTTCTGCCCTAGATCAGTGACTCTGTAAATCCCCTCACCTTTCTGGGCTCTGTAAAATGAAAGGCTTGAACTACAATCAAAAGTGTGCTGGGAAATGTTTAACAACCTGTTCTCTGGAGGTAAGCGGGATGGGAAGTATGTAAAACATTTATTGTTGCTCAGTTGTTTCTGTCATGTCTGATTTTCCATGACCCCATTTAGGATTTCCTTGGCAGAGATACTGGAGGGGTTTGCCATTTCCTTCTCCAACTCATTTTATCAATGAGGAAACTGAGGCAAACAGGGCTAAGTGACTTGACCCAAGTCACACAGTAAGTGTCTGAACCTGGATTTGAACTCAGGAAGAGGAGTCTTCCTGACTCCAGGCCTGGGGCTCTATCCACCAGGCCACCATGCAGGGCATACTTTTAACTTTAATCTACATTTATTAGCATTTCATTCATCACTCTACTAAGTCTAGATGATCCACAGAACTGTAAGTCAAACCCTGATTTGTAGCATTTGATGTGAGTCAGCTCAGGAGAGAGCCAGTTTGAGTACATTGTGAGGGCATCCTCTAACTCTCTTCTGGCTCTGCATTGGTGAACCCAGAGGATCATCTACTGACTCCAACACTCCCATTGAGGCCCAGAGAGAAGAAAGAGTTCTGGCCCCCTCCCCCACTACAGCTTTCTCTTCCATCTATCCTCTTTCTCCCCATCCCAAATCCGGCCTCAAACATTAGGCATTTCCTCCAAAATTTCTGAAGGAAAGGGAAACATAGCTGAGACATCAAGGCTTTTTCCAGTCCACATAATGTCCCCCCATTTCCAGAAGGTGGCACCATTGCAAAGATGAACAAGTCCATGAAGGCCTGCAAAGGAGGAGGGAGGAGGGAGGAGGAGGAGGATGCTGGGCAGAGTGGAGGGACATTGAGTACCAAGCCCTAAAAGCAGCCACAGCAGCCTGAGAGGCAGACCCTGTGTCATTTATTACAGGAACTACAAACAATTCAGTATCTCAAAGACAATTATTAATTTCCCTTTTAATGCAAGTCAAAGCACTCAGCCCAGCTGAAAGGGAGGCAGATCATTTGTCAGCCACTAGAACAACTTCAGGACTCCTTGGCTGAAATGCAGTTATTTCAGATCGCTGATCAGAGTCAATCAAAAGTCCTAAGGAGAAGCTTGGCTTCTTCCACAGTAGATTTGTGCAGAGGCAGAGCCGAACCAGATTTCTAAGGAATAACAGCAAGGCAGTGGATGAGGATTGATTGGGGAAGACAGCCAAGCTGGTTCATCTCATGGAATCACCAAATCTTAGTGCAAGAAAGAACCTTAGAAACCTTAAAACTTGGGGCTAGAAGGGACGTTGGAGAGGAACAAATGAATGAAAAAAGGAATTATTAATTACTTATTGTGTTTGGCAGCTTAGTTTACCAAGAGGCAGTGTGCTAAGTTCTGAGAATAGGGGATAGGGACTGGGCTGTAATTTCATTAGGCTAGGAGATGTCTAGGTGAAGGAACTCCTTCTACCAGTGTGGGTCTACACCTTCTTTTCAGCTTCCCATCTTAGAGAGGTGAGGGTCAGACAAAATCCCTGTGCCCAGGGTCACACAGTCAGTACACGTGAGAGGCAGGATTTGAATCCAGCTACTCTCATGTCCTTTCCCTCAAGGAGCTTAGATTTTTAAAAGGGGAAGATGAGCATTCAAGGCATGGGGGACAGTCAGTGAGTACAAAGCCAAGGAGTTGAGAGATGGCCATGTCCTGTTTGAGAAGCTGTAAGGAGTCCAGGGGGCAGCGAGGTGATATCATAATGCATGGAACACTAGGCTTAGAATCAGGAAGACTCACCTTCATAAGTTTAAATTCAGTCTTAGACACTAGCTGTGTGATCTTGGGCAAGTCACTTAAGTCTGTTGGCCTTAGTTTCCTCATCCATAAAATGAGCTGGAGAAGGAAATGGGAAAGCACTCCAGGATCTTTGCCAAGAAAACCCCAAATGGGGCCACAAAGAGCTGGACGTGACTAAAACGTCTCAACAACAACAAAAGAGACCAGTGCACCTGGATCACAAAATGTGTGGAAGAGTCAGGTGTCCATAGACCAGAACACAGAAGGGACCACAACTTGAAGATCTTTGAACGAAGGTGAAGATCTTTCTAAACGTACAGTTTAAACATATTTGTACACATATTTCACTAGAATTTGGTGGCCAAATTCACATGACAATTGAGAATCAGTTAAGGAATAGCAGCACTTAAATCACCTATCTCATATGTTTCATATTCCTTTCATGACCTTAAAATAGATCAGACCACGTTACTACTCTCTGTCAAACACTTCAGTGGCTCCCTATTGCCCTTGGGCCAAAGCTCAACTGGCTCAGCCTGGCATTGGAAGTCCTTTCCAGCCATGCCAATCATACTCCTTCCCGTACTCTCTGTCCAGTCAAGCTGGCCTGCTCACTGTTCCCGGTACATGACACTTGATCCTCTGCCTTCCTGTCTCTGTACTGGCTGTGCCCAGTGCTCAGAATGTTCTCCCTCCCTCCCTCCTGCCTCCTTTCAATCATAGCTTAGGTACAACCTCCTATGTGGGCTCTTTTCCTGTTTCCCCATGAGGGCTCTCTCTCCTCTGAAGTGATGCCGTAACACCAAACTTCATTTGTGTTCACCTACTGTGTTACTGATGATGAACCACCAATAACATGGACGCTTTTTGTAGGCAAGATTTTCTTTTTCCTGTTAATTCTCAGTACATAGCCCAGTGCTTACACTTAGTAGGTATTTAATAAATGCTTCCTGAATTGAATTCTTGGGCCTCTTGACTGAGGATGCATAAGTATAGTGTTAAGCATTAGACACACACACACACACACACACACACACACACACACACACACGGATTGCTTGGCTCATATAAAAAGAAAATTCCCTTCAAACAGAAACACGCAATAATATAAACATAGACTGGGTGAAAGGGAAAATGCAGCTCTGTTTTTTAGCAGCAAAAACCCCTCCTTCACACCACCTGTGGAGTCAGCCAGGAGAGCTCCTGAGTGTGCCCATGTCCACTCTTCAGGACCCGGAGTGCTGGTGTGGACAGAGGCTGCTTGGCTCCAAAAGACGTGAGATTGAGTGTTGGCTCTCCCCCTTGCTGGTTTAGAGCCTCGCTTAGAGCTTCTGCAGTCTCATCTTCCTGGGGAACGGGGGTGCCCACAGCTGGAAGGTGGGGGGGGGTTTACAGGAGGGGCTCTTCCCCTTCCTTCTGTCCCTCACCACTACTAATGAAATCAGAATTGCCCTCGGTTCTTATGTCTGCCCTTTCCTAAAAACAAAGCTTCTAGACTCAAGCGTCACAGATAACAACAATAATTACAATAATAGCCATGATTAATAATAACTATAATCAAGAATGATAATTATAATATCAAATAATAACTGTTTAGCTGACTGTTTACGACCTCTTTGGGGATTTTCTTGGCCGAGATCCTGGAGTGGCTTGTCATTTCTCTCTCCAGCCCATTTTACAGATGAAACAAACAGAGTTTACTGAGACAAGCAGAGGTAAGTGACTTGCCCAGGGTCACAAAGTTAGTGCCAGTGTTCTAACCACTGCACCACCTAGCCGCACTACATACATTCTATGTTATCTGGTTTGATGTTCACAACACTCCTAGAGGTAGAAGTCACTGTTAGCGTCATTTTACAAATGAGAAAACTGAGACTGAAAGTCAAGTGACTTGCCCAGGGTCACACATCACATTGTGTCTGAATCGTGATTTGAACTCAGATCTTCCAGACTCCAAGTCTAGTGCATCATACCCTGTGCCACGCATCTCTCAGTTTGCTCAGCTGTGACATGATAATAATAGTCCCTATTTCATAAAGTTACAGATGCAAAGCAACTTTTCAAACTTCAGAGCCAGTTTTCCAGTGGGAGTTGATCCTTGGCAGGAACCTCTCTGGTGTTCTCTTGATCTTCATTTTCAAATCTGCAGGGACTAGAGCGTTCATGTCTTGGAGATAAATGACGTCACTGGCAGAATGTTGGTATTAAAGAGAAGGATCTTTGTTTCAAGGAGAAACTTGGAGTTATTAAGAGACCTTGGTGATGTCCCATAATCAGTCCACATCCTGCTCTCTTCCTTCTGATCACTTCTTGGCTACGATGCATTCCAAAGAAGGAATTGTGAAATACAAATAAAGCAAAAGATGCCAACTGAGAAACGTATCGTTGGATGAGAGGCTGGCGTGGCCATGGGGCCACGAAGGGATAACCAATGGACAATCCATGTCTTCCAATGGAATCCTCTCAATGAGAGTGAGGAGAACTCCCAGGATATTGGGTGGACCCAAGTGGAGATCTCATTGGAGGACATGGACAAGTTCCCACTAGGTGGTTCTGAGCTGCATTGTTTAAGAAACGTCCCCATTTCCCGACCATCTTCTGACAATCTTGCCTGTAATCCAGCCATCACCTTCATTTCCTTCCACCTGACCACAACTTTGGACTCTGCCCCTTGGTCACCCGGCTCATCTTCTCTTGACTGGAACCAAGACTCTAAGGTCCCTTGCTGTGCTCTACATTATTTCTCAGCCATTTTCAAACCTGCTTCCTGCACTATCAACCACCATCCTCTGTTCCTCCATAACCCTCGTGATCTTGGACTCTGTTCCCTTCATCCCCCAGCTCTGACAGATGACTTTTGACCTGATTTTACCCCAAACAGGCCTCCAGGCCACTTCCTGGGCATCTCTACCAGGCTGGCTTCACTCAGCCATCATCCCAATCCTTCTCCTGGCCTCCCCACTTCAGCTTTGCATTCTGTTCTCTGGGAATCTCCAATCTCTCCATTATGTGTTATGTCCCCCATCATAATGGAAACTCCTTGAGGGCAGGGAACTTCTCCGCCTGTATTTCTCCTGCACTTAGGACAGTACTTGCTATGTAGTAAGGCAGTTCCGTGGAGTGGACTTGGAATGAGGAAGACCTGAGTTCAAACCTGCCCTTAGACACTAGCTGTGTGATCTTGGGCAAGTCACTTAGTCTGTCTGCCTCTTCTTTAAAATAATAATAATTATAATAATTAATATAATAAAATAATAATAATTAATAATAATTAATAATAGCATCTACTTCTACCCATTTTTCCTACTTGGTCAAGCAGAACAATCTAATCCTAGATCCACAGGACAGCCCTTCCAATATCTGAGGACAGCCTGGAGTCTTCTCTTATCTCTAAGCATTCACATTCCTTTCATCCGGTCCTGGTGTAGCATGGGCCCCTATTGACTGTTAAGAGCATGCAGTTCTCTGGCTCCCAGAACAGAACCTACAGAGTGGGTGTGACCTGCCCAGGGCAGAGCACAATGGGACTGTCACTTCTGCCTTTGGGGACACCATGCTGCTATTCCTGAAGTGTCCTTGAGTAAAAAGGAGGTGTTGAAAGAGATAATCTCCAAGGTCTTCCTGCTCAAGGTTCTTGGGTCCCATATTTTACTTGAACCAGGATTCAGGTTCTAAATCCAAATGCAATGCTTCTTGGCAGCCCTCCAGGAGAGCCATCGTACGCCCTGAATCTTCCCTTCTCCAAGTCAGACATCATTGCTTCCTTCAATAATATTCTGGAATGGTCTCCAGGCTCTTTGGCCTCCTGGTTGCCCTCCTGATCGAAATGAAGAAAATGACCATATCTCCCTGGGGCTCAGTGTCCTCAGTTGTGAAATAAGGAGGTGGTTCTAGATTCCAGCCAGCTGTATACCAACACAGAAGAACACGTCGTATGCTATATTTTCCTGTTGTTGTCTGGCCTGTCAGCTGTATATATGACACCTGTGCTCTAGATAGCTTCCGAATTCCTTTCTAGAAGCATCTAAATGCTCCGGTTTCTTCCCCCTTCTCAATTTTGGGTCCTATGATCCACTCACTTTGTAAATGTCCTTCCTAACTACCCACCCGTCCACACAGGTGGTGTCTGAAGTGGGAGGCCTTCGTGGAGGTAACAGAGGTTGGATGGCACCAAGAAAGGTTTTTTATAAACGCCAGTGAACCTTATTAATGAACACCTGGTAAAGTCAGTCGGATAAGGCATGTGACAAATGAAGTGCCCTTGATTATAAGGCCCCCTCCTCTTTTTCCCCCTAGGATGGCAACGGAGAAGTGGGAGCTTCATAAACAGGAGATATGGGGAACTCAGAGTGCTCTTGTGGTATTTCTTGGCTTCTACTTTTGTGGCAAAGTCAGCAAGTTCTGAGGAAAAGACAGTTTTATTATAATTTTGAAAACACGATGATCTGGAAGGACACTGTGTGGCACCATGAAAAGACCAAAGGCTGTGGAGTTAGGAGACGTGAGTTCAGATCCTGCCTATGGTGCTGACTGCCTGTGAGACTTCTGACAAGTCACTTCATTTGTCCACCTGTAAAATGAGAAACTTGGACTAGGTGGCCTCTCAGGGCCCTTCCTGCTTTCGCTCTGTGGTCCTTTTATGCTGCCTCTGAAATTTAGGGCCAGGTTGTTAATGTGGCCTTGGGAAGATCCTATCAGCCATTTGGGTCCATTTTCATATCAAGTTTTAGGAGTTAAAACACTCATCAAATAAAAACTTAACATGCTTTCCTAGCGCCTTGTTTCTTACGCGCTGGTTCTTAGGGACAGTTAGGAGAAGGGCAAGCTTCACGAAAAGGAGATTTGAGGAACTAGGAGATGTCTTGTGGTATTTTTCGACTTCCACTTTATGGTCAAGAGAGCAAATCCGAGAGAGAGACAGAGAGAGAGAGAGAGAGAGAGAGAGAGAGAGAGAGAGAGAGAGAGAGAGAGTGTGAGGGAAAAAAAGAACACGTGAATTCCATCCATGAGTACTTTGAATATTAGTACTGGCCGGGTCAGGTGTTAGTTTTCTATCATCTTTCTGCGGTAGCAGCTTTTTTATTTCTTTAATCTTGTAGAGCTAAGGGGTTGGATAGCAAGGCAGCTTCCAGACTCTTCATTCGATTAGTGTAACAAAAGATCTCAAATGGGGCTGTGGGGTCCTCCCTCTGGAAGCACCTCTGGTGGGGTAGCTTGGAGGAGGAGAGAGAAGCCCGGGAGGGAACCATGGAATCACCGAATTCCAGAGGAGGAATCTAATGCTACCCACAAGTCTCTCTAGGACATCCCTGACAAGTGGAGAGCCAGACTTTGCCCCCAGGAGGGGCCCTTACTACCTTCCAACGCTGACTCACAGGTACCAGTGAAGTATGAGGACTGGCCATCCCTTGTCTTTCATTCTTGCTACATGACTAGAAATCTCCTTTTCAGTCACCTACAGCCTACAGCCTGCTGGGTGAAGCAATGGATATAGTGTTGGACCTGGAATCAAACTGGCTTCTAATTTCAACCTATATGCAAATCTAGCCTAATACACTGACTAGGTGTGTGACCTTGGGCAACTTATTTAATCTCAACCTGCCTCAGTTTCTTCCCCTATAACTTGGGGATAATAATCCCAGTGTCGTTGTGAGAACAAATGGAATATTTGTAAAGTACCTGCCTGGAACATTGCGGGTACTTAATCAATGCTTTTTCTTTTTCCTTTTTCCTTAGTGAAACCTTTGGAAGGGGAATGCTCAAGAATTTCTACCTTCTGTCTTAAGAGGCAGTTCTAATACCTGAACTAGAGCATACTTTCCCCCCCCCTCCCACCTATATAACTGATTCTCCCATTTTTCCTTTCACAGAGTAAAATTGCAGTTGATAGAATACTAGATTTGACTTAGTATTGTGATCCCCAACACACACTCTTCATTCCCATCCCTCCCCTCCACCCTTCACCCTCTCACCTCTGCACAGGCTCTGGGTTCATACAGACCAGGTCTAATCTTGGTCTAGGAACTTTACTTTCAGGCTGAGCTGGGCAAACATGGGTTGCTTGTCACATACTTCTTCTTAGAAGTTCTTTTGTTTTGTTTTTTGGATCTTTATCAGAAAGAACTCCCCACTCCAACCTCACCCCTTATTGCATATTAGTCTTGAAACCCAAGCAAGATCAAGTACATGGAGAGAGGGGGGGGAGGAGGATGGGTTATTTCATAGCTCCATCATAGAGATTACAGGAGTGGGAGGAGCTCTTTTGTTCAAAGTCCATTCTCCTGAGCTTCAGTCATCAGACCAAGGGGGCAGGCTTAGTCTCTAAAACCCAGTCAATAAAGTGTCAGGGTATAAGTTCATCTCCATGAAGGAGCTTGCATCAAGTTCTGTGCTTTATAATTTCCTCCAGTTGAGTAAGGAACTCATCAACTTAAGAAGGGCTCTCCTGTGACTGTACCTGAAAGCCCCCCCATCTGGGTGGTTCTATTTCAGTTTCAACACAATGCCCAGATGATCTTTGAAGTTCTTTCCAGCTACGTACATTATTCTACTTTAGGCTTCCTACAGGGCAGCAGCCCAGGACAATTCTTAAAAAGGAATAGCATACTCCTTTCTAGGTATTAAAAAAGCAATTATAAAATTCAAGAATTTTATGAATCTTTGGCTATTTTGTAGGGCAAAGGGAAAATAGTGGTGTGTGTGTGTGTGTGTGTGTGTGTGTGTGTGTGTGTGTGTGCACGTGTATGTGTGTGTGTGTGTGTGTGTGTGTGTGTGTGTGTGCACGTGTATGTGTGTGTGTGTGTGTGTGTGTGTGTGTGTGTGTGTGTCCCAAGGACACTCAGGAACAAGTAAGGTGAACCTCACTAATCCCAACAGGAACATGAAATCCCCATAGTAATCAAGAATGCCCTTTGAAATATTTACAAAAAAAAAATGGGGTGGTGGGGCAGAGGTATTTTAGCCTGTTCTCACAGTCAATCCTCATAGAACAGTCTGATCCTCTCTGCTGGAATAGCAAGAGTTCAAATGTCCTGATGGAAAATTAGTCTCTGAAAATCAGTGACAAGGATTACTGGTTCCATAGCACACGGAAGGGGCCAGGGGCCAGAAACTTCAACTTCCCTGTCACACTGTCTATTGTCAAGACAAGCAGACACTGCTAAAGAAAATCTGAGTGGTTTTAGCATGGGAGGTGCAAAGGGACCATGGTGCTTGTTCCTGGATGGGTCCTCCCATCACCAATGACTGTCCAGTGTATTGCTCCACCCAAAGAAGCTCAACCCGACTAACACTGAATGGACCAAACCCGGTTCTAAAGACAAAAACTAAACAGTTCCTGGTCTCACAAAACTTATATTCATTTTGCTAGGGAGAAAGAATACTAAATACAAAAAATATATACAAAGTGGTTACATCACACAAGGAACTGGGTACTTTGTATCACTGAGGATACAGAGCTAAAGTGAAAGTCCCTGTTTCCAAAAGCTTCTATTCTACTTATGACCTTATGCAAGAAACCTAAGAACAGCAAAGTAAGAAGCAAAGCAGGGAAAGAGGGAATCTTCGGCATGGAGAATGCTAACAATGATCACTGACATTCCTATAAAGTTTACAGCATGCTTTCCATCTAGGGCCATCTCTAGTCATCCTGATCTATATCTTGCCACTGGACCCCTGATGGCTCCAGAGGACCGAGAGAGGCTAGTAGGGACTTTGCATGGCCCTGCCTCACTTAATTCAATTCACTTACAAGTAAAGACATTGCCTTCCTGATGTCATCAGTCGTCTTTGAGAATGAAGGGCGAACAACAATATTTCCTGTAGATCAGAACAGTCATTTGGGGAAGGAGAGAAAAAGGTTCAGTTTGGTATTAGGGGTAGAGGGGATTAGAGTATAGACTCCTTGAGTATAGGGGCAGTGTCTCTTCTGTAGCCATTCTCTAAATTCAGCCAGTATATCCCAGTCCCCTGGTAGTGGCCTTGTAGACATACTGGTTGATTTCAAGACTGTCTCTGGCTTTCTCTCTCAGAGACCTTCAAGGATGACCAGTTTTATTGAGCTGAATACTAACATGAAAATCCACGTTTCCAAGCTAGTACTTCTCCCCGACCTTGTACTTCCTTCCAATCACATCCCCTGGCAGCTGACATGGCTGTTTAGATCTCCGTGGAACTTCACTCACAATTTCCCTTTCATCCATTATTCCTATGTCCAAGCTTCAACCGACAGGGAGGTGACTGGAAGCCAAATGGGTTTGATGATTTGTCCTGTGTTCTGACTTATGATGCCAAAATGTCCATATTATCCTGGGATGGATAGGTCTGAATAATTTTCATCATGCTGACTGTGTGTATGAGAGCCCGACATTGTCAAGACCCGAGACTTCGTTCCATCCTTTACAGAAGTACCCAGCCCAGTGACTGTAGCCTCTCTGTTGCTAAGGTCACTTTTTGAGTATATTTTATACCTTCTATTTCAGTCTACCCTCATAAACATGAAAGATAAGTCATAAAACATTTATTATTGTTCCCAGACTGAATTAATCTACAGCTTGGGTCAGGCTGCTTTCCTTCCAAACAACAAAGCGTGATTGGTGACATAGAAGAAGCACTTAGCATTATTTTTTATGAGAATATCAATCTATTCTTTTTTCTTTCCAAAAAAGAATATAGCTGGCCCTTTTATCCTGAGGACATTAGCCAGATAAATCTTCCAGTTTTAGAGATGTCCAATGAAATCTACATTTTGTAGATTTTGTAAAGTGGCAAGATAAGGCTTTCCTCCCCATCATCTGGCCTCCCATTCCTTATTCAACGAGTAACACCACTACCCAACAGGAACACTCCCTTCACATTAAACCAGCATCCTTTTTGTCCCTGACATACACAATGTGGACTCTTGCCTCTGACTCAGCTCATACAACTTCCCCATTGTAATGCTCTCAACCCAAAGCAGCTCACTCCAACCTGACACTTTCTTCAAAGACAAGGCTCAAGTGATTGTCCCGACTGTTTCAGCCCATCATGGTCATGTCCTTCTCTTAACTCCCAAGAAATAGAGTAGCACTCACAGTTTTGCCTCCCCAGTTATTATATACATACATATATATATATATATATATATATATATATATATATATATACACACACACACATACACATATACATATATATTTATACACATATGTATACACATACATATATGTGTATAAATACATACATGTATGTGCGTATGACTATATATGCACACACGCATGCACACATGCATTATTCTCCTGGGGAAGGGAGTATGTTTATATCTTCTCTATCCCTCCTCCTCCTGACACAAAACAAAACAAACACTTTAGCACCTAGCAGAATATTGAGCACATAGTAGGTGCTCAGTAAATACTTGCTATTAAGTCATTCATTCATTCACTCATTCATTCACTCATTTATTCAACAATCATTCACCCAGAGTCTCTCAGGTGCATGGCACTGTCCTGAGCAGAGCTGCAAAGAGGCCTTTTAGACCTCTGAACTAATGGATCTTACAATCTAATGTGGGAGACAGCGTGCAAGTAAATATATACAGGATAAATAGGAAATACATGACAGAGGGAAGGCACTAGAATTAAAAGGGGTTGGAGAAGGCTTCCAGTAAAAGAAGGAATTTGAGTTGGGATTACAGGAAGCCAGGGAAAGCTTTAAGCAGAGTGGGGGAGGGAGAGGGTTCCAAGTATAGGGGACAGATAGTGAAAACGCTGGGAGCCTAGAGATAGAGGGTCTTGTTTGCAGAACAGCAGGGAGGCCAGTGTCACTGGATGAAGAGGATGAGTTAGGAAGCAAAGTGTAAGAACACTGGAAAGGGAGGAGGGGGCTGGGTAATGAAGAGCTTTGAATGGCAAATCCAGCATTTTGTATTTGATCCTGGAGGCAACAGGGAGCCACTGGAGTGCCTGATTGCTACTAGGAAAACATCCTCCCAATAAACCCAACACTGCTAAGAACACCCTAGTCTGTCACTATAAAATGCAAGGATAAAATGCTGTAACATGGAACTGTTCATGCTTCTTCCTCAAAAGAGGAGACTGCTCTGCGTTCTCAGGGCATGTGACTAATGTGCTAAAATATATAGAAATCCTTTTGGAATGAGCACATGTCACTGCACAGAATAGAAGCAAAGGCTGATAACAGGTACATAGGAGTGGATTTGTTTCATATAACTTAAAGTGGTTCAATTTCTGAGGACAAGGAGAAGATCCAAGGGGGAACCAAAGGGCTCTTGGCAGAGACGTCTGCCTGAACTTGGCCAACAATATTTCACCAAGGAAACATCTCAGAAATAGTTCAGCCATGCATATTTTTTTGTGGAAAGGGAGTGGGTTTATGACAATTATTGAGAACTGAGAAATGATTGCTAAAATTGCAGAAGGGTTATCCTTAAAGGAGCCCAAGCTTATCGATCAAATAAGTCATGGAAGGACAAGTCAGAACCGAGGCAGCTCAACACAGTAGGCTGCAAATTTTAGCAGCAACTGAATGCCAAGTAAGGCAGGACCTAGTGGCTAGACATATATCAGAAATATGCTATTTTTGAGCAACTGCTATGACAAATCCCCATACGTCCAAATACAGACTTCGAAATATCCTCACTAATTCAAGCGGTAAACTGACCTAGAACCAACCATGATTCCAGACTTAACTGTTGCCTACAATTGCTGGGTACAACACTGATTCACTAAAATCTAAGGACATTTTTAATGGACGGTTCCACACAAATCCTTCTAACTTCCAACCTGAGTGGTTAAAAAGCTTTTGGAATAGAGACCAATCAGAAGAAATCAAAATCATGTGAGAACAAGATAAGATAGAGACCCATCAGACCTTTGGACATTGCTGTTACTGGAGTTACCAAGACAGCTTTCAAAGAGCCTCCAGAAGATAAGCCTACATTCCAATACTTTTATTCAATTAAAAAAAATCATTTACTTTATCTTCTGGTGCAGAAGTTCATAGAAGATTAAACATAAAGGGTTAAGAGCAGGATAGAGAGATGTCTCAGGAACATTTCTATATGAACTCCATGGAAGAAGGGATGAGGATGATGAGGATGATGATGATGATGACGACGACGACGATGACAACGACAACGATGATGACAAAACGGTGATAACAGCTGTTTATAAAAGTTTACAAAGTGCTTTACATACATTATTTAATTTGCACCTCACAAAAACCCGATGAGACAGAGAGGTGCTACAGGTACTATCATATTCTTTTGACAGAAACTAGAACTCAGAGAAGTAAAATGATTGGATCACAATCACATAACTAGAATTGTTACATGCTGGTTTTGAACTCATGTCTTCATTCCTCCAAATATATTACTCTATCCATTATGCCATGATATCTAAAATATAGAAAATGCTTACCATAACAAAAGAGTAGAGTTGAAAATCATAAGAACCTAAGAGATATTATAGAAAAATAGGATCATAAATTTAGAGTTGAAAGGGAATCTTTTGAGGTCATCTGGTCTCGCCCTCTATTGTGGTCCAGAACTGGGGAATCTTGAGTTAATGCTCACACTCTCAAATCACCAGCCCAGGCTGTTATGAACCAAGAAGCAACAGAGTAGTTTGGGGGCATTTTGTTACCTTTGCTCCAAGGGGGATTGATTTGGAACCCAGATGAGTATCCTTTGGACAAAGAGGATGTAAAAGTGGCTTTAGGACTCTGGGAAAAACTCCTAGGAACTCAGGGAACTTTTTAAAGGTTAGCTTGGTATAGTGGATAGGGGCTTTGAACTTGAAGTTGGAAGTACTGTATTCAAATCCTCCTTTAGTCAATTACTGGCTGTGCAATCTCAGGCTAGTCATTCAACCTTTTCATGCTTTAATTTATTCTTCTGTAAAAGGAGGGAGGAGGATTGGTCTCCATGGCTCTAAATTTATTTCCAACTCTCAATGAATAACTTGTATCCTGCCTGACCAACTCACTGATCCCTTTTTCCTCAGTTTCCTTTTCTGTAAAAACAAGGGGGTTGGACTCCATAGCTTCTAAGGTGCCTCCCAGCTCTAAAGCTATGATCCTGTGAAATCCCAAAATTAGAGAAAGGGGACTAACCAGCCAGGTTAGGAAACTGTCTTTATTGGGATGCTATTTCAAGTACTAGAGTTCCCAGAGTTACCAACCTAGTACACTGTGTGAGCATTAAATTTTCCTTAAAGGAAAAGAAAGGAAGTGGAATTAGAAGAGATGCCAGCAAAGCAGACTTTCCCTTATGGATTGTATCAAGTGCATGACTGCCTGGATGGAACAATGCACCCGCGAGTGTCCTTGTTGGGGGATGGCAGGTGGACAGATCCACTGGGAAGCCTCTTGGTGACAGTGGGATATCTGCATGGAGGACATGGCCATATGCCACCTTCATAAGGCTGTTTACTGATACCCGATACAAGGTGACATCTGTTACCCCTCATACTTGTGGGGCGTTTCCCTTTGATACTTTCCTGCTGTCTGGTGACTCAATAACCCTTAGGCAAGCCCAAGCTCAGGGTCAAGGGAGGCATTTCTCTCGCTGCTGAGACCTGGAACTGCTCTCTTTATTGGACAGTAAAAATGAAAGGGAAACAGTCTGCATTGGATGATAATTAAAACAACAACCTTTCCTAACTGTGCTGGATAACTGAGGGCATTTAGCCTGGACAAGGGAAGGCTTGAGGTGGGGGGATGGGTTCTGCCACAAAATTTTCGAGGAGTCAAGAGGAAGAGGGAGTAATGTTGGTCTTGGTCCTACAGAGCAGAGCCTGGTGGAAATGTAGAGAGGCAGATTTAGGCTGGAAGTCCGGGGATTTTCCTAACAATCAGAGTTTTTAGGGTGTTATGCACCACCTTGGAAGGGCATAGATTCTCCTTCCTTAGACATCTTCAAATGCAAACCAGATGATCATTTGCTGGGTGTGTTGAAGAGGCCCTTCTTTGTTGGGCCTAATGACCTCCAAGGCCTTTTCCTGCTCTGAGAGTCCGAGTGTATGTAAGAAGTCACATTCCTCCAGGGATCTGTGTGAACCAATTGCAAGGGTTTTGAGATTATGGCAGTACCTCAGAATATAATTTGTTTTTCTCCCTAGTCAAGAGTGAAGCTGACAAAGGCATCCTTGAAGAGTGGAGAAGACATTTTGAGGACTGTGGTTTAGGATCAAGGGGCTTAGGAGGCTGTCATTGATCCTCATGTTTCTAGCATCTAACCATGATTCTTTCCCAGGTACTCTTCACACTAAGGGTTCATTAAGCACCTGGTGGGACAGATTCCCAGGGGAAAACAGCTGTGTCCACATCTATATGCTAACTCAAATCCTCTTCTGAAACATTTCCCTTCTCTTCTCTGGGCCTATAAAATGAAAAGGTTTGATTAGATGGTCTCTGATGTTCCTTTTCTTGCTAACATTCAGTCTTCTGAAAATCATTCACTCCTGAGTGGACTAGTGGAAATCAAAGCATATCAATGCATAATAGAGAAAAGGAGAGAAAAGATTAACAACCAGGGGAATTGGCAATGGATTCCTATACCAAGCAGGACATTAGCTGAGTCTTGAAGGGAACCAAGGATTCTAAGGAATGGATAGAGTTATGCTTAGGAAGGTGATTTTGGAAACCATGAGGAGAGGTTAAGAGATTGAAAACCAAGAACCAAAGTAGGATGGTGATCACGTTAGTGGAAGGAAAGGCTGGTTGGTCCATACTCAGAGAGGACCAACCTGATATCACTAAATTGGGGTCAAGGTACAGGGTGTCTAGCTGTGGCTGATCACACCAATATGAGCTTGGAAGGCTCTACCACAGGAGAGAAAGGAATGGAATGGAAAAATGCAAAAGAGTTAGAATCAAGACTGGGCAACTCATTTGGAAGAGTTGTGAGGGAGAGTCAAGCATTGAAGATAGCTCTTAGATTCAGAACGCAGGGACTGGAAGGATAGTGACCCCTGCAGAGCAACAGGGAAGTTAGGGAGAGGAGAGAGTCTTCAGGGAAAGATAATAAGCTCCATTTTGTATATACTGAGTGTGAGATGCCTGATACTTACAGGATATCTGATTGGAGACAGCTAACAAGCAATTAGTACAAAGTGGTGAGATGAGAACAAAGCAAGCTTAACCAGTAGCACTGGTAATTACAGAAAGAATACTCAGAAACTGACCAGATATAAGCTAACTTCCCAACTATCACTATTATTTTCCAGAATAAAATATCCTTCTCTGGCCACTACTATTCCACATGCCTTATGATAAACATTTATTAAGGACCTACAATGTTCCAGGCATTTTGCTAAGCACTGGGAATATAAATAAGAGGAAAGATAATTCCTTCCCTCAATGAATTTACAATCCAATTCAAGAAGATCATATTCAAAAAGAAGCCAAAGAGCCAGGGAGTACCCTGGGTGCAGCCTCAGAGTCACAATGGAGTTGAAGCAAGTGGAGATCTGGTGGCAAATGGTGCTATCTTAACAACAACAGCAGCAGCATCAATGGCTAACTCGTGTATAGCACTTTAAGGTTTGCAACATGTTCTCTTGTTTCATCCTCACAACAACCTTGAGAGGTAGGGGCTCTTATTATTTCCATTTTACAGATAAGGAAATTGAAACAAACCTTCAGTGACTCACCCAGGGTCATGCAGTCACTAAGTGTCTGACTCCAGGGCCAGTGTTGTACTATACCATCTAGGGGCCTCTAAATGATTAGAATGTAAGAAGTTAGAGGGCAGAAATTGTGCAGCTTTTTGTAGTTGTGTCTCCAATGCCTTGCATAGTGCCCAGCACACACTAAACACTAAATGCCATTTATTAAGCACCTACTATGTGCCAAGGATGCATTACAGAGTATAGATCCAAAGAATGAAAAATCCCTACTTTCAATGAGCTTATATATGAAAGTGCTTAATAAATATTTTCATTCATTCATTGATTCACTGATTCATTCATTAATTCATTGATTCATTCACAAATAATCTCCATTTATGTGCTATTTAATTTAAGTGCTCAGGGCTATGGGCATAGGACAAAGACATGGTCCCTGCCCTCAAGGAGCTTACATTCTATTGAAAGGATAGACATGTTAAGTAAAATAAAAACTCAAGCCCTGAAGGAAAATTTAGGGAAAGAGAAGACTACCTTCCCAAAGTGTGGAAGTGTGTCATTAGCCAGATATGAAAAAGTAGAGGAGATAGGGGATGGCCACAAATCCTTGACCAAGACGCCACCTGCCTGTTTCCCAGGCTAGGGTTGCTATGGGATGAAAAGGATCTGTCTCTTGGAAAGAACTCTGAACTTCTCCACAGACTTTGAACACTTCTAACTCTGCTGCACAGTCAACTTCTCCCACTTTAGCGCATTATAATCCATTAGCCTCGCAATGTCCATCCATTCTTCTGTTTGAAGTGCATCCTGGCACCACAGGAAGGACTTTGGTAAAAGGTGCATTAATAGGGTAAAAACTCAAGCCAACCAAGTGATTAATTTGGCCTTCTTCTTCAGTATTGTGTTTACACTAGTTGATTATATAGCACTTAATTACTAATTTACTCTACTTAAAAACAAGAGCACTTTCAATTTTTAATGAGATGAGGGAAGAAGATGCCCTTACTGGACAGGGAGCAGTTCTTTTATTTCCCCCTCTTCTTTGGCTCATCCAATAAATAACATTTCCAGGGAAATGCATCCTTCTCTTCAGGCCCCTTCTTTCCCAACCCTTCCTTTTGACCTCCTGGGTTAAAAAGAGATGGAAGCAGAAAAGACTCACTTAGTAACTTGCTTTCTTCAACCTCTAACCTTAACTGGTTGGGCTGAAAACAACTATGAAACCATGTACTAAGGAATTAATTCATTTATGCTATCTGATTTGGCACCTGGAGATGCCTCCTCTCAGGGCCCCTTGGAGGCAGTTGGGTTTTCACAACAATGCTTGCCAGCATTGTGGTTCAACATCCCTGATGGCTGCAACTAACCCTTTCCTGGGCTTGATGTTGGGAAGTTTCAAACACAGAAGCCTGACATCCTGGGATCGATCATTTCTATTAAAATTTTACCATAGGAACTGAGAAGGAAGATTGAAAAGTATGGGTTAGAGAATCTCACCTACAGATTTCTTGTGCACTGGCCATCACCTGTCCTTTTCTGACACAAACACATTCTTTCCACTCTCCAAATACTCATGTGACACAGACTATGGGCACCCCCTCCCCCCACACACACACTTAGCACTCACAGGTTCATCAGTGAAGTACCCAGCCTGTAACTAATGTAACAGTCTCAAAGGGTATATAATGTTGGGTTATTCATCTAAAACTCTGGCCCATGAACCTCTACTAGCATGCTTCCCATGAACAGCCAGTAGACCCTTTACCAATTATCTCTTTACCAAGATGGCAGAGAAACAGAGTTAGAAAATATTCTCCTGATAAATGGGAACAAGATAATTGCTGTGAGGCAAGCACGTAGGAGACACATATGGCCAAGTCAACTCATAACTCAGGAACTTTAGGACCTCAACACCCTCTCTCTCAACAGAGTCTTCACAAAGGTCCTCCTTCTCCTCCCACCCAGCTCAGTAATGCTGCCTGTCAAGTTGTTCATCTGGGTTCCCAGGATCCACTCTTCTCCATAGCTTGATGCTTGACAGTCAGGACTCTCAAGTCCATAGCTGCCTCCACTCCCTCGAATAATCACTTCTCTGTGGCCATGTCTATTTGGAGTGTGTGTCTCTTGTCCCTCCACTGTGCCCTGAACTCTCCCAAACTATCAGTTGTGGGATAAGGTCTCTATTTCTGGGAGAGTAGCTCCATTTCTCAATGACAGACAGAAAGGAGGGGGGAGAATCCCTTCCTTACCCTCCCACATGTCATCAGAGATCAACTTCACAGGATGATCTTGGCTTGTCTTACCCCCAACTCTCCTAAACTACTCACTTTAAACTCTTCCAGGACTTAGCTGTTTAAAACCCTACAGAGGTGTGGACAGCTTATGTTCATGCAAAGAGGTTGCTCCCTTCTGGCTCATCAGAAAAATCTGTTTGTGCTTTGTACAGGGATCACCAGGTATTATCACTGAGCTAACACATTAAAATCTCTTCATCTCTGACATTAACTGAGATGAGGAGAGAGGGGAGAAAGAGAGGGATCAAACCCATTTTCCTTTGGAAATTCCATTAGCTCTTGATAATATTTAACATCTTTATTTAAAACAAAACACAACACATAGCTGGACCTAGAACAAAGATGGAAGAGGTACACAGAATTTCAGAGTCAGAAGGGACCTGAGATCTGATTGAGTCCAAACTATGGTTAAACAAGAATCCCTGACCAATGTACAGTTAGCCCCTGACTGCAAGAGCTCCTGCAAGGGAGAACCCACCCCCAAAAGCAGTGGCCCATTCCATTTTGGGACAACTCCAATGGTCAGGACGTTTCTTTCTGACATCAAGCCTATATTTGTCGCTTTGAAGTTTCTGCCCATTCTTCTTGGATTTATGGAATGAGCACAAATTTCTAATGCCTCTTTCACTCAACAATTCTTGAAAGAGTTGAAGACAACTAGAACATTCTCCTTACACCTTTTCTTTCCTAGGTAAATTTTCCTAGCTTCTTCAATTAGTCCTTCTAACACAGTGGCTTTCAACCTTCCTAATGCCGCGACCCTTTAATACTCAGATATGGGCGTATCTGCATGTGAGCGGCCGTGGATAGAGAAGCCAAGTCTTGGTTCCTAAGACCATCGGAAATATGTGTTTTCCCATGGTCTCAGGTGACTCCTGTGACCCCTATGAAAGGGTCATTAGACCCCCAAAGGGGTCACAACCCACAGGTTGAGAATGGCTGTACCAATCCCACACCATTTTGTTTGCCTTACTCTTGAAGCTATCCAGATTGCCATTGCGATTCTTAAACTTTGGTGCCAAGTTAAAAACCAAAAATAAATAAATAAGTAATGAAAAATAAAATGAAAATTTAGAGATAAAAAGAAAAACAAAATGAACAAACAAAAAAAAAGAAAATAGAGTAAGGAAAGAATTCCTTTCCTTGACCACCATTCTCAGATGCTTCATACCCATTTATATTTATCCTATGCTTCCAGCGTCCCTCTCCCCTTCTTCCATACCCTGGTACTGTACCCTCTGAAACCCCTTTCAAATGTGTTTCATATTAGAAAAAAAAATTAGGTGCCAAGAACCGAACACAGAACTTCCGGGTGCATTGAACACAGTAGGCCCACCACCACCTCCTTGTTCCTGGAAAAGTGCATCCGTAAAGCAACCAAAGCTTCTTATTCGGCTTTGGGGCCGCCATTTTGTACTGTTACTTCATATTGAGTCTGTAGAGCACTAAAAGACCTTGAGATTTTTTTCTCAGACAGACTGCAGTCCATTCACACCACTCCCATTTTGTCTTTGTAATCCAAGTGTAAGATATTACAAACTTTTTTTTTCCCATTTCACCTTATTTGATGTAGCCCAGTGTTCAGGCAGCTTAGTTAGTATAGTGGATTTGGAGATAGAGGTTCAAATCTCATCTCTTAAATTTTCGACCTATGTGATCTTGAGCCAATGACCTTACCCTTTATGGTCTCAGTTTCTCCAACTCTGAAATGAGGGAGGAGGGAGAGTTGAATTAGATGAATTCAAGTCTAAATCTATGAACCTGTTAGGATTCTTTCAAAGCACCAATTTACATCTGAATTATCTTGGGAGCTACTGCATTTCCCAGCAAGCTAACAGAAAAGGGTTAGCTTTCAAATCCCAGAGGAGGGCGGGGCAGCCTAAACACACCCTTAACTGGCGATTTCCACTGTGAGCATCTAGAGAGCTACCTTCCTCCGGCCAGGACAAGAATGAAGGCGTTATTATTTTTTTCAGTCACATACTTGAGGATGCCTTGCTGAACTCCTGCAACCAAAGGCTCATTCACAGATTTCAATGCTAGCTCCATGCATTCCAAGAATCTGAATTCAACTGTTTAATTTTTTTTCAGAGTTTTCTGGGCAATCTTCCCAATCACAGTAGATTTCTGATTAAATTATGGTCTGTTGACCTGTCTTTTGCTTTTATGTAATCTTATGGACTTAGTCATAATACTGACTCTCCAAGAGGCTTATGGGTTTCCATGGATGACCCTCTCAACCCACACGTTTGTGGAGACCAATGTATGAACAAGCTCTTTGGTAGGACAATATTAATTTCTGTGGAAAGGTTCAATGTATTGTTTTATATTTTTCCTATTTTTTATATTTATACATTTAATACACAAAATTTTTTAATATATACATATATGTATGTGTATATATATACATACATACATGTATATGTACATACATATACATACACATATTTTTTCCTAGTTCCTTCCCTTCCCTTCCTTCCATGTCATGTTATTTCTTATTACCTGCAAGGGGTGAATACTCTCTCACAAGAGATCTTCAAACCCAGGCAGCATGACTAATCATTCCACACATTTTTATTAAGTACCGACTAAGGTGCTCAGTACAGAGGATAAAAGGATGAAGGGTTAGGCGCCAGCTAGGAGGCCTAGTAGAGCTATAAGTCTGAATGGAGTCAGGAGGACTAGAATTCAAATCTGACTTCAAACATTAGCTGTGTGACCCTGGGCAAGTCACTTAACTCTGTTTGCCTCGGTTTCCTCATCTATAAAAGGAGCCAGGGAAGAAAATGACAAACCACTCTAGTATCTCTGCCAAGAAAACCCCAAATAGGATCATAAAGAGTTGAACATGACTGAAAAACAACAAAAAGAGTTCCTGCCCTCATAGAGGTCATTTCTAGATGTAGCACACGTCCTAAAAGTCTTAGGGCAGTTTTAAGCTATTGGGGGGATGAGAGGGCCTAAAGAATCCCTTGCAACTTCTCTGTGCATGTACGTAATTATCTTGTATTTCTCACCCCCAACTCCAATGTCCCCTTTGCTCCCTAGAATGTGAGACCAAGGACATTTGGTTTACCCAGTACCTGTCATTCAGCAGACAATTAATGCTCATTAATACATTGATTCCGACTGAATCATTAATACATTGAAATCCAACTGAAAAAAAAATGAAACCCATTTCTTTAAAGCAGGTAGTGAAATGCTTGAACTATCTCATATTATGGGGATGGGTGAGGCAACAACAAAAGGAATTTGGGGTAAGTTCACCTACTTTGGAAGACAAATCTATGGGAAAAAGAAAGAAAACTTTGTGGATCTTTCCTAGGCGGAGTTAGTCACCTGAGGCATTGAAAAGACAATTTGCATCTGCACTGATATGACCCTTCTGAAAATTTGGTTGGAAGCAGAGCTTTGCCACAGATTACATCCAGAACTAAAGATTTTCCTTCACAGACTTCTTAGGGAAAGAAAGCCCAGGATGTTAACACAGATGTGGCCAATAACAATCATAAGTGGAAGGTCTGGTATCAAATTTAGAAATAAATCTTTCCTTAAGCCACCAATGGCTCACCCCGACTTGGTGCTCTCCTCTCATGTGGTAGATGGGGAAATGGATAAAGGGGCTCAGAAAATTCAATCAGGAAGCCAAATGTATTCCCCAATCATTTAAAACCAGGACTTTTTAGCTCCAGACAGAAATGCTTATAGGCATTAACAAGCAAGCCGCCACAGGGAAAGCTGATGGCAGCAGAACCCAGGTGATGGGGAGGAGATCACTGGAAACATGAGGATAATACTTGGAGGTAGAGAAAGAAATCTGTGTGCAACACAAAACACATTCAGGAGCCAAGGAGAGTCTTGGAGAAAAAGCCACAGGTTAAGTGTACTCCAGGGCCTTTTTACATGTCTTGTCTCTCTCTCTCTCTCTCTCTCTCTCTCTCTCTCTCTCTCTCTCTCTTTCCTTTCTTTCTTTCTTTTTCTTTCTTCCTTCTTCCTTCCTTCCTTCCTTCCTTCCTTTCTTTCTCTTTCTTTCTTTTTTCTTTCTTCTTTTCTTTGTTCTTTTTCTCTCTTCGCTTCCTTTCTTTTTGTTCTTTCTTTCCTCCCTTCCTTTTTTCTTTCTTTCCTTTCCCTTTCTTCTTTTTCATCTCTTCATTCTTCTTCTTTTCTTCTTCCTTCTCCTTCTCCTTCTTCTCTTCCTCCTCCTTTTCTCTCTTCTTCCTTTCCTCCCCTTTATTCTCATAGGTGAGTTTTTGCAGGAACCACCA
This sequence comes from Pseudochirops cupreus, assembly GCA_028627135.1. Lineage (NCBI taxonomy): Eukaryota > Metazoa > Chordata > Mammalia > Diprotodontia > Pseudocheiridae > Pseudochirops > Pseudochirops cupreus. The sequence goes on from CM053584.1 coordinate 16,380,701, forward strand.
GGACCCTTCCTTCAGGTTCCCTCCTATATCCTATAAGGATATGCTCCCTTCTTTCAACTGCTTTTTCCATTTGTTTTCTTCTCTCCTTAGAAGGCAAGGTCCCACCTTGTCCCACCACTGTCCATCCCACTTGCTTGAGCATGGATCCCCATCTGTAAAATGTGCTTGGGGCTGTCTCTGTCTCTTTCTTTCTCTCCTCCTGTTCTTTCTCTTCCACCTCTGGAAGATCCCATGGTCCTTTAATAGCTAAGAAAAAAGAATAACTAAATAATAGTGTCCATGCTGGAGAGACAGTATTCATCATATTGGACCCACCAACAATGTTTGTGTGTGGGAGGCAGACCAAGAGAGAGTGTCCTGTGCACATGCCAGAGAGAAAGAGATGATAGAGATGGATGGAGAGATTATACACGCATATATATACATAACTATAAATGTATGTGTATATGTGCACTATGCATATATTGTATATTGGGGCTTTGCAGTAATGTCCAGATCACCTAAAATGGAGGCAGGACCTGTATTTGTATACATACACACATACATATGTATATATAATTTATGCTATAGATTTAAATAACCAAAACTCAACCTTTCTAGACTATTTCAAAGTTCCCAGAACATTTTCTTCACAAGAACCCAATGAGGACAATGCTAGGGGTATTTAGAATGCTGTATGTCATGGCATAACAGGATAAAGAGATTTCTGAAAATGCAAAACAAATAAGGGCGTGTGTGTGTGTGTGTGTGTGTGTGTGTGTGTGGTGTAGTGTCTCTGTGTGTGTGTGGTATGTGTAGGGTGTGTGTGTATGTGTGTGTGATATGTGTGATATGTGTAGGGTATATATGTATGTGTGTGTGTGTGTGTGTGTGTGTGTGTGTGTGTGTGTGTGTGTGTGTGTGTGTGTGTACGGTGGGGAGAAGATCCAGGGCCAGCAGCAATTGAGGTGCCTGAGGCAGGAAGGCTGTGTTCCTCCTTGGGCTGTGGCCTCTCCTTCTTAATGATACCCTTGCAACTGTTTTGCAAACTCTCAAAAGAGACCAGAAAGGCTGTTGACAGCCATAGAGCAGAGGCAGGCCCGGGGCCAGGCCCTGCCCCTGGGCAGGCACGTACCTGGACTGAAGTGAAGTCCCCAGAGGCACAGGCTCCCAATATAGCAGCCCCCACCAAGACAGACTCCACCTCTTGGGAAAGGACGACCGGCAAGCCTGGACAGAACAGGGAACAGCTTGGTAAGAAAGAAGGAAGAGGGAGAGGCAACCTCCCTCCCCACCTTGTCCCCAACCTCAGGGCAGACAGCAATCAGGGCTCAGACAATCCTTCCACTGTTGTGCTCCTGGAGCTGCACAGTGCTGAAGGAGCACCCTGTCTGTGCTACTGGTTCAGGAGCCCAAGGGATCTTTCATGGCAGGTCTGAAGCTGGAAGGGACTTTGGAGGCCTCCAATATGACAGGCCCATTTTACAGATTAGGAAAATGAGGCCTGGAGAAGTCACTTAGATTTGTAGGCTCCTAGCATTGGAAGGGACCATAGATGCCTCTTGCCCAAACCCTTTATTTTACGGATGTGGAAACTGAGGCCCAAAGAGATTAGTGGTTGTCAGTCAAAGCAGCATTTGTACCAAATTCTTCTAACTCTAAACCAAGTTTGTCTGGTTTTTGTCGTTTTTTTTTTTCACTGTGCCTTGCTGGAACTTGATTCAATTCAATTATATAAGGTTCAGTTGAACACTCACAATATACCAAGTACTTGCCTACGTGCTAGAGACAGAAAGGCCAAAAAAACCCTAAACGAACTCAAGCCCCAAAACCAAACCAAACCAACAAAAACCAAAGGAGTGGCAGCAACAACACAACACAATACAACACAACAACAACTCCTTCCCTGGGAGGCGGGGCAGGACATTCCAGAGAGGGCATCAGGCTTTGTGGCATGGAGATCTGGGTTCCGATGCTGACTCTGCCACTCATGGCTCTGTGCCCTGGGGAAGTCACTTAACTACATTGTGCCTCAGGTGACTAAGCTACACAATGAGGTCATTGGCCTCAGAGGCCTCTGAGCTTGGGGCTCTGTAATAGAAAGATGGAAATTATGTTGTGGACATTACCTAGGGATGAAGACTTGTTGCGGATGTTGGCGGTGGTGGTGCTATTGTGTAGAGGAAGACCAAGGGTTCTGGTAATAATTAGTAGCAGATAAAAGTAGCTGGCCACGTGGCCATGACTGGGTATTGAAGTGGATGTAACTAGAATAGGGAATACATGGACAGAATCGTGGGTATCTTGGGTTTAATTCGGCCGTTTGGTATGTGTGTTGTTGGGTAAGTCAGTCTTTTTCGGTCTTAGTTTCTTCATCTATGAATTGAAAAAGTTGAATTAAATAACTTCCGGAGAGTCCCTTTGTCCTCTACAGCTATGACTATGATAGCATGCAAGGCACTGGACTGAACCAGGAACACTTGTGCTCCAACCTTACTGCCTCTGTCTCCCTAGCTAGTGGTTTTCAAAACACAGATCCCCAGGGGGACCCAAGATTCTTGGAGGGGGTCCATGAGATCCAGACCATTTTCATAATAATATTAAACCATTATTCACCCATTAAAATGTTCTTCCCTTCTACATGAGGTCAGATATTCTGCATTCTGTTTCAACCAAAACACACTGCAATAGATTAAATGCAGAAGCAGATAGGAGAAATCAGCTGTCTTCTATGAAGGCAGACGTTCTAGAGATTTGCAAAAAAGTAAGGAAACCCGTGCCAATCTTCTCACTAACTCTTTCGGGGGGAAATATATTTCTTTTTTTAAATGTTATTTATGCTAACGCGTAATAAGTTGATTCTTATTTTTAAATGGACTAACCAATGGATATTTTCAAATGTGTGAATTTTAATTTCTAAATATCCACAGTTATACCCCCCATAAACAAAGGCTCTTTGAGTTCTCAGTCATTTTGAAGCATGGAAAGGTGGGAGGTGCACAAATGGTTCAGAATGCAGATATTTTCAGATGTTTTTGGAGGTGCTAGTTAACGTGATGATTTTCCTCTTTTGTTTAAGAAAGTGATATTTGTTATATAGGGTGGATTTCTTGAGGGGGATGAGGAGGAATATTGGAAGAAAATGCAGTGCTTTTTTTAAAGCAATTAATAGAAATTTATGCATTTTCTAAAAAATAAGAGTATGAAAATGTTGTAAGACCAAAAAGTTTGGAAACTGTTGCCCTAGGGAAATCATTTAACTGCTCTGTGTCTCAGTCGGAACATCTCCAAAAAGAAGGGATTAATTAACTCTAAATCTATAATCCTCTAACAATAAAGGGGTCAAAGATAGGTGATGCAATGGTTAGAACACTGGGTCTGGAGTCAGGAAGATCTGAGTTCAAATCCCGTCTCTGACACTTGTGTGACTTGGGACAAGATATCCACTGTTTTCCTCAGTTTCCTGAACTGTAAAATAGAGACCACCATAAGCACCTACCACACAGGGTTGTTGTGAGGCTCAAAGAAGATGATCTTTGTAAAGTGCTCAGCACAGTGTCTGGAACATAGTAAGGGCTTTTCTTTTCCCCTACCTGACCAAGCAAAACAAGATAGCCTTAGGAGATATCTCTGTTCTTGGTTCTGCAAAATCTCTCTTTAAGTTGGGAAACTCTCAAAAGGGATCTCATTCCGGGGAAGTAGGGTGGAAAACAGAATAAGCATGAGTACATTTGAGTTAGAACTCTTACCAGCTGTGTGACCTCCCTCAGTCTTTTTGCCCCTTCTGAAGAAGGAATATAATCATACAGACCCACCCATAGCTTCAGAGATTCTGTGTCCTCTGAGAAAATCCTCGGTAATCCTGAAAGGGCTAGAGAGCTGGGTGTTTTTACTGAGTTATGGCCTAGTCCTTACTCAGGATCCCTCAACTAGGGGATTAAGAAAGAATTCTAGCCACTGAAGAGTCCAGGGATACTATCAGACAAGCCCACTTAGAAAAACAAAACAAGAATCCCTTGCTCTGACCTCGATCACGTTGGCAAAGATCTGTCCACGAGAAAGATTATTCTACCTTGATACAACAAATGTACATGTGGAGGGGCACAAGCCAGCCCTAAAATAGAGATGCCAGGGCAAAAAGGCACTGATACATCAGAGAGTCAACGGGAAAATAGTAGAGTTACTGCTTGTGAACTAAACATTTCTTCCAGTTGTTAATTAACTGAGGAAACAAGAGTATTGACTTGCAACTGAAAGGTACATTCAAGGTCATCTAGTTCAACCCTTTCATTTTACAGATGAGGAAACTGAGAGCCAAAGAGAGAAAAATGATTTATCTAAGGATACGCAGGTAGAAAATGGTAGAGTCAAAATTTGAACTCAGGTCCTCTGTCCCCAGAAGCAGCCCTATTTCTACTGTACTACAACAGAAGAGATGTTGAAAGTCATGCAGGCCCAGCATCTCCAACTGCATCTGGAAACAGAGGGCCAGAGAGCTGAATCAATCGACTTATCCCCAGTTATATAGAGTGTGGCTTTCCGAAGCCTTTCCCAATGTCGCTGAACTCCAGTACCTTCTCTCTCTTGAACACTCCCAGTTCGTCCTGTATAACATTTGTATATAGTTCTTTGTGTGTTGTATATCCCGTTAGATGGTAAATCTTTGAGAGTAGGGACTGCATTTTCCCTTTCTTTGTATACCCAGTACCTGGCACATGGTGCTTAATAAATATTTACTGATGACTGAGTAGATCTGGCTGTTACTGAACCTTTATGCCAACTCCCTCGTTTTAGAGATAATGAAACTGAGGCCCAGGGAAGCATGGCCTTTCTGAGGTCATTAATATAGTAAATCTCAGAGCAAAGACTTGAACCCAAGCCCAACTGGGACATTCATGGCATATCAGCTAAAGGACTGGTCTTGGTGCTCCAGGAAAGACCTGAGTACAAATCCTACCTCTGACAAAAGCTTGCTGTGTGTGACTATGGGTAATTCCCTTGACTATTCAGCGCCCTGGGAACTCCCTAGCCATTTTGATTGGTTGGTCATTGTCCTTCACCCTCAGAGACCAAAATAGCACCCCATGTTGGGGTCCAGGCACTGACAGTAACTAAATAATAATGCTCACTTGTGTAGCTACTTTAAGCTTTGCAAAACCTTTGACATATAATATTTAGTCTTTGTAATAGCTTCGTGAAGTAGTCAGTCTTATTATTCCCACTTTCCAGGAGAATGGTCCAGATCCATAGAACTACTACTTGTCTAAGGAAGGATTTGAATCCAGGCCTATTTGACTCTAAGCTTAGGCCTCTATTCATTACACCTTCTAAGACTCAAAGTTATAGATAAGCTCCCAATGCATAGTGGTGGAGGGAATTCCCATACCAGGAATCCCCCCACATTCATGAAAATTACAGTGCATCACCATCATCTTCATCTTCATCATCATCAATATCATACCATCCTTATCATCTTCATCCTTAAAGGACTAGATTTTTAAATTGTCAATGACTGACAACCAAACTGATTCTAAGACCCAGCGTCTACAGGCTTCTGCAGGTCAGAAGCCATTTCCCAGTGGATTTTAGAACTCTGCTGTCTCTTTTTCTGTGGGTGTACTGGAGAGAGAATTTGCCAAATCAATATCCCTCTTTCTCCCTGAGAAAACTTGAGCAGTGAAGCTATTCGAAGGAGACAGGAGTCGGTATCTGGTGGTTTCTGACTGGTGTGAGTAATGAGGCCTGGCCTTCCACAGGGCTGCTTTCAAATTTGGTCTTTTCTCTGAAGAATTGGGGTAGATGGGGGAAGGGATGGGAGAGACTTCTGGAATTCTAGTTATTTTATCTGATGGACTAATGAGTTAAGCAGAACCAAGAGCATTTGAAGGCAGATGAACTTTGCCATTCCTCTGTCAGTCAATGTCCTTACAAAGGGAGGGGAATTCCAAACCCAGAAAAAAGAGCCCTTTGTACTGGACTGTATCTGGTCATTAGCTCCAGCCCAAGGATTCCAGTTTACATTTTAATCCAAATACCTATTAATAGACCTCTTATTTCAGTCCCCAGAGAAGAGTTTCCAAAGCAGAGATTCTCTGCAGTGAAATGGGTCTTATGTTTCTCTGGATTCCAATAAAGTAGAGTGATTGCTCGATATTGATCTCACTGGACTAACTGAGGGTACCACCAGTACCAAGGTTCTGGTCCAGGCTGCCCCAGGTCACTGTGTCATGGGGGTTTACCTGTGGCTGATCTCCATCTTCCTGCCTGCCTGCATCAAGGTGGAGTCCATTTGGGCTGCTAGAGGACTGGAAGTCCACACAGTAAAGACCAAATTCCAGTTCACAACTTTCTCAGACAGAGCATTGTTAATTAAAACAAACTGAATTCAGCAGGCAGGCCTGATCCTGGGGAAAGCCATCGGCAAACCCGATGGGGCTTCTATGGATGGGGGCAATGTGGAGTAGGGGCAGGAGCACCAGCTTTGGTATCCAAGGACCTGGGTTCAAATTCTCTCTATTGAATAGCCTCCGTTGACTCCCTATCACCTCTAGCATCAAATATAAAACCCTCTGTTGAGGCTTCAAGGCCCTTCACCCCCTGGCCCTCCTGCCTTTCAGTCTTCTTACATACACCTCATTCCTCTCACCTACTCTGTGGTTCAAGGACAGTGGCTTCCTGACCACTTCTCAGACATGATTCTCTAAGCATTTTCACCACCTCAGCTGTCCCTCCTGGTTTGTCTCTCAAGTCTCAGCTAATGTCCCACATTCCAGTCTTCCTGTATACAGTTGTTTACACATTGCCTCCCCACTAGACTGCGAGTTTCTTCCCATCAGGGACTGGTTTTCATCTTCTGTTGTATCCCTCGTGATTAGCATTCAGCCTGGCCCATAGCAGGTGTTGAATAAATACTTGCTGACTTGAAACCCAGCTCTACTTTTCTGTCTTAGACCCAGCCTCAATCCTTGGGTCTTTGGATCTCAAACCCTGAATTACGAGAAGCCTGTCCAAATGAGATTTCACCAGAGGAGGAGTCCTTCTTCCTTGACTGTTGCTGGGAACTGTATGGTGAACATCCAGGGGCTCTCGTGCGACTAAACACTTGCTGTGGCCTTTCACTGATGAGCTTATCGTGGATGGAATATCTTGCACGGTAGCTTATGAGATGGCGGAAGGCAAAGATCATTGGAACATAGGTGGAGGCCTCTCTCCTATTGCTTTGCTTAATTTTTTTTGGGGGGGAAATCTGATTTGTGATTGTGTTGATGAACCCCTAACCCAGTACCTTTCCTGTGAGGCCAAGCTGCTTCAGACCCTGTGTTCATGAGTCTACAAAGCAGGCAAAGGAACACAATGGGAAAGTTACACATTAAGATTTCTAGGAGGAAATATAATGACAAAAGCCCTCAAGTAGCTTAGCGTGAGCATTCCAATTAGGGAAATGGGTGTGGGGGAGGGGCAATATGTACACAGATAAAGAAATAGAAATAGAAAAAATAGATTAAACAACAATGCAGGGCAATGGAAAGAATGTTTGATTTGGAGTCTGAGGTAACAGGTTCAAATGGCGGTGAATCTCTCTGGGCCTTAGTCTCTTCACTTGCAAAGTGCAAGGGCTGGACTCAACAGCTGGTGAAGTGCCTTCCAGCTCAAAATCTAGAATTTAGAAGGGTTTCTAGAGAATTTTGTTAAGAAAAGCAGAACCCAAGTGGGCCAAGGGTGGGGGAGGCGGGCTCAGCACATCAGGAACCTTAACTCTCACCCTGTCCCCCAGACCCCGAGGTCCCTAATGAGTGACATGTTGGGTCATTCCATCCCTCACTGACTTACCAGTGATGTCAGCATGCATCTGCACAAAAAGAGGGTTCTTACTGAGACCACCACACAGAAACAAGGTGCTGATTGAATGGCCAGCTGCCTCCATCGTCTCCAGAATGTGGCGTGTGCCAAGCTGAAAGGGCAAAGCAGAGATGGCATCACTGGTGATAGAGAAGAAAGCAGAACAAATCCGCCAATGCTCACACACCTATTTAACACAACATCCCAGGGCAAACAGGGGCAGAGGAAACCAAGGGAGTCAATTCACAGAATGGGAATTTAAGAAATACATTCAGAGAAACAGAGAATGTCAGAGATGAAACAGAACCCTGAATGTTAAAGAATGGAAGGATCTTAAATCTTAAAATGTAAATGTCAGAGCTGAGAGGGGCCTGAGGACAGGGAATGTCAGGGCTGGGAAGGCCCTTAGAGATCATATTGTTCCCCTCTCTCATTTTGTAAATGAGGCTCAAAGATCTCAAGAAACTTGAAGATAACTTAATGTTCCTTTGAAAGGAAAAGGTTCATTAGCAAGATCCAGTGAGGCAAATAAGGTAATGGACACTTGTACTGTCAAGAGCAGGTCAGCTGGGGTTTTCCACAATGCTACTGACCAGAAATGTAAACTTCTGAACCCAACTCTTGGAGGGCCCAGGTACCAAGAGCAGTGTCTAATGGCTGAGTTTCCAGGGCCACAATCTATGTACAGGGAAGCCTGGCCCATCCTCAGTGTTCAGAGACTGAGTCGAATTTCCTGGATAAACAATTTGGTGATTAAGTCAACATTTGAGAATTTGGGGGGTGAACCTGAGTCGTCAACTTTATACTGGAATACAATTATCCTTTCCTCATTGAGACTTTCCCCATCATGGTTTCCATATATCTTGAGTTGGTATAAAAAATTAAATGGGAATTTAGGGAGAGTTCTGTGGAAGCCACCAATGACACATGAAGGTCAACAGACAAAGCAAAGCCTAGGACCAAATACTTAACTCAAATTTTACAATAAGATACTGTCAACAGCCCATGAAAGAAAAAGAAGAAATTCACACCTTCTCTGGTACAAAGGTACAAAAAATTTATGCAGATTTTCCAGATCATGGGTGGCACTGCGCCCCTAAATCCCCCACAATGTGGAGGGGCTGTAATTTCAGCAAAGGGGGAACTTTCATCACTTTGCATTTCATTATGGTTGTAAAGTCTGTATTTCACCAATGAAGTGTGTGACCCATCTGATCCCTGGTGGCTCTTATTCAGATTCATGTATTTACAATGTCCTGGTGACCTTCATTTCTTCCACTTTTAAGTGGACACCAATTCTGCACTTGAGCTGTGTCCCTTCAGCCCTCAAGAATGCTAA